>WBNH01008461.1:0-63450 GCA_013401255.1 Urocolius indicus | reverse complement strand
TATGTCCATCACCCCTTGTCCTAACACTGGGCACTGCAGAAAATAGCATCACCCCATCCTCCTGACACCCACCATTTAGATATTTGTAAGTGTTGATAAAGTCTCTCCATAGTCTCCTCCAGAATAAACAGCCCCAGGTCCCACAGCCTTTCCTCCTATGTTTGAGTCCCCTGATCATCTTGGTGTCCCTGCACTGGCCTCTCTCCCGCAGTTCCCTGTCCCTCTTGAGCTGAGGAGCCCAGAACTGGACACAAGCCTCCAGATGAGGCCTCAGCAGAGCAGAGTAGAGAAGGAAGAGAACCTCTCTTGACCCACTGCCCACACTCTTCTTAGTGCACCCCAGATGCCATTGGCCTTGGTCACGGGGGCACATTGCTGCTCATGTTTAGTTTGCTACCCACCAGAGCTCCCAGGTCCCTCTCCACAGAGCTGCACACCAGCCTGTCCTGGTGCTGGTTTTGCTTTTCTGATAGTATCAGACACAGGATTTCTACTCTGGACACGTGGTTTTCCAGATGGGTGCATCACATGGACATGTGGCAACGAGGTATCATTCAACTGAGGCCTCAGCTGCATAAGTTGCAATGGTTTCCCATTCAATCACAGGCATTTATTTGGCTTAACAGACACTGGGTGTTACTTGTTTTCATACTTGTACATTTCAGCAGAAAGCCTGAGCTGAACTAATCAGCCAATTTCATCTCTCAGCCCTGCATGGCCCTTAGTGATACGGGGACATTGGACCTCTCTGCATGATAGGTATTCCCCCTGCATGAGTTGATATCACTCACAGAATGTTGCTCTCCAACTGAAGTGGCACCAGTAAGTCTAAAACCACTTCCAAAAACTCAATGAGACTGTTATCTTGATCAATTGATACTGTACCTGAGCTCCTTGCCACCACCTAAGTAAAGCACCCTTTGGAGGCCATGCCCAGCAGATGCAAGTTATCCCCTTCCCCCCAGCAGCTCTCTTTGAAACACCACTTGTAAGGGGTGCTTCATGCCAGAGGAAAGATCAGCATTCAAGAAACCAAAGAAATCCCTTCCACATGCTCCATGCAAGCAGTCTCCATGGTGAAGGAAGCCAGGCAAGTGTTTCAGCAGGCAGAGCCAGCTGGCAGCGTGCTCTGAATGGCAGTAATCTGCCCCTGATTACAGGCACTCACCTCCTCTTCAAGCTCCTCCACTTAAAGCATCTCGTGCTCTCATCAGTTCACTCATTAACTATTGACTGATGATATCCTGAATCTAAAATTACACACCTCCTGCCAGAGTGAGCTAATTGAAGCTTTCATGCTGGTGATGGGGAAAGTGCCCTGCTTCAGCCCTGATGCTCACCTGGCAGGTCCCGGGAGCGGCTGGTGCTGATGCCTCAAGAAGCGCTGTGTAAAGGGTGCTTATCCAGGGCTGCTCATGCCTCCTGAGTCCCAGGTGCTCATCAGACATGAAAGGAGGTGAAAGCTCACTGTTTCATGGAGTCATAGCATCATGGGGGTTGGAAGGCCCCTGCTAAAGCAGGTTCCCCTCACTCAGGGGGCACAGGAACATGTCCAGGTGGGTTTGGAAACCTCCTGAGGAGGAGCCTCCACACCCTGCCTGGGCAGCCTGGGCCAGGGCTCCCTCACCTCAGCACCAAAGGACTTGCTCATTGTCTTTAAGTGGAACTGTTTGTGTCCCAGTTATGTCCATTACCCCTTGTGCTGTCACTGGGCACTGCAGAAAAAAGTGTCACCCCATCCTCCTCCTGACACCCACCCTTTATGTACTTGTGTTGATGAGGTCCCCTCTGAGCTCAGCCTTCTCTTCTCCAGACCAAACAGCCCCAGGTCCCACAGCCTTTCCTCATAAGGAAGATGCTCCAGTCCCTTGATCATCTTGGCAGCCCTGTACTGGCCTCTCTCCAGCAATTCCCTGTCCCTCTTGAGCTGAGGAGCCCAGCACTGCACACAGGACTCCAGATGAATCCTCAGCAGGGCAAAGCAGAGGGAGAGCAGAACCTCCCTTGTGCTGTTGGATTTCTGGGCCTCCCAGCTGGCTTGGGGTGGGCAACTTATGAGTCCCCTTAGTAAGAAACACCAACCCAGGCATTAAGAACAACCTGACTGTACTGACACAAACCATTCAGAGCTGCTGAAAGACAGCTCTGTACCTGCACGTAGCAGGGGTTTGCTAAACCCAAGTGCTAAGGTGATTGCCAGGAGGCAGACAGGCAGAGCCAAAAGAAATTACTTGGGAAAAATCTATGAAGTTGTAAAAGTGCAGCTATTGAACAGTGCTGACTGCTTCTGTTAGCAATGAGATGAGAGGGGGGGAAAGGCAGCACAACATCTCATTGCTCCAGATCGGCAGGTTTGGGTCTCTGGAGGTTTGAATCCCAGCTTCTGAGCAGCTGATGTAGTGCTGGAGTTCCTCTGCAGCAGAATGACTGTGGATTTTCAGCCCGGGAACTGAGATGAGGGTTTCTCCCTAAAATGAGAGTCATGGGGCCATTGGAGCCCAGCCGTGCTGTGGAAGGGGGGTGCTCCTGCATTCAGCCTTAGCAGAGAATGGAGAAAGGTGGCCTGTACATCCCTCAGACATGAGCTGCAGCATCCAGGACCCCCTTTTGTTGTTCATCCATAAAAAGCTTCACGTTTTTGAGGCATCCCTGGCATTTCCCAGGGAAACTCATGGCACACTCTGCCCAGGCAGCTGTGCTCATCCCAGGTTTGCACACCCTCCCTCTGGAAGCAGCTTTTCCTTCCTCTGAATCTCATTTTGCCTGAATTTTCCAGCTGAGATGTACAAATGATTGCTGTTCAGGTTTGGCTGGGTAGGAAGCAGGGATAATGAGTGACATGGGAGGCTGGGGGGGTGGTTATCTTTGTCAGGATGTCAGCGATGCAAATTACATCCCTAAAGAGAATCAAAGCAAAGAGAAGGGCTATCAAAAGCCTGGTTGGAGAGAGGAAGTTAGCACAGGGCTAGGACAATACAGCTTCCTCAAAGCAGCCAGGCCAGGTACTTGCTGCCTTTGTGCAGGGGCCCTTGAAGTGCCTGGAGGCACAAATTAACCGCCTTCCCTCCTCCCCTTGCCTGTCTTTTGAAGGAGGCATGTTTTGTAGGTGGGAAACTAAGGGAATAAGGGATGTTTCCTGTTGTAAGGCAAGGAGTTAGCAGGAGGCTGGGCCAGAGCCCACATCCTCCCTCCTGCTGCCAGCAGCAGCCCTTGTCCCCAGCACAGCAGGCACATAGGCAGAGGCATCCCAGTGCTGGGCTCTGCTCCTGCTCAGGCAGCCACAGCCTTTCCCATCGCAGCCTCTCCTTCAGATCATCTCATGCCCTCTTATTATCTTCCTGGGAATTCCTCCTCCCTTCAGAGGAGAAGGCATCAATCCCCCTCTCCCTCCCTCCCTGCCTGCCTGCCCTCCCCTGGCCATTTAAGGCTCCTTTGATCTCTTTTGTAAGGTTCTCACACAAGAAAGTTTCCATTTTCTCTTGGAGGCATTTGAATATTGCTTTGTGCAGGGCTGCCAGGGGAAGTCTCCCAGGGGAGGGGAGATGTGGAAGGGCCCAAAGCAGAGGAGGGATGTGTATGTGTGTGTGTGTGTGGTTGCGGTACAAGGAAGGGGGCAAGGGGGGGGTCGGGGGAAACCAGCCCATATCAAAGAGCTTTCTCTCTACCTCCTGTGCAATCTTTTGTGCTTTATTATGTGTTTGGTGTCATAACAAACTGATGGGCTGTGAATGGCCAGATGGTCACTAGTGTTCTCTGCTCCACGCTTCATTTCCCCCTGAAAGCTACACAGAAAAATGAGATCTCAGCTCATAAATGAGTGCCCATCTTAAGGACATGGTTCTGAAGGCTCTGCTGACAATGACTGCCTTGTTTGCTTTGCATTCTGCTTGGCAGAACCAGGCAGTGCTCCTTGGTCCAGCAGATCCAGCCACTTCTGCCTTTCCTGGTGCTTCTCCCAGCGTTCTTGCTGCCTGGCATTTGCCAGCCTTGCCTGTGGCCCTGGATTCAGCAGATGTGCTGCAGCTGCTGTGTTTTAGGCTCAGCCCTGTGGTACTTGGTTTATCCTCCAGTTTAGCCCTGAATATGTGCTGCAAAGCTGCCTTCAGGGTGTGCTGCATGGGTCGGTGTGCCCCTTCCTACACGTGTCCTGCTCAAGGAAAGCCACCATGCAGGGACAGGTGGGCACAGGGATCTCATTGGGATGCTGGAGTGAACTGGGATGCCTGAGCCCTCCTGAACATCCTCATGCCAGGAGCTGACATGGGCACATCCCAATGCTGCAGAGCTGCAGCCTGTGCTTTGCTGGGACAAGAAGTTCGTGGTACCTGCTGCTGGCTGATGGGCGGCCTCCATGACAGCCTCCATGACAGCCTCCCTCCAGAGGCCTCTGTCTGTTTGCCAGGAGACACATTCCCAGCTCCCATCTCTGGCCCTAGCAATCCCTCCCCAGCTCCCTAACTTAACCAGTGGGGTTCCTCACAGAAGCATCTGGGCATCCTCAGTAGTCAGCTGAGAGGGACCAAGCGGGCAGCAGTTCTTTCTCTTAAGTCTGCTGTCACATGATGCTGTGCTTGACTGACTTCCCTGATGACCTGTCTTCTCCTTTACACCCTTGCTGTAGGTTCAAGTAGCCTCATTTATGAGGTTTTGTTGTTTCCATGCTCTTTCCCAGCCTCCCTCCCTTCCCCTGCCACTCTGGCTGCTTGGGAATTCATGATGGCTTTATGCAGAGGTGCCAGGGGCAAGGAGTCTCCTGGCAGGAGAATCAGGGAGCACTGTCAGTGCTCCTCAACCCTTAGGCCAGCCCCTTGATCAGCACCACGCTGCAAGGTCATGGCAGGGCAGCAGAGCTCCTCTTATCTCAGGAGACACACTGGTGGTTGCTCACTCCTGAGGTGAGATGTCCCTAAAGAGACAGAACCCCTTGTGGGTTACAGCCCTCTGTTATTGTGCATCTTGGTACTGTCACAGGTTGTTGAGCACAGGAAAAGCTATTGGAACACCTGGTTAGCAGCTCTGGGGGTGCTATTAAGCATTGCTGCTTCTTGGTACCAGTGTCACACCTTGAAATAGTCCCTAAACCTCCATGATCCCCTCCTTCTCATTAAGTCATGAATAACCAACCTTCTGGTTTCTTTACAAGCCAGAGCTGGATCCTGCCCACTCCTCCTTGCTTTAAATGCTTTGCTTTCAACAGTTATCTTCATCAATACCTTTGTTAAGGTCTTCCTGGAGGGCTGAGAATTGCCTGCACTGGCCTTTTGGCGTGTAGTGTGGAAGGGGGAGAGGTGTTGAGGCAGCTGGGCCTCTGTGCAAGGTGAGATGAGCACTGCTGAGATGCTCAGTTCATTATGAATGATGAGGTGGGTGCAGGGCTTGGCTTCTCCTTTCCCTCTAACCCATGGCCACAGGTGGCAAACTCTTGGTTCCTGTTAAAATCATTTAAAAGGGCAGGGAGAGAGCCCTGGGAGGAGCAGAGCAGATGTTCTTCTGTCCAGGAAAGGAGCCCTTCACCCCAAGACCATGCACCAGCAGCCACCTCAGGGCACTTTGCTGGTAGGAACGCTCGGGAGGCTGCACCCTGGTCTGTGTTAACAGGGCCACATCTCCTTGCAGCAATGTCTGTCCACATGTTGATGTTCTAGTGGCACCCAGGCCATGTCCTTTCTCTGATGCTGTCAACAGCAGGTGGTGAGGACAAGGAGCCTTTTCTCTGCATCAGTTTTTACTGTGCCCTGGACCTTTTGGCTGCTCAGCACAGCAGAGGTGGGGAACGTTCAAAGGAGCTGCTGCCTGCTCCCCAGAGAGTTTAATCAAGTTAAACAGTGGCTGGGGGTTTGATCTGGTTGTGTTTAGTGAGACAGAGAAGAGAAGGGACAGCAGAGGGACCCGAGGGGCTGAGCTCCTTAATGGCCTGGCTGGTGCTGAGCCAGCAGCCTCAGTTACACCTTCCTTCCCCTGATTGCTCCTTCTGACACGGGCTCATAAGAGAAAGGAGCTCTGGCCATTCCACAGGAGTGATGCTGGATGCTTCTCTCCACATTTCAGCTTTGTTTCTGCTGGAACAAACATCAGGGTCTGAGAGGGCAAAGAGCCAAGGGGTAGGATGTTTAATGAGGCTGCAGGGAGGAGCTGGGAGATGGCTGTTCCCTTCCTTGGCATTGTGGGTTTGCACCTGCAGGTGCAACTGGTGAGGCCAGATGAAAGCAGGGAGGTGCACAGCCACTTGCAAAAGCAATTGCTGCTGCAAAACTGCACCAGCACAAAGCAGGAGGTGGGAGGGGAAGGAAGTCTTGGCAATGGGGTCTCTAATGCTCCCACTGTACACCACAAAGGGACCATTCACTGTGGGGCTGGGAGGGGGGTTTCCCCTGGCTTTTGTTTTTCCATGCTTCCAACTGTTATCAAACCCATCCTGAGTTTTATTTTCACTTCTAAATGAAGAGGGGTCCAAAAATGGAGGAGGAAAAATAAAAGGACAAGGGAACAATGGGCAAATGGGGAAGTTTAGCAAGAGGTTCTGGAAATATGTGTCCATTAGGTTGCTGAGATCAGGTTTTTTAGCAGCCCCAAGTGCTGGCAGGAGTGTCCTGACAATAATCTCTGCCATTGCATACCCCTAAGACGAGTCAGACCTGCCATGCTCTGCTTCCCTTTGATCATTAAATACAAAAGAGGGGACTCCTTCCAGGGAGACAAGCTCTTCCATGACTTTTCTGTGTCTTTCTGCTTGCAGGGCTTGAAACACTTTTCAGTAGCAATGCTTTTCCCTTGCATGCACACAGCTGGGGAAGAGCTTTATGACCAGCAGCAAACCCTGAGGGTTTTTTTGTATAGCTGCTCCTGCCTGCAGCCTGGCCACCCCTCAACCCATTTTGCTGGACCAATTTGCTCCCTTCTGCCATCCCAGCATATCTCTGCTGGCAGCAGAGCCCACCTGACCCCATGCTTAGGGAATGGCAGCGAGTGGATCTGCCTGGATAATCTTGCTTTTGTTGGAAAGATTTCACAGCAGCCATCCGTTATTTGATGCTAGCTGGTAAATTCATTACAAGCCTGTGCCTCTCATCTGTTTGTCTTCATTGTGGCTGCTGCCAGTTCCACCTGATTTCTCAGTTTCAGCAGCAACATGAGGTGTATTTATCACTTTTGCCCTTTGAAGTGTAACTGCTTGAATAAACTCACCTCTTTGGCAGTGTCTTTCAGGCCCTGCTTTCTGTAGGCTGAGACACTGCTTTATTCTGATAGATGATTTTACATCTGTTTTGAGTTGCTGGAAGGAGGGAAGAAATCACTTCCCATATAAAAATGCTTTTGTTAAAGGTGAAAGAGTTTGGTCATGAGGTGGGCAGCAGTCACAGGCATGGTGGAGTCTCCTGCCAAGGCTTGACAGGACCCTGAGGGTCCTGGGCTGCAGGTCTGGGGTAAGAAAAGTCTCACCAATGTATTGCTACCAGGAGAGTCTGCAGCAAATCTGATTTTTCTACTGGGGAAAGAACAACCTGCCAGATCACAACCTGCACTTGCACACATTTCTTTCTATTGGCAAGCAGTTTTGCAGGCACACACCAGCCAGACCATAGTTACCTGCTGCCTATGCTGTGGCTTGGCCAAGCATCCCATGTTCCCAGGCAAACGAGGCTTATTGAAGCCCAAGCCATGAGGTTGCTCTTTGTAACAGGACAAAGTGGAGATGGTCATGATTTTTCTCACCTTCCTTCCCCTTCCTCCTTGCAGCCCCTGCAGAGTTTGTGCAGCACCCCCAGTCCATTTCCAGGCCCGTGGGGACTACTGCCATCTTCACGTGTGTGGCCCAAGGAGAACCCCCCCCACAGATCACTTGGCTGAGGAATGGGCAGATCCTGGAGACCAGTGACCACATTAAGCTGAAGAATAACAACAGGTAAGTCCTGGTGTGTGGAGGGTGGTGGGAGACACACACAGCTGGCTTGTGCCATCCCACTCCGGAGTTACCAAGTGTGGAGAGCTGGCATTGTCTCCCTGATGGCCCAGAAATAGCTGTCCCTGCAGGTGTCATTCTTGTGCAAAGAGCATGTGAGCTCGCACAGGCTTCAGCTTGGGCTCAGATGGTGGATTTGAGGCAGATGTGTGCAGTAGTTCAGTTTGAACCAGTCAGTGAAGGCTGGGAGAGAGCAATGGGGTCTGCAGCACATCCTGGGCAGCCACGCCACCCTGACATTCACTCTAGCCCTGTTGGGCTGAGCAGTGGCTAATGTGCTGGAGGCTGAGGTGGGCATGGGTGATCCTGTGCCCCTCATGCTTGAGGACCTTGACAAGGGAGAGCTTTAGAGCCAGCATGGCTTCAGCAGGGGAGGTGGGTTGCTGCCACGTGTCCCTTGGGCTGGTGTGATGCTCCATGACTCTGCTGCCTTCTGAGAGAGGCTGAACTAAAAATCACTGTTTTGATCTATCTGGACTCCAGTGGGAAGGAGAGTAGCAGAGATGTTGGTTTGCTTTCTGCATGAGCAAAGAGCTATTGTAAAGGTGGTGATGTTCAGGAGCAGCTCTGTGGATTCAGCTTGGACTCTGATATACCAAAACACTGCTCTAGTCCTGCCAGCTGCCCTTTGTAGGTTTTCACATAAGTGCTTCATGCTTTGTTGTAGCAGGACATAGCTTTAAACTTTGATGATGCAGGAACACAGGAGAAGGTTTTCTTCTGTCCTGGTTGTCATCTGGGTATTTCTGGAAGGACCAAACATTGTCTCTGGAGCTGACAGCCACCACACTCACTCCACCATGGAGGAAGCACACGTTGGCTCCTGAACATTGACCTGCCTGGGTGTGCAGGTGGGAATACCTTGGAAATGATGCTTGTGTGGAAGCTGACTTTGGCTAAACTTCAGCCTTTTACCTCACCAGGGAAGAGTGTTTTCTCTGAGCACCAAACAGCCACATTCTCCTGCGAGGGGATGAGAATGTTTGTGCTGAGCAAATGACAACGGTGGGATGCACTTAGTGGGGAAAATTACCAGCCCACTGCATAGTTTCTATGGAAATAGCGTGGAACAGCACACTGAAAACTAATAATACTAGTGTTGTAAACCTCAATTACTGCTAGAGGTTTGTACTCTTTGGTGTCATAGAGCTGCTGGCTGGGTGAATAAATGCATCTCTAGGAATGCAACTACCCAACCTGGCTGGAGGGGCTGGACCTGCAGCTGACACTGCTGGGAAGTGCTGGTTGTTTTCAGGTTTGAGGCTTTTTCTTTTGTGATATGAAAGAGGGGAGGATGTGAGCTGTAAGAAGGGTCAGGTGTGAGCTGTAATGAAATCTTGGCAATCAGTGGAGGTTTCCTCCGAGATGGAAGCTTTTAGAGCTTTAGGGAACTTCGTGTGTGTAACATACAGTTGCCATTCAATCCAGCTTTGTGGTCTTTTAGTTCATTGCACGAATTTCTGAGGCATGTCTGCCCTTATGGTACCAACAGGAGAAGGAAATTAGAGCCTTCCCTTTTATTGACCAGGAAACAGAGTCGGAAGCGACTGAAGCTTTACAAGAGCTCGTTAAATCCATCACAAAACTCACACTGAGCCCAGCTCTGTGTCTCACCTGTGAAATCATTCCTCTTCACTGTTAAAAGGAAGGTATAAACAGGGACTTTGGTGTCATGGTCATGTGTCCTGGCCAGGCCCCTGTGCCTGGAGCTGTGCCACACGTGCGCATGAGCTATGGCTCGGGGCTCATCGCTTTCTTCTGGCAGTCACTTAATGCAATGTAGCATCAGCCTTTTGCACTGCCAGGTTACTGCATCTGCATGGGCTAGGGGAGCTCAACCACTGACTGAGGCTCAGCTGGCATCTCCTCCAGCTATGGGAATGTGATTGTAAAGCCCTAAAGCCATCCTGCTTGATGGTGATGAACTTTGGGCGTCTTTCACGCTAGTCTTGGTCTCTTCAGACCCCTCAACTTCAGACAAGTGACCATGCCTGGTGGCTTCCAGAGCTGGCAGCCTGCAAAATGCCCTCTGTGGTACAGCAGTGGCAACAGATCAATGGCTGGCTTTTCTTCCTCAGCTTTCTCAAGTTGTCCTTTGTTTCATTCGAGTGGACATGACTAAGGGCTGTAACTCGCTCAGTTCCAGGCAGAAATCAGTTTGTGATCAGTTTGCTTTGGGTTTATCAACCTATTGCACTTGGGAAAATATTTGTCCACACAAAGATGGATCTGGAATCTACAAGTAATGAAGCTGCTAAACTGCACCATGAGCTTTTTAATTAGATTACATGGTTTCCTAGAAAATTCATTTGGATTAAAACTCTGCTTAATGTGGCAATAAAAGTCTGAATGGCCCCAAGGGGATTCTTAAGGAGGGGGGGGGGGGAAAGGGAGTAAATCATCCCAAATCATATCATGTGCTAATTGATTGCAAAATGTATCACCACGAGCAACCTTAGGAATAGAACACAGGCAGAAGTGAGGCCCAGACCTGCAGAGCACAGTGTGTTGGAGGGAGGTGCCTTTCTGCTCCTCTGAGCAGGGCCTGCACGAGCCCACAGCCCATGGGAAGATGTGTCCATCACACTGTGCTGCTTCATCAAGTTGCAAAGGACCCTTTGGCATCTACATCAGCCCACGCTGTCTCTCATGTGCAGCAGCTGCAAACCCAAGGAGAGCAAAGCCTCAAGGTCTGAGGACTTTCAGAAGCCCATCACTATTGAGATGGGGAGAGCAGCTTCAGGGCCTGGATTTGCTGCAGGCTGCATGTGGCTGCTGATGTGACACCAGGTGATGACTTGCCAAGCAACTTCCAGCCTTCCAGCAGAATAAAATGACTTTTCAGGAGGCTGCATCTGAGAAATGCCTCTTCCCTTGTGGTCCCTCAGATGTGAATTCCCATCACCTGATGTGTTGACAGTTGCTGGACACATTAGCATTCAAGATGAGCCTTGTGCTGTGCCCTCTCCAGAGGTGGTGGTGATGTTTTTGCAAATGCCAAGCTGTGTGGGAACAAAATATCCAAGGGATGATTAGCAGAAATCAAAAGCAGCTCTGGGACAGCAGGTAATTGTTGATGAAAAATGCATGAAGGCTCAGTCAGAGGGAATGATGGGGTTTGCCATTAAAAGCTGTGTATAAAAAATCACTGAAGGAGCTCATGATGGAGCTGCCTGGCCATGCAGGTCCTGGCTTGGGGATGGAGCCTGTAGCTCTAGGGGGTGATGCTGCACTGAACCATGCTCCTGCTTGGAGAAGCTGATGGAGACTTTGCTGGAGCCACCCCCCACCGTGCCCAGCAGCCACAGGGTCTGTCCCTCTCTGTAGATCAGAGATGTCATTTGGCCTGTCTTCTTCCTGGGGTGATTTGGGCTGATTGTGACCTGAATGGCTGAGATGTAAATGGGCATTTCCAGCCCAATTCCCACCTGGCATCACCAGCCCAGCCTGAAAGCAAAGGCTGGCAGCAGAAGGAAGGGGCTGAAGGAATCGTGGGCTTCTGGAAAATCCTGCTCTCTGGGTTATTTCTCCAAAATTTACAAGGAAGCATGAAACAGTACCCAAATGACTGCTCTGAAAGCTTGATTGCTTTTCTTCTTTTGACCCAATCAGGTTCAGGGGGGTGATTTTTCAGCCTGCAAGTGTATCACACTATGGGGTTTATGTTGCAGTAATAAGCAAGGAACAAAGGGCAACATCTGCAGAGAAGGCAAGCTCTAAATATTGATTTTCCAAGAAGATTTTATTTACAAAATGGTAATTAAGGGACTTCATGTGTTCCACAGGAAAAAGGCTTCCTTGGAGCCTGGGCTCAGGTGGCATTTGCTCTCCTCACTGACCTTCACTTCCAAACTTATCTCCTTTGCAAATCCTGCCCTCGCTGCTTTGCACTTGTTTTAGTACTCTGGGAATGATTCACCTCAAGGGCCATGGTTGTTCAAAGGTCACCAGGGAAAAAAATCTCCTTCCAAAGTAAACTTCAGGGTGACTTTTCTGGCAGTTGTCATGCTGCATAACCCTAATGTGGATACAGAGAGTGACCTTCAGGCACTTGGGACCAGACAGCCCTTTTGGTACCAAACAGCCCTTTTGGTACCAAACCCAGGGAAACTGGAGCCTGTCTCTCACAAGGTGTATTTTTTTTTCTCTATAAACCTCACATAGCTGGGTGTGGAGAGATGCTGATGGGTTTGTGCATCCCTCTGTGGTGCACACACTCCATAAAGCTCACAAATGGCCGAGACTGCAGGTTATCTGTGCAGTGGCTGTGGTGGTTATGGGAAGGATACCACGTAGCAAAGCACGTTTCACTTGCCAGAAGCATGACAAATAAGTATGTGGAGGGTTGGGATGTGAAGCAGCTGCTCCTGATTTAAGAGTAATTTATGGGTTTGGCTCTGGAGGACACGTGGAAGCGGCCTCAGCAAAGGAGGGTCTGCACGAGCGCCCAAAGCCCCGCTGAGTACTGGGGCATCAGCCTAATCCCACCGGCCCTGCACTCAGCTGTATCCCACCAGAGGGATCTGCAGCAGCCCTGGAGATCAGTCTCCTTCTCATGTGGCTGCCATTGTTTAGCTACCCAGTTGCCTGTGTGATGTTTTGGTGTGTGCTGCTCTGCTGAGCTGCTCCTGGAGTGTGTCACCAAGTCAGGGCTTTAGTGTTGCTGCAGACTGTTGCATCCAGCAGAATGCCTCCTTACACAGGAGCCTTTGAGACAGGACTGAGCCCATCATGGGGCAGCTCAGAATCAACCTGCCCTGGATTAAGCTGGGTCTTTTTCTTCTCCCGTGCCCCTTGCTGGGAAAAGAGTTTGAGAGACTTTCCATTTAGCAGGGAGAGCTAAATCTGCACTAGCATTCCAACATAAGCATCTGCCCTCCCTTCCAGGAGCTTTTCCTGAGACCTTTTGGTGCTTCCCTGTGGTCCTGCAGTTGTAAAGACTTTTCTGCTCCCTCCCTGGGACAGGAGCCTGTGAAGTCTGTGATTACAGCCTCTTGCTTATGAAAACAGATGGAATGGCAGCCAAGGCGTTCACCAGATCACCTGCAAGTCATTGTAACAAGGACCTCTGTGTGAAGAGCTTTCCCACCTGGGAAAGCTCAGACCACCTCTGATGTGGACCAGGGCTGAAGCAAGGGACTCAGAGCTTCCAAGGCTAGAGATTTTGGTGTCCAGTTGGATTGTGGAGCTGAGCCAGCCCCTGTTTGTGCCCAGTGTGGTGCCTCAGCAATGATGAGTTCCCAGAAGGGCTTAACACACATGCCTTGTCAAGGCAGTGCAAACCCAGGTGTCACAGAGCCAGCAAAGAAGGGTCAGTGTTTCAGGATGAAGTGATGCTTCTGCTGTGCCTCCTGTCTCATTCACAGAAAACACACCTTATGGCCAAACCCCCATCGTGTCCCAGGGCTGTGAGGAGAAGCAGCATCTCTAACTGGCTTTGCAGGCTGAGAGTCTGCAGGGAGAGTGGGCTGGTTCCCCACAGCACCATGCACCCAGCTGGGACCAGCAGCATCACTCCAAAAACTCTCTGTAACCACAGGATCAGACTGGGATCCAGCCAGCAGGCTGCATGACCTACCAGTCTGTATGGAAGGGGTTCCTTCTCCTGCATGACACAACCCAGTTTCACCTCAGAAGCCCTGCATGATATTTAACTTCTGGAGCTGGAAGAAGATGTTTATAGAGGGCTGGGGATGAAATGCAGTGTCCCCTCTGGGCTGCTGAGAATCACCTTACAAGCTTTGCACCTTCTTCTCAGCCTGTAGAAGGGGCATTCCTGCAGAGCTGCCCACAGCCAGCACTGGAGGGAAGAAGAAAACCAGCAGTGTGTTTGTTGGAGTGTGGCACAACGTGACCCAGAGCAAATGGAGCCAGAGCTGGGCACAGGGCTGGGGCTCTGAGGGTGCTGGCACTTCAAATGCCCTCCCTGCTAGCCACAGCCTGCTCTCTGCAGTCATTTCACCTCCCTCCCTCACATGCTGACAGCCTTGCAGATGGGCCCCTCTTCTCCTTTGTGCTGCTGAATCGATGAAGAGGCTTCCTTCAGTTCTCAGCCTTTGGGAAGCCGACGTGCGGTCAGCAGCCCAGACCCCTGACCCCAGCCTGATCACTCATCCTGCTGCCTGGGACCTGGGAAAGACAGCTTGGGAATACCTCAGCTCTGCAGCAGCCGGGTGTGAATGTGCAGCAGCTCCTCTCCCCACTCCCATCAATGCCTGTCAGGGCATTGTGCAGGGGCTCTGACAGAGCCTCGGGCTTGGGTGACCAGCAGAAAGCCTCCTGGCATCTCGCCTCAACCCAAAGTTTTCCAACAGCAGATGTCCCAAAGTGACAGATTTTCTTCCCCCCTCCCTTCCTCCCCTTGATGGGAAGAAAGCACAGGACAGTGCATATTTCAGATGGTTGGAGCACAGAGACGCCTCCTCACACGGCAACTTGGGGTTTCCCTTTTGTTTGAGCCTCCTGAAGAAAGACAAAAGGCAGCAAAACCTGGGAAAGCTGCAGGACTGAACAGTGACCAAGCCACCTCACATCCCAGGGGTGATGCGGTGCCTGAGGGCAGCAGGAGTGTGTCAGCAGCTCAGATGAAAATGGATGCATAGCAGAAGGATCAGGTGGGGTGATGCTGGGGTTTGTGGCACTGAGTGCCAGCTCCTGCCCCTGTGCTTGGTGCTGCTGAGGCCACATCTCAGATACTGTGTCCAGCTCTGGGCCTCTCAATGCAAGAAGGACATTGAGGGGATGGAGAGCAAACCTGATGAGGAGCAGCTGAGGGAATGGGGGTGTTGAGTCTGAAGAAGAGGAAGCTGAGGAGAGACAGCAACACTCTCTGCTCCCCAGTGATGAATGACAGGACACGAGGAAACAGCCTCAAGTTGCCGCAGGGGAGGTTGAGGTTGGAGCTGAGGCAGAACTGTTTCCCTGAGAGGGGTGTCAGCCCCTGTGCCAGGCTGCCCAGGGAGCTGGGGGAGTGCCCAGCCCTGCAGTGATCCCAGAGCCATGGGGCTGAGGTGCTGTGGGTCAGTGCTGGGCTGGGCAGGGTGAGGGGAGGGGATGACCTTAAAGCTCTTTTCCAACTGTACTGGTTCTGTGATTCCTCAGCACAGCTACCAGTGTGCTTCAGAGCTCACACTGGGGCTTGCAGTGAGCTCAGCAGCCTCCTTTGGAGGCTTACACCTTCCTGTGGGTGTTGGAGGGACCAACAGAGAGAGAAACCTCTTGTCCTCATGAAGCTGGTGTTTACATGCTGGGCATTCTCCTTGCCAGCATCTCCCTGCTTGGTTTCTGCTCCTTTGATGCTGAGGTGAGGAAGCCCTGGCCCAGGTTGCCCAGGGAGGGTGTGGAGGCTCCTCAGGAGGTTTCCAACCCCACCTGGACACGTTCCTGTGCCCCCTGAGCCAGGGGAACCTGCTGTAGCAACAGGGGAAGCTGGAGCAGCTCTGCAGGACCCTTCCAGCCCCCACTATGCTGGGATTCTGTGGTTCTATGAAATGCTGGAGGCAGCAGAGCCTGAATACTCCTTGTTCTTGGGCTGCTTTGTGCTAAGGAAGCTTAAAGCTGCTTTGGCCTTGTGTGCCAGCCCAGCCTGGCTGCGCCTGGGTGCCCAGATGCACAGAGGCTGCCTGGACATAATCCCCAATGGATGGGGCAGAAGGAAGCTCTGCAGCCCCTTCCACACATCTACTTTGTGCAGAGCTGCAAGTGCAGCTTTTGGATGGCCTAATCCTGCCTTCTGCCATCTGTCCCTGCAGGAATCAGCTCTTGTTGACACAGTAGAGCCCCACATCATGTCATTCCTCCCTGTGCCCCCTTCCCAGCCTCTGCTTCTCTCCTTCCATTTAATCAGATAGGTTGAGCCTCTGGCTATGAGAGGAGCTTAGGGTTGATTCTCTGCAATCACCCTATCAGCTGAAACCATCACATTTGATATTCCATTGACGGTGTTTCCAAGGAAACAAAGGCCCAGGACATAAACAGATGACTGTTAAACATTTGCTTACTCACCATGGCCCTGATAATTTGCCAGGCAGAAACAGGAAAGTTAAACCAATGGCAGCAATACATTTCAATCTGGGGAGACCCCTGTTTTGGTGGCACTGGGAGAAGCATTTGTTCTGACACACAGGCAGGCAGAGCCAGTTTATTCATCATTCCCACTTCCCACCTACAATCTTTGAATTACATAAAGAGCAGCTTTGGTTATGACCCCCAAAACCCACAAAGTGCCCCCTGTATCAGCAGGGGTGCTTGGGGTTTACTCACGAGCAGCCAAGTCACAGGATCACAGAATCTCAAGGGCTGGAAGGAACCTCCAAAGCTCATCCAGCTCAACCCCCCTGCCAGAGCAGCAGCACCTAGAGCAGGGCACACAGGAACCCATCCAGCTGGGTTGGAATGTCTCTAGAGAAGGAGCCTCCACAGCCCATCTGGGCAGCCAAGCAGTATGGAAAGAGATATATCCTGTCCTTCTGGAACTGAGGGGCACAAAGTTCACCTGGAATTCACCACGGGAGAAGAAAACAATGTCTTTCTCCCCTAGAGGTGAGGAGGGGAGGTGGATTTGGTTTGGTTCAAGTCGTTTCTTACAGAACAATAGCAACCAAAAAGCTCACGTGAACAGTGGCATAAGGTAATGAGATGATGCTGAAGCTTGGAGGCTTTGGGGTCTCCCAGGTGTTCCTGCCGAGCCAGAAGCAAAGCAGAGTTCAAATGAACTGGGCAGGACTGGAATTGCAGATGCACAAACAAGGATGAATCCAGAGCAGTGCAGGTGTGGGTGATGCTCTCCAAGGGAAGGGGAGGCAGTGCTGAGCCATGGTTTATTCACACAGATGGGATCCTGTTGTTCCAGGCTTGGTTTCTGAGGAAGGGAGCAAGCCCTGGAGAGAGCAGGGCTTTCACTGATAGGGCCCTGCTTGGGAAGAAGTGTTGTTGAGAAAAGCTGTTTCTCATGCTGATTGGCAAGATGGAGCTGGTCTATGCAATGGTTCTTTCTGAGTCATTATTTGCTGGCATTGCTTTAAAGATACTGGTCACTGCAACCCTGAACTTGCTCTGGTTGTACCCAGCCATTGGCTGGAGGGGCATGAAGGGGCCTTCAGTTCATGTGGCCACAGGTACAAGGTCTCTGGTTGTCCTTGTGCTCACCAAGCCACTAAACAGCCCTCCTGCAGGTGGTGTGGGGATGGGCACTGTGCTCAGGAACACGCTCATTTGGTTATTCAGCACATGGCTGGCTTTTCCTCCTCCTTTGGGGTTGCATTCCATGAGGGTAGCCAGTGCCTGTCTTTATCTTGGAGGTCCAAACCAGCACCTAAGGCTGGTGTGGAGACCACTGAGGACAGGCTGGAGGAACTGTCCTGCTTGCTGAGAGATGCACCAGCATCAAAAAGGCACTTGGAGCTTTTGCAGACAAAACCTGTGACTTGCTGAGGAGCTTTGGCTCTTGACTCATGGTGATCAGGTTTCTGGAGAGGCAGAAGCAGGAGTGAGGCTGTAACCCTGCTGGGTAAGTCACCTAATCCCAGCCTTACCGAAGGACTGTTCTAATGTGCTCTAATGCAATTAGAGCATCACCAGAGGGTTTTCTGGCTGCGCTTGATTAGACTCGGCTCAGCAACCTCATGTGGTGCTGGGATGGATCTCACTGGTGTGTACTGGAACTGGGCCAGTTACAGCTGATTTGGGTGTGTGGATGCACTTGCCACAGAGCTGTCCCCGTGGTGTGCCTGGGGTCTGACTGAACTCAGAGCTCCAGACCCTGCCATTCCTCATGCCACCCCGTGTCCCTGTCGGGCTGGACTTGAAGCACAGTCTCTGCAAGCCCAAGACAGAGATAATCTGCCCAGGCACAGGGTCTGGGGACTGGAATGGAGGGGAGGGAGGTGTCGGCAGTGCTAAGTGCCTGTCCCTCTCGTGTCCCCTCCCAGCACTCTGTCCATCTCTGGCATCAACCAGGCGGATGAAGCCATCTACCAGTGCCTGGCAGAGAACAGCGCGGGCTCCACGCAGGCCAGCGCCCGCCTCACCGTGCTGTGGGCAGAGGGGCTGCCGGGGCCCCCCCAGGCCGTCAGGGCTCAGACCCTCTCAGCAACCAGCATCCAGGTGTCGTGGGAGGAACCTCTGCAGAACACCAAGGAGATCATCGGCTACGTGCTGCACATCCGCAAAGCTGCAGGTACGGAGCTCTGCTCGCTGCCCAGGGCAGCCTCAGCCCTGCCCTCTCTGCTCTGTCCCCCTCACACCACCTCTGGCATGGTGTGTGTCCAGCTCTGAGCCCCTCAGTTCCACAAGGGCAGGGAGCTGCTGGAGAGAGTTCAGCACAGGGCCACACAGATGATGGAGTGGAGCATCTCCCTTGTGATGAAAGGCTGAGGGAGCTGGGGCTCTCCAGCTTGGAGAAGAGGAGACTGAGTGGTGAGCTCATTCATGTTACAAACCCATCAAGGGTGGGTGTGAGGAGGCTGGAGCCAGGCTGTGCTCTGTGATGGCCAATGATAGGACAAGGGGCAATGGGGACAAGCTGCAACAGAAGAGGTTCCAAAGAAACACAAGGCAAAACTTGTTCCCTATTGAGGTGAGGGAGCAGTGGCAGGGGAGTGGTGTGGGGATGGGCACTGTGCTCATTTGGTTAGTTAGTGCATGGCTGGCTTTGCCTCTTCCTTTGGGGTTGTTTTCCACTAGGGTAGCCAATGCCTAGGGTAGCCCAGATGTGCTGTGGAGGCTCCTTCTCTGGAGACATTCCAGCCCAGCTGGATGAGTTCCTGTGTGCCCTACTCTAGCTGGTCCTGCTCAGGCAGGGGGTGGCACTGGATGAGCTTGATGTGGTCCCTTCCAACCCTGAACATTCTGTGATTCTCAGAAGTCACCAGGTGGTGCTGCCACCGTGTTCCCCATCACCTCCCTGTTCCTGAAAGACTGGTCCTGGTTTCAGCTGGGACAGAGTTCATTTTCCTCCCAGTAGCTGCTACAGGGCTGTTTTGGGTTTACACTAAAGAGAACGTTGGGAACAGAGGGATGTTCTAGTTATTGCTGAGCAATGCTTGCACAGCATCAAGGGTTTCTGCTGCTCATCCTGCCTCAACAATGAGTGGACTGGTTCGTGCATGAGAAGCTGGGATGGAACATTGCCAGGACAGCTGACCCCAGCCTGCCAAAGGGCTACTCCATAGCACATGATGCTGTGCCCAGTACAGAAACTGGGGGGTTGCTGGGGGTTGGTTGGATCACTGCTGGGGCATCAGTCAGCAGAGGAGGAGCAATTGCACTGGGCAGCACTTGTCTCTTTCCTGGTCTTTGTTTCTCTTGATTTCTTCTTACTGTTGTTATCTTTTAATCCAGTTATTATACTTGTCCTTATCACAACCCCCAAGCCCTGATTGTCTGTTTCCATCCCTCTCCCCATCCCACCAGGCTGCGTGGGGCTGTGGGGCTGGCTCAGCTTGAGCCACGACACAGGTGAGGGAATAACACTGGTGTAAATACCAGAAGTGTGAGGAGGCTGAAGCTGCTTGGTCAGACCCTGCTGCCCACTTGGGTCCCTGGCAAAGTGCCCAGACATGTGGGCAGAGAAGGATGTGGGCAGATCCATACCTTAGGGACTGAAATCACAGCTTGGGACGCCTGTTTAGTCTCTTCACCTCCTGCCAAGCCTAACGCTGCTCTCTTCTCTTCCTTTGCAGATCCTGTAGAGATGGAGTACCAGGAGGCTGTTAGCAAGAGCACCTTCCAGCAGCTAGTGACTGATTTAGAGCCCTCAACCAGCTACAGCTTTTACATCAAGGCTTACACCTCGAGGGGTGCCAGCAAAGCCTCCGAAGTGACGGTGGTGAGCACGCTGGGGGAAGGTAAGGAACGCTTCACACAGCAGCAGCAGCAGCACCCCACACCCTGATACCCACCAGGGGAGAGCTTGGGCTTGTTCCCACTTCTCTTCCCCCTCAGAGATACTGTGTGAAACCCCTCTGTGCTGTTCCATGGGGGTCTCCTGTTTGCCTCCCAACACGGCGTTGCCTCTCGCAGCTGGTGCTGTGGCAGGGGCTGGGTGCAAGTCTGGCTGGTCTCGTGGCTGCTCTGGGCTTTCTGTCCCTAAACTGCTTGCTACATGCAGATGTCCTGCTCAAGCAGGTGTCCTCCAGCAGCTCTGCTGCTCTGCTCTTCTCTC
Source organism: Urocolius indicus (assembly GCA_013401255.1). Lineage (NCBI taxonomy): Eukaryota > Metazoa > Chordata > Aves > Coliiformes > Coliidae > Urocolius > Urocolius indicus. The sequence goes on along the minus strand of WBNH01008461.1, from coordinate 43,327 downwards.
ATAGGTGCCACACTTCTTTCCATTTGATTCTCTTTCTTCTCTATTCCGGAGAAATCACCCTGAAGCTGAGCTGTGCTGACCTACAAATCCCTGCCTTGGGGCAGCCTGCTGTTTCAGTGGGAAGTTAGGGCCATCTCCAAGGCTTTTTTTTCCCCTGCCTTGGCCTCTCAGATGTAGCCACCAGTTAGCTTCCTCAGTAAGAAAGTGAGTGCTCTAGGGCAGGAGCCTTGCACATCAACCCCTGACAGAAACCACAGCCCCAGTGTGATCTGTCACATCCTAGAGACTCGTGTGGCTCTCCAGTACCTCTGCTTCCCAGCTCATCTCACCTATGGAGACTTAATTTCACAGGAGCTTTGTACAATCCTCATGAGCACTCAGCAATTGTGAACTTACAGCAGAGAGAGCCTTGGGTGTGAGGATGTTATTTATGACCAAATGAGAGTGCTGACTTCCAGTGGGGGATCCACTTCTCCGTTTTCAGCCTTTCCAGATGTTTACAACAGCATTTAAGCAACAACTCCAATAAATCCTCACCCTGCTGGGCTGCTACTCTGAAGTTTATTTTCCTTGGTACTCTGCAGGAAATCACTCACCCTGGGAGTTTGTTTTTCCTTCCAATTTAGAGACAGGAGGATGGAGTAAGGCAAGACTTGAAACTTCTTGACCCCACGCTCTGAGTTCAGCTACTGGAGCTAGGAGCCAGCCATGCTTCATAGAGCTGGGTGTTTCTGCAGAAGCCTGGGTCAAGCAGGAGAGGACTTTTGGTCATGGCTACCTTCAATCCTGACAGGAATAGATAGGTATCTGGTCATGGGATCATAAATCTCCTGGCCCTCTGAAGTTTCAGGGCATCACTGTCCTGTGTAATAAAGCTTCAGCAATTAGCTCCACGGTCAGGATGGACAAGCTGGCCTGGTTAAGATCCCTCAGCTCCCACTTACGTTTGCCTTGAAGAAAGGTAAAGAGAGATGTAAAAGCCCCAGTTCTGGTTTGATTTGTTGTGCTTGCTTTGCTTCACTGGGGTGCTTGATGCCTCCTGCTCACGGAGGCGAAGAGCGGGTCAGGAAGCCAGGATCCTGTGGCTTTTATCACCAAAGTCAGGTTGCACTGGAGATTTGCCTCTTCTCACAGCCCAGCCATGTCAGCCCAAGCCTTCCTGAGGCACACTGGAGAGCTGTGACTCCCCTGTGCCTCAGCTTTGCCCTCCCAGCTCAGTGTGAGGTGTGCACAGAGCTGTGCACAAAGCCCCGTGGCGCCAGGACCCCCCGTGTCACCAGCTCACGTAGAAAGGACACAGCAGGCTCTTGTCAGAGTGGCCAGCTGAGATGCTGCCAGCTGCAGGCTGGTCTGAAGGACTATGTTGTACTGGTATTGTCTGGTGTAGGCCTATGGTGAGAAGCAGGGCTGCTCTGGGCTCGGGGAGGTGAGCTGGACAGGGCTGAGAATGTGCTGAGCACACGTTTGACTGAAGACTCCACCACTTTCTGGAAGCACCATGCTCCTTCCCTTGTGCCTGGGATAGTTCTGGATGGAAAGCAGAAAGGAAGATGCTGTAGAGCAACTACCCCAAGTGAACCTTTGTCCTCCTTAAGCTGTAGAGCAACTACCCCAAGTATACCTTTGTCCTTCTTAAACCCCTCTCACTGGAAGGTCCTCCCAGCTCCTTCCTGTCCTTCTCCTTTACGCCGATGCTGGGGGATTGCAGATCTCAGCCTCTCTCCTCTCCATTAAGCAGCACACCCTCCCTGTTCTTGTCTTTTAATGCTTTTTAGGGTTTTCTCCAGGACTTTTTGACATTTCTCTAGGGTGAAGACTGTCCCTTTAGTCCCCTTCGGCCTTCAAGAAGAAAGTTGAAATGACCTGGGGAAAATTCCAAACAGCACTGAAGAGGAGAACAAGTACCCATACAGCCCTTAGCATGAGGGAGATGCCTCACTTACCAATAGATCCACATGATATGACCTACATGGTGCCTTATCTATACTTCTGGGAAGCCCCTCTGTGCTGCTGTGTGTGCATCCATTCACACACACACACAGACCCACCTGCCTGTGTGCACCCCTCTGTGTGATGGCACCACAAGCAGCACGTGCAGCCACACCATCCTATTTTATCCAGCTACAAATATATGCAAAGCTTGAATAAATACTATATATTCCATACTTCCAAGGAGAGCTATTCTTGTGGTTTTTATTACATGTAAGGGCTCTGCTGACCAGCAAATAAAGGCAACTCTTCGTGACTCAGGTCGGCCCACGTCGGTGTTTCTTATGTCCCTGGGATTTCCCTTTCTGTTGGTGGTGGTGGTGGAAAATGAGGCTTTCGGCAAGAATCCAGCTCCTCAGAGTGAGGGAAGCACACGGTTCCTGATTCCACCCTAGAGGGAATTGGGAGGATTAGGAAAGAAAGAGAAAAAGAGTTGTTTAATTGGATTGCAAGAAGCAGCAGCCTGGGGAAGAACGGTGCCTCCTGGCATCAACTGGATTGGCTTTGTGTTCTGCACCCAGGAGTTGCTAAGTCCAGCCTTCCCATCAGTGACATGCACTGTGAGAACAAATCTGAGCAAGGACATGTGCTTCAACCCCTTTTTGTTTGGCAGAGCACTTCAGGCAGGATGGATCTCATTAAGCTGGCTGAGATGCTCCTCCTGAGTCCGTGTGGAGGTGCTCAGCAGTCAGCAGCGACTTGTTCCCCTCCCTGTGCTTATTTGGAGGGTATCAGGCAAAGCCCTGGCCATCACTTTGGGAAGAGACAGGGTTGCCAGCCCCTCCTGCTCACCAGGAGAAACCCCTTTCCTTGCCCTGACTCCCACCCTTGTGCTGTGTGGTTTTGCTTTTGCTGTTCAGTGGAGGAAATGCCCTTTTTAGCTCTCTTCAGTCTGAGGCTGACACGGCCACGTTTCATCTGCTTCTCCCCATCTCTCACTAAATGGCTCTGCTGAACTCTCTGCCCAAAGCCAGGTTCAAGCTGCTCATCCTTTAGAGACCCTTTGGAGCAAAACAAGACAAAAAGCAGCATCAATCAAATACCTCCAAGGCTGGAGGGTGCTGAAGAAGCAAGGCTGTTGTTCTGCTGGATAGTTGTAGCTGAGCTCACTGTGCCCAGAAACCTCTTTCCTGATGCCAGAGCAGAGCCCTGGGCAGGGCTGAGCCTACAGCACCTTCTGAATGGTGCCAAAGGCTGAGGAAGCTGATGGGAGCATTTGGCCTGGAGGGTGTGTTGTGGAAACGAGATGAAAATAAAACCCCAGCACAGTGTACCTGCTGAGACACATCTGTGTGTGGATGTGAGGAAGGGAGGGAGAGGGGAAGGAAGGGGCTTGGGGGGATGTGGTGCTGTGTGTCCCAGCACTGCACAGGGCTCTGAGGAGGGCTTGGTGCAAAACCAGCTTTGAGAGACTCAGATATCTGCATCATGAGAAAGTCACCTTTGGTTTGCAAGGCTTTGCCTCTCAGCTGTTGGTGCAGGATGGGCCTGGGCAGCTTTCTGGGGACCTGATGGCTGTGCCCACCCCCCACTGCAGCACACCCTGAGAACGAGAGGGCAGGGTCTGAATGAGGGAGCGTGGATGGAAGCAAAAGGCACCCTGGGGAATTTTGACTCAGGCTGTGGTGACACTGGGCAGCAGCTGGGACTCCTTCCCAGCTCAGCTCCTGTGCACACCCGAGGCTAGCTAAGGCATGTGTACCCAAAGAAGCCAGACAGAGCTGTGCAAGGATGTCAGGCTGCTCAGGGATTCAGAGCTCTTAGTGAACGTGCTCTGGGTGTCTCCTCAGTCCCCAGCACAGAATGACAAACCTCCCTCCTAAAGCTGACTGGGAGAGCAAGCTCCTGCTCCTTAAGCAAGCCAGTGCAGGTACCTAGCAGGCTTTTAAGGTGGATGTCTCCAGCTCTATCCCTTCTGGTTCCTTCCTGGGGGTGGGAGGGGGTGTTAATCACTCTGAAAGGTCCCCACTGCCCTCAGGGTGAGGGCAGAAGACCTGGGAATGCATGTCCAAAGCCACTGCACTCCTGTCCTGAGCATCAGATTGCAACTGGAGTGTAAAAGCCACATCCTGGCTTGCTGAACTGAGTGGAGGAAACCCTTGGATATTAATCCTCCAGCTCCAGGATCTGCTCTGATGTGATTTTCCTCCTTCTCACCCCGCACCAGTTCTTTGGTGCAGTGACCCACAGGGGAAGAGCCTCTGGGGAACTTCTCATCATGCCAACCAAAGCAAGCACACGTGAACCCACTGTCTTATCTCTCTCTGTGTTTCAGTCCCAGCCATGCCATCCCTCTTTATTAAAGTCATTAACAGCACTGCTGTCCAGGCTACGTGGGAGCCCTCCGTCAAGCTGGGCCAGCACCAAGGCTTCAAGCTCTATTACCGCAAGGTTCACCTCTCGCAGTACACGGGCCCAGTGCTGCTGCCCAGCAATGCCACAGCCTACAACATCACCCAGCTGGGTGAGTATGGGACAGCTTCATCCCTGGAGAGCAGCCAGCTGAGCAGAGACCTCGGCTGTGTTGCACAGGCACTAACTGGCAGGTGCTGCAGCTCGCCTCCAGGCTTTTGGGGCTGTTTGCCTAGGGATAGGTACTTGTTTGCAGCATCTTGTGTGTGTTTGGTGGGAAGTGGGGTACCTGAATAAGCATCTCTCAGGGAGATAGTGGGAATAACACAGTCATTTTGGTGGGGAAAGCCCTTGAAGCTGCTGCAGTCCCAGCCCTACCCTCACCCTGCCCAGCCCAGCACTGACCCACAGCCCTCAGCACCTCAGCCCCAAGGCTTTGGGATCCCTCCAGGGCTGGGCACTGCCCCAGCTNCTCCAGCCCCTTCCCCAGCTCTGTGCCCAGCTCTGGCCACGCTGCAGCCCCTCAGTGTCCCTGTGGCAGTGAGTGAGGGGCCCAGCACTGAACACAGCCCTGGAGCTGCAGCCTCCCCAGGGCCCAGCACAGGGGACAATCCCTGCCCTCCTCCTGCTGCCACCCCACTGCTGATCCCAGCCAGGATGCCCTTGGCCTTTCTGCCCCCTTGGGCACGCTGCTGGCTCCTGTTCAGCTGCTGGCAATTACTCCCCTCAGGCCCCCTCAGCTTCCCAGCCACACATCCACGAGCCTGTAACACCTGAGGTTGTCGTGGCCCAAGTGCAGCACCGAGCCCTTGGCCTTGCTACACCTCAGTTGTGATGAAGTGATGGCTAAAGCTGCCATGCCTCTCTTGTGCCTCCTCCAACAGATGCATCGGTGGTGTACGAAGTCAGGCTCCTGGCCTACAACCAGCACGGCGATGGCAACTCCACTGTGCGCTTCGTGTCCTTGAGGGAGACCGTGGAGAGGACAGGTGAGGTGGCACCTGGCTCTGGGGGGCTGCAAACCCTGCTGCAGGCAGGTGGTGAGGCCAGACACATCCCCCACTGCCCATGGGGGGGTCTGACCCCCATCACACTTGCAGCCGCTCCATCGTTTTCAGCTTCACAAATAAGGATGAAGCAGAACTCTGCAGGGCTGGGAGCACCTGGTGCTGGTAGGATGGGGCTTCTCTGCTACAGCCCCCTTGGCCAATCCAACCTGAGGGCTTTTGTACTAAGGAGAAAACAATAAACCAAATGTTCCTGTAGTTGCCAGGTTTGTCCCCTGAGTCCAAGCCAGAGGTGAGGCCTTGAACATAAACAAACCCCCATGCGTGAGCTAAGAGCTGCCATCCTCAGGTAAAGATGTGGTGTGCTGAGCATCTCTGTTCTCCTGGAGCTCTCCTGGTGTATTTTGACCTTCAGTGGTGCCAGGAAGGGAGGACACATGGCTTGGGAAAGGAGGAGGGCTGCAGGGCACTAGTACTCTATGCTGTGGCAGAAAAGGAGAAGTCTCCAGAGGGAATCTCCTGCTGAGAGATATTCACCTTTCATATTCATCTATGCATAAAAAGCATCCTGCTGCTCTTGGGAGCTCTTTAAACCTTCCAGTGAGAGTATCTTCAAGAGATAGTTATTAGTGCTCTGTCTGTAGTGGAGTGAACACTGATCTCCTTGGCCTCAGCCTGCTCTGGCATGGTGCCCCCTGCTCGTCTCCCACCTCGGGCACAGGGATCTGCAAATTAACATCAGAGTGTTTTGGTTCACTAATAACAGCAGCCTAGGTCCTGGCAATGGCTTTCTACAGACTTCCAGCCCTAAGCTTGCTGTGGCTGCCTTCCTGGGGCACCAGGAGCAGGGGAGCTGCTTTGGCAGGCAGTGACCCCCCCAACCCTCCCACTCCGCTCTCCACTTCCCCATACACAGCTCCCAGCACTGCCCGGGCTCCAGCTTTTGCTCTGGGCTCCCCAAAAGCTGGAAGAGCAATAGGAAGAGTGCAACTGCTGACCCTGCTCTCCCCCCTTTCTCCTGGCAGTGCTGAATCCCCCCTGTGACTGCATGAAGGACGAGCAGAACAACAAAACCTCCACGACCGGCATCATCATCGGGATCCACATCGGCGTCACCTGCATCATATTCTGCGTCCTCTTCCTCATGTTTGGGTACAGAGGAAGGTAGGGGCTGCTTCCTAATGCCCTGGGAGTGTCCCCACACAGGGTCCCACAGCCCTCAGGGTGATGAAGGGCTGTTTCCCATGCACATCTCAGCCTGCGATGCAGCCCGGCTCCTGTGAACGCTGGGGGCTGTTTGCAGCACACCTCCTGCCTCCCTGCTGAGATCCCACACCCAGTGGGCTTCTCCACATACACCTCATCATCTCCAGTCCCCAGCAAGGGACCAGGTGCTTCCAGGGAGCATCGCTGTTTCTGCTCTGAGCAGTCTTGACCTTCCCTGTAAAGGAAAAGCACTTTCGAGACGTCACTTTGCAGGAGGAACAGCGCAGGAATAAGGCAGACTCAGGCTTGGGGGAAGGAAGGAGCAGCTTTGCTCCCTCTCAGGCTCTGTCTTTTTGTTTTGCAGGCTGCTGATGTGCAAAAATGTGCAGGAGCAGCTGTCAACCCCCCAGACAGGCAGGAGCCAGCGGAGCAGCACCAGCCTGGTCCTGAACGGAGCAGCACGCAGGGACAGGGATGAGCGGGACCTGAACGGAAAGCAGCTGGATATGAACGAGCTGGAGAGGTTATTCCCAGCATCCCCCTCCCAGGAGCAGCAGGATAAGGGAACACAGGTGAGTCCAAGGGGAGAGCAGCAGCCTGGGAGATGGTGGAATTGTTTGGGTTGGAAATGACCTTTAAGATCATTGAGTCCATTCCCTCACTACACCCTGCCCAGCCCAGCACTGCCCCACAGCCCTCAACACCTCAGCTCCACACCTTTGGGATCCCTCCAGGGCTGGGCACTGCCCCAGCTCCCTGGGCAGCCTGGCACAGGGGCTGACACCCCTCTGAGGGAAACAGTTCTGCCTCAGCTCCAACCTCAACCTCCCCTGGGGCAACTCCAGCCCATTTCTTCGTGTCCTGTCATTCATCATGGGGGAGCAGAGCCTGACTCCCAGCTCCCTGCAGCCTCCTGTCAGGGAGTCAGAGAGTGCTGCTGTCTGCCCTCAGCCTCCTCTTCTCCAGCCTCAACACCCCCATTCATTCCCTCAGCCCCTTCCCCAGCACCCTTGTGCTCCAGCCCCTTGCCCAGCTCCGTGCCTGGCTCTGGCCACGCTGCAGCCCCTCAGTGTCCCTGTGGCAGTGAGTGAAGGGCCCAGACTTGGCTGCATTTCTAAGGGCATCAGTGACCTCCACCATCACTGTCCCCTTCTCTCTCTGTCTCTCTGCAGTCAGCTCCCAGCCCGTCGTGTCCCCACGATGCCACTCAGATCTCCACACTCCCTCTGGATGAGTTCAGCATCATCGAGGAGCAGGCAGAACCTCTCCCAAAAAGCCCCCAGCTTGGCAGCTCTGCTGCTCCAGCTCCTGACCACGGTCCCACCAATGAAGGATGAAACTGCCAAGACTCAAACCCCTCTCCCTTGCAGGAGTTACCAGCCACCACCCCCCCGGCTGGTGCCGCCTTTGCAGCCACCCCTCGATCTCAGGTCAATTGAAGATTTCTACGCTCTGATTGTTATTTTTTTGGTTTTGCTTTATTTTTATATATATATATAAATATATATATATGTCTACAGCCTTTTGGAAACTCTGAGTTGGAGCTCTCTGACCTCTCTTGGGGCCTCTCAGCGTGTTTTTCCCCACGTTGGCTTTTACAGACACCGCTCACCATGGATTCGTTTCCCCCTTTGGCTGCTAAAGCCTGAGACTCCTTGACAGAGTTTGACCAGCTCTCCCACATCTACCAGGCTGGGGATACAGTGGAGCCTCCTCTGGCCACCCCAGGCATGTGGGGGGTTTATTTTTGTCTCCTCGTCAGCAGCTTTAGGGCTACATTCTTGGATGAATTTGCTGTGTGGGGAGCAGCCCGAGGCTGGAGCAGGGGGAGCTGTCTCTCCGTGGACTGGCTGAGTTTTGAACACTTTCACTGTTTCTCAGGATACCTTTTGGGTTTTTTTTTTTCTGATTGACTCTAAATAATATGAAAAAAGAAGAAAAAAAAAGAAGAGAGAGTGGAGAGTGTGTGTGTGTGTGTGTCAAAGGATGCCAGCCTGAGGGCTACTGAAAGGCTTGGACAGACAACCCGAGTGAACTCAGAACCTACCTCAACCGGAATGAATGTCCTCTGGGGAGCAGAAACGCCTGCGTCTTCCTTCGTGCTCCAGAGAAAGGATAAACAAGTAGCATAGCACTTGGTCAGTACAAGCTTGGTCCTACCTCAGCAGTCAACTCTCTGTACCTTGCCCCTTCAGTGGGTTGGTTGTTGTCCTTCCCATGTAAAAAAGCACTTCCAAACCTTTGAAAAGCAATGTTCTACCTCAAGCGTGAGAGAAGCTGTGTGTGTGTGTCTGTGTGTCTGTGTCTGTGTGTGTGTTTCCTCTCCTCTTCCCTTCCCAGCCCTGTGTGAAGCAAGATGCTTCACTGGTGTTATGAGCTTTACTCGTCGGCCGTGGTGGGGCTCTGCTATGATGTTTCTTTGCTTGGTGGAGATTGGGTTTGGCTTTTCCTTGGAAGGTTGTTGGAGCTGTCACACACACGTGGCCCAAGGCCCCACAGTTCACAGGGCTCATTCAGGGGCTGGTGGGGGGCTGCCTCGGTCCCTCCTGGCTGTATTTGGGGTACGTGGGGTGCCCCCTCCTGCCCTGTCAGCCTGCTGCCCCCCGAGCTGATTCCCAGCAGAGTGACTGATGGTGTGTGTCTGTCTGCACCAGCAGCACAACACACTGCAGGAGTGGGGAACCTGGATGTCACCATCTTGTCCCTTCAAAGCCCACCCTGCCATCAGGAGCACCTACAAGGAAACCTTGATACAGCACTTCCAAAACCCCTTGTGATGCTCCTGAGCTGCTCCCAGCTCCTCCAGCAAGCAAGAGATCTTCCAAAGGATGAGCTGAGCAGAAAAGGACTCACTTCCCTGAGAAAGATGAGGTGAGGAGGGCTCCTGAGAGGGAGGAACCTCATGCTGGAGGATGCTGGGGGCTGCCAGCAACCGCCCTTTCCTCATGCCCAAGGTGGGCAGAGGAGCTCCTGACACCAAAGAGGGGGTTTGTGCACGACCCCCCACACCCCTCCAGTGACCAACCACCAACATGCCACCGTGGTTTTGGGTTGTCCTGGCTGGGTGCATGGCTGGTGTCATCCGTGGGGTGAGGTGGGGACAGGGATGGTGGCCAGCAGCCCTTTCCCCACCACCTGGGTTTGTTCAAACCAGGTCCATGTGGAGATTGGAACTCTTTGTGTAGCTGGTGACACGTGGCTGTGTTTGCAAGGACAAGTGAAAGGAATCCAAGGAAATGGATTTAAGTTGAAAAAGAAAAGTCATGATTGTACTTCTTTCCAATGGTACCAGTGGGAGAGTCCCTTGTGTGTGAACCATCCCCCCCTCCCTTCACCTTCCCTTCTGGCTTGTTGTGTAAATAATACAGGATACAGGATGATGTGGCAAACATCTCTTCCCCTGGGCTGTGTCCTGGTGCTGAGCTGGGTTAGCTGTGAGCAGGACTCTGTCCTTCCACATGCAGAGGTAACAGCGTTGACCATGAGGGCAAGGAGCTCTTGAGGCTGAGTGTCTGGAGCTCTCTGCCATGAATATTCCTCCTCCTGTAGGATGGAAAAAAATGTGAAGGCTTAAACTTAAGTATTAAACCCCCTCAAACAGTCCCTCCCCACCCCACCAAAGAGGTTAAATGGGCCTGAGTCCTGCTCACAGCTGCCATGGGGGATTGCTCCTTCCCACACGATGCTGGACCCACACGGCTGAGAAGGGGCCACGAGGGCCAACCCAGCGTGGGAGAAGGAGGATACCAGGGCTTGGAAAGGGAAGGAGATGAATTATAACCTCATATCAAAGACATGCCAATCTCCTCCTGCCACACTCGTGTGTGTGTGTGTGTGTGTGTGTGTGTGAGAGTGACGCCGCCGTTCACATTGAATTTTAAGTACTGTTGCCAAAGTGAACACAGAAGTTAGACTTAGCTTTCAAGCTCAGGCTCCCTGGAGCTGTGAACATGCTATTAATTTAATATCATATTCTTGTGATATTGTAATAGTAACAAGTATTTGTCACTACTTCCTTTTATTAAAGGGAAACGCTGTGCCATTGGACTAGTGAATATACCATAGGATGGCAAGAGTAGAGCTTTTTGTTTTGGGGTTTCTTTTGGGTTGATTGATTGTGCAGGAATGCGATGGCTTCAAGCAGCACAGGTGATGTGATGTGTGTTGGTTGGAGATGGTTTGGAGGCCGATGTAACTCTTGAAAGACTCTTTTGTTTAGCTGTTTAGCTTTTGCCTCTGTTGGGTTTGGAGTTTCTTTTCCGCCCCCGTCGGGACCTGACGTGGATGGGTGCAGTAGGGCAGCCCCTGAAGGGAGGAGGCTGAAGGCTGGAGGACTTGGTCTTCCCTGAATCCTCCAAAACTGGGCACAGTCCCCCTGGCAAAGGCACGTTCTGGCTCTGTGCTGTGCAGCACCTCTCCGGGACAGCTGGAGCCCCTCTTAGAGTCACCGGCTTGTTATGGTTGGAGAAGACCTCAAAGATTATGGAGTCCAAGCTCATGGAGGCCTGAGACAGGCTGGAGGCAAAGCTGTGCCAACCGAAAACTGGAGGAAGCATCACCTGGAGCATGCGTGGCCTTTAGGCTGTGAAACCGGGAGGGTAAAAGAAGAAGAAGAAGAGCCTGTGTTTGGTTTCAGCGTGAGGCACAGCTGCAAGGCTGCCCAAACTGCTCCCAGGGTCTGAGGGAAGCTGCTGGGGTTTCATTCTGTGCTTGGGGCACAGCAGGGACACATTGTGCTGGAGCAGACACCTTGTACTTGAGTAGACACGTTGTACTTGAGTAGACACGTTGTACTTGGGCAGACACATACTCGGGTAGACCTGTTGTACTCGAGCAGACAGGTTGTATTTGGGTAGATGTGGAACTAGAGGTCCCCAGTGTTTTGGATGCAGTTTTGCCAGTGTCAAACGTGCTCTTGGCAGTTCCTCTGTGGGCTCATCCCTGCTTTTGTAGAATCAGTGGCTTCTTCACAGGATTCACCCTCAGGCTGGGGCCTGGCTGGAGCTCTGGGAGCATGTCCCCGTGCTGCTGGCAGCAGCATCCCAGGAGGGACTGAGTCCTCCTGAGGCTTGAGGCAAAGCTCTGCTGCATCCACAGGACAAACCCACCACCCAGGGCCAGAAAGGGGACAGAGGTGTGAGCATGGGGCTGTGCCATAGCAAGGGGGGTCGGGCATCGTGTGAGGGCTGAACCAGCCAGACTGTCCCAGGGTGGTTACCGGCTGCTCCCATCCTCTCACCCGCCACAGAGCAGCTCCCTTCACCCCAAGAACTCACTGAGACACCTCAAACAACAACTTGTCAGGTTTCTTCTTTCTTTTTTTTGCTGTTGTTGTTTCTTTTTCCTGATGGGATGAAATCAGAGAGTTTTATCCAGAGACAGAACTGCTGGCTAACTGGCAGGAGTCAGATCTGGCCCAAGGCCACTGGCAACCCCCAACCTTTGGGGCAGGGATCTCACCCTCTACTATTTTACCACTAAATCAGCTCCACTCACTGAGCTGGCTGCCTCTTCTGGGCAGAAGCAAACCCTCTTGCTTTTTTTCTGGCTGTGCTGAGATGACATTACAGCAAGGAATGAAGCACCCAAGAGCTGATTTAGTACAAACTGTCGTGGTTTTTTTGGTAACCCATAGTGGGCACAAACCTAATCCTTGGAGCTCCCAAGCTTAACCAGAGATGGCTGCTACCTCAGGGATAGTATCCACGTTGGCTTTAGTTGAACAGGGAACAGTTTTATGCTGTCACAGGGTTATTTTTCACAATGCTGGGTTATTTATTTGTCGACCACATCGTTGTTCTTCCTCATTTTGTAAAGATGCTGATACATATCAAAGTGCTGGAGCAGTTGAGGGGAACTTTAAAGCTTCCACCTAAAGTGACCCCCCCAAGGGGACTGGACATTTCAAGCTGGCAATAACAGAGGAGAGAAGCTACCAAATGTTGTTGCTTCTGGATGCTGAAGGGAAGGGTTTTGCTGCCCGTGAGGGTGTTCCCCTGCCACAAGCATCCCACAGCATTTCAGTGCAGTGCCTGAGCCCTCTCTGAGTTGCCTGACAGCCCTTGGGGCTGGGAAGATGGGTGTAAAAAAAGAGGCAATGAGAAGCTTTTGCAAAGGAACAGCAGTGGTGTGGGGAGAGCTGCTCACTTACTCCATCTGTGCCAACAGGAGTTGGAAACCCATCCCTCCCCGTGCCCTGCCAGCTAAAAGGGGGAAGGAGAGGGAAGGAGCTGCAGGCAGGGAGATGGTAGAGCAGGGGCTGTGAGGGGAGGGGCTGGGGTAGAGCACAGCGAGTCAGGGAAAAGCCAGATTTCACGGGGCTTTGCCTCAGGGTCTCCCAAAGCAGAGAGACACTTTTGTTTGACTTTGCTCATGTTTCCACCGTTTAAACTTGCAGTGTCTTTACAACTCAAGCACTAAGGCAGAGGATGCTCAGCCTCTGGCCCAATCCTGTTTCAGAGGAACAGGACAAACCCCCAAACTGCAAAGCACTTTCCTCCTGTTCATTTCTTACCTTTGTTACTTGGAGCTGCCTCCCTGTTTGAAGTCCCACTGACCTGCCACTGTTAGCTTTGCATAAAACAACAAAAACCAATTAAAAACACGACAATTTCCCCTCCCCCCCTTTTCTTTTTGTTGTTTTCTTTGTAGTTTGCTCTGTTTAGATTTTTAGCCTGTGGCTACTTGTACAAGAGACACAAATAAAGGTAGAATAAAGGAAGCTCGAGTGGTTCAACCTCTGTGGTGCTTTGCTTGGTGTGTTGGGGGGAGCCCAGGGCACTGCCACTTGGGGGAGGCTGGATTTGGCTCCTCTCAAAGAGCAGCTTCCAAGATGCAGTTGTGAAGGGCTGAGGGGTTTTGGGGGTTTATTTGCTGCTTTGCTCATTAATCTCAGGCCAAGGCGTGAGAGGGTGGAGTCGAGGGGAGGGCTGCTGGTGGCTCTGGCAGCTGGGGAGGTGGTTGAGATGAGGAGCTCCAGGGTCACTGTGTGACACCTCATGCTTGGAAGGTGCCAATTAATTTCCAATTAAGCTTGGCTCTTGCTCAGCTCTCGCTGCCATCTGCTTTCCCCACTGCCTGGGGCACTAAGGGGGCATCGCTTCAGCTGCTGCATCTCTGCAGAAAGCCCAGATTAAAGCCCTGGTCCTGCCTTTTCCAGCTGCAAACTGCTCTGGGATGGCTGAGGTGGGGAAGAGGGGGCTTCCCCAGGAGAAGGCAGCATCAAACCATGGGCACAAACTTCCAGATCTGGGTTGAATCCGACCTTGGCAGCATCCAGGGAGCTGCTGGCATCAGCAGGCTGTGAGGTGAGTGCCAGGGGTGCCGTGGCAATGGGCTTTTAATGAGAACCAGCAGGTAAAACCAGTGGTAAAATCCAACCCCCCAGTGCTGCAGCAAACCACCCATCCCAAGGGATGCTGGAGAAGCTGATGCAGTTGATGCTTTCAGCATCTTAATGGCAACAGAAATGTTTTCAATGCTCACCTCCCCACCCCTAATATCTCACCTAAGCACCAGGAGGGGTGTGATGCTGGGTGGGGGAGGCAGAGGCAATTAGCTGCTGCTGCTGAAAGTAATTAATTGCTTTGCAAGTGAGGACCTGGTGTGGGTCTCCTCCTGAGGAGCCAGCATCTCCTTAGTGTTAAAGCAAAGCCCATCCCCAGCAGCCCCAGGTGAGGTTGCTTTGGGGGAAACATCACTTATTGAGGAGTGGAGCAGAGGAACAGCCCTGTCCTCTCCTCCTCTGTGCCAAAGGAGCAGCAAAGCCAAGGGCTGCAGGAGACTGAGCCCAGCAGCGCTTTCTGAAGAGGGTTTCAATAAGCAGGTGAGTGAAGAGTCACTTCAAACAGCTCCCCAAAGCTCTGGCAATGGCTAAATTGCAGTATGGGTTGTCTAAATATATCCTTCATCACAAACACCAGCATAAAGCCTGGGTTTATTTCCCAGTGGCAAGGCAAGGGGTGGAAAACAAGATGAGAGGTAACCTACTCCAGGGACTTGTGTGTCACTTCAGTGGAATACAGTGCTTCAGACAGCAGCTGAGTTGTCAAGGCATTGTACAGAGCTCGTGGCTTTTATTAAAAAGGGGCTTTCCCTGCCTTCCTGGCAATAAAAAAAGGGCTTGATAATATCAATCCAAAGGCTTAGAAGTTAAGGAAATAAAAAGGACCCAGGCTATGTTGCAATCACTTTGATTTTTTTGGCTGTGGGAGATACTAATGGTCTTTAAAAGTCCCCACTTGAAACTCATCTTGAACAAAAACAAGCTGCTTTTGGCTGCACACGTCCCATTGTTCGCCTGGAACCGTCTCACATCAACTCTCCAGCTCCAGAAATGCCAAACAGCAGCAGCAGAGGAGGTGGATATCCTCAGGTTCCTGCCTCAGACATTGCTGCAGGTGTTTAGTGCTAATGTTCTTGGTATAGCTCAGGGGAAAACTGATGACAAGACGAGGATTTAAAGCATCCCACCAAGCTGGAACTATCCAAAAGGTCACTGGAGCTCTGCTGATGCTTGGGCATCACCTCTTCGTTTGCTGCTGCTCTCAGGAAGCTGCTCTTGCTGATGGCACTGCTGCTCTCAAACCCTCACACTGACTGTCTCTGCCTCAAAACCAGCTTTAAAAATCAACATCTTTGTCAGAGGCTGCAGGTGGCTCTGAAAGGGGAGCTCCCCAAAAGCCTGACCCACCACTGAGCTGGTCCAGGGGTGGTTTCATCCTCAGATGGATGCCTCCAGCTCTATCAGAGCCCACCAGCACTCACTGCCTTGGCTAAAGGAGAAGCCTCCTCATGTCACACAAACCTTCCTCTTGCCCAGAAAGCCATTTCCTTCCTGCTGAAATAGCTGAATGAGCCTTGCTGGCCATGGCAAAGGAGCTTGTCTTGGTTATTGAGCAATAAATAGAGAGGCCCAGGAAACTGCATTCATCAGTCCCTGACCACAGGCAGTGGGAACAGCCTTTCCCAGCAGCCAGTCTAAGGGTGCATGAATATTTCAGAGTCCCCTTGGGTGCTCACCTTCCCTCTGGAGCCTGCATGTTCTGTTCTGCTTTTCAGCTTTTTTGGATGTATTGGAGGAAATGTCATTATTTGGACCTTGGCTGGATTACAGTTGACTTGCTTAAGCCAATTTCTATTGGCAAGCTGCTGGTTCTTAAAAAGCCCCTATAAATCATTCCTATGAATTTTAATCATAGGAAAAAAATGTGGTTTCAAACATGTTCCTTTAATATGGGACACGCACACACACTGTTACAGGCAGAGACAGCCCCCTTGGGTCCTGAGCTCCCTTTTGCCATCACCTTCAGCAAGGAGACAGTGATGCTTCAGCCTGGGGGATAGGAATCCCCTCTCCTGCCCCAAACAGCTCGTGGAGGGGATTGTGCTTTGAACAACAAGCTCACCTCTGCTGCCATGGCCCTGCTGCAGTGGATGCTGTCAGCCCCCCTCCCTCCAAAAAAGGCTGAAGTAAATCAATGGGATGAGGTTTAATAAGGGCAAGGGCTGGATCCTGCACTTGAGGCACCCCAAGCCCAGGCAGCTCCAGGCTGGGGCAGAAGGGCTGGAAAGCTGCTGGAGGGAAAGGGCCTGGGGGTGGGGGGGGTTGGTGAACAGGAGCCAGCAGTGTGCCCAGAGGGGCAAGAAGCAAAGGGTATTCTGGCTTGTGTCATCAACTGTGACCAACAGGAGCAAGGCAGGGATTGTCCTCCTGTAGTTGATGCTGGGGAAGCTGCATTGGATCTGAGGCAGAACTGTTTCCCTGAGAGGGGTGTCAGCCCCTGTGCCAGGCTGCCCAGGGAGCTGGGGCAGTGCCCAGCCCTGGAGGGATCCCAAAGCCATGGGGCTGAGGTGCTGAGGGCTGTGGGTCAGTGCTGGGCTGGGCAGGGTGAGGGCAGGGCTGGGACTGCAGCAGCTTCAAGGGCTTTAACAATTAAAGTGATTCTGTGATTCTAGGGGCTTGCCTGGAGGGTTGGAAGCACTGAGGGAATGGAAGGAGGGTGCTGAGATTTGGGAGAGCTCAGGAAGACCCTTTTCAAGGAACCAGGTGATGGAGCATCTCCTGTGGTTCCTCTGGAGGAGCTGATGCTGGAGGAGTTGACTCATAATGGGGTCTGAAGCCCCAAATGTGACACTGCTGATGTCCCCACTTTGTCCACAGTGCCTGGATTAAGAAGCACAAGATCAAAATGTAACACGCACATCTGCAAGACAGAGGAGCACTTAGGGAAGGACTAATTGCAGGCAGGGGGAAGAAATAATGAGCCAGAGTTTGCTTTTTGCCTTCTGAAGGCAGCGAGGGCTCCCCAGGAGGAGATGCAGTGGATGGGGACACAGAGGTTGCAGGAACCTCCCTGGGCCCTGCTGCTGCTCATTAGGCTGCAGCCAATGTTGCCAACCCTCAGAGCAGCCCCTGGCTTCACCTTCTCAGGATTAAAAACGAAGGCAGTGCATGCAGGAGAGCACAGGAGCTTTGGCAAGGCCTTTGCTGTGATGATTCACCCTGAAACGTTGTCAGGTTCATCATTAAGGTGGGGTGGGGGTTTTCTTCCCCTTTCTGTAGCTCAACCTGTGACAAACAGACCTTGTCAGGATAAATGACACTTTCATAAACGCTCTTTTGCTTCTTGGCTGCTCAATTTGCAAGTGAAATGATGCCAATTGCTTTGTTGGCTGGGTTTTATCCAGCAGGAACAATATCAGTCTCCACATTGGTTTTGTTTTAACCCTCCAGTTCTTTCCCTGTGCCACAGTAACAGGATCTGATGGAGAAGTACATGCCAGCTCCCGTGGTTTTGCATGATGGACTCAGCAGGAGCAGACAAGAGGCCACATGTGTCTATAAAACCCCTCGTAGGTGGCTCTAGAGAGGAGATGTCACACCCAGAGTGACCCACTTCCCAAAGACAAGAGAATCCTTTTGCTTAGACTTACTGTCAGTTGCTGCAGCCTGGTTTGGAGAGTGCCCTGAGTGACTACTGACATGTGGCATGTTTGATTTGGGTTTGGGAAACCAGCCCCTCAACAGCTTCCCTCCAGAGCCCCATGGACCAGCACAGCCCTGATGGGTTCCCCAGCATATGGGGTCCCTCAGCTTTGTTCCAAATACAGCAGTTTGTGGTTTTTCTGTCACCAAATGATGAGGAAAAGAGGGGGAAAAAATCACTTTCCCAGCTATTTACACATTTAAAATGCAGAGTTCTCCTTGCTTTGCCCAGGGACAGTTGGGCCACTGAGGACACCCTGGATGTGGGGCCACGTGGGCTGGGATGTGCCACCACTAAACCTGGTAAAATCCTTTCATCAAGGGAAGGAAAAGAGGAAGAATGTCCCTGCATGGGTGATGCTGAATATGGCAAGATTTGGTTAACAGCTTCTGTCTTCTCTCAGAGCTTTTCTGACCTGCTCTGGCTGGGAAGTCCTTGAAGGAAATGACCTCTCTGGGGAATATGGGGGATGATCCTCTCTGTTCTCTTTTGCTATAAGACAAAAAGTGAAGGGAAATGGTTATCTTGGGCATGGAAACCTTGTGCTTGAAGTGCTTGTGCTCACCAATACATGGGGATGGCTTTATGAAGAGCCTGGAGCTCTCCATCATTGAACCTGAGCCACCTCCTCACCCTTAGAGCTGGCAACTTCTGATCCCTGCTGCTGAGAAAGCATTTCACCTGAAGCACTGAGCTCCAAATGTGCTCTGCCCAGAGCACTGCAGCTTACACAGCAGGCAGAGAGGCAAGACTCCCATTTCCAACACAGAAATCAAGGCACATTTCTCTTCCCTCATGGCTTCAGCTACCAAGATGCATTCACACACCTCCTCTCCTTCCCACCCTGGTTCTCTCAGCCCCCCTGGATGAGACCCTCAGGGAAGGTTTTTGCTTTTCCCTCTTATAAAAGGATGTTTCAAGACAGCCCCAGACCCTCAAGGGGAGTTTGGGTTACACTTCCAGCTCTGAACAATGGCAAATTTCCAACCCCACAGCCCATCACAAGGCTGAAGTGTCAGCTTTGGGCCAAACTCACGAGGCAATGCTGAAATCCCATAGAAATGAAACACCCAGGGCCAGACAGAGTGCAAACTGAAAGAAAACTCCACATTTGTGCAACCCTGGGGCAAATCCAGCTCAGTGGGCAGGGATTGATTTTATCAGACACCAGAGAAGTCACAGCAAAGACCTCAGACCCTGAAGGACATCACTAGAGTTTTACTGAAGTAAAATAAGGAAAACAAGGTTAAAAATGGGACTGAATAGAAGTGAAGGGGCTGCAGGTGCCAGGGGGGAATGGTGGGTTCCTGACCACCTATTGCCCCAGAGCTCCTGGCCATGAGCTATTGGCTGCTGAGGGCTGCAGGGGCCAGGGCTGCTAATGGCTTTAAGCAGCTGCTAATTGATCTGAGCAGTCACTGTAATTATGGATCTGGTAGTAAAACACAGGCAAGAGAGCATTAACTGCTGCAGGAGGAGAAACCCAAATCAAGGGTTAATTGATCTGCAAGCCCCCATGGCTGAGGATTTTCCTTTGCACCCTGAAAAGAGGTGAGGTTTTTGTGCTGGTTTCAGGAACATTTGGTAGGAGGGAGGGTGGCTGCTTTGCTCCTTTCCTTTCTTTCTTTGCACTGTTGCCTTTAAACCCAGGTTGAGCCACGACACATCTCCTGGGCTTGGCCCAGGCCACATGGGACCACCACAAAGGCATCCAACAGAAAACCTTGGTGCAATTAATGAGACCTAATGACAACCTCCAGCAGTCATCAGTGCCCACACGAAGGTGTTGCAGGAGCCACCAAGAAGGGACCTGCTCCAGTCCCTTTTCCTAGAGCAACTCATTTAATCACCTCAATTAAAACATGTGCTGCAGGGACTTCTGATGGTGAGGGGGCTCCTGTCTGCAGGGATGGGCTCCCAGCAAGAGACAGAGGGAGGATGGAGAGAGGAAGGAGTGGGTAAAGGAGTTTGGTTTGGGGACAGCAGTGGAAGTGAGGAGGTGTAGGCAGGTGACACTGTTCCTCAGTAACCTCCTGACCTTTGCTAATGCTGCTGTCACAGCACGGATGTGCTGCCTTCATTAAAGCGAGTGGTACATGGCAGAGCAGGGAGGAGAGGTGCAATGATCCCATTATTTCTCCATCTTCCCAGGCTTCATCCCTGAGGAGAGGATGAGAGGTGCAGGGGACTGGGGGGCTCTGAGCTGCCACTGGTCCCCTCACCTGCTGCCCAAAGCAAAAAGGATCCCCTCTGACCCCCTCCAGACCCCACAGCCACTGGGCTCCATGTGCCACATCCACACAGGGAAATGCTGAGCAGAAGGAAGCCCCTGGGGCTGGGAAAGGCACCCAGCAAACAGATGAAGCCTTTTCTCTCACAATTAGCAGCCAGGAGCAACAGAGAGGTACCAGCTGATGGCGAATCAAGGGTTCCCCCCCCCATACACACACCTCTCCCTGCCTCTGCCTCAGTCCAACAAGCATTCCCAAAAGACTAAACACCTTTGGTTTCCATGGCAGCCTGATTTTCAATGAGCATCCTTCAAGTCCTAACCAGAAAGAAAGTGTTTCATTAATGCATACAGGACACACTGGCATCTCCCCAGGGCCACAGGATCCTCCTTCCCTCTAAAGCAGCAACTCCTGCCCGTGGGGTTTTCACCTGAGTGGGCTGGAGGGAAGCAGCAGCATGAGCTGTGGCAAGGGGTTGCCTGGGTGCTGCTGCAGGCTCCCAGGGATAGAATTTGTTTGTGGCCAGGAGAGGGGATGGGGCTGTTTTCTCTTGGGAGGAGCTTAAATCAATCAAGTGCTGTTGAGCATCAGGAGGAGGCAGGTGAAGGCTTCCCTCAGCATCAGCTGCCTCCCCTCCAGCCCATGGGACAGTGACACCTCCTGCCTGTCCCCTCCTGAGCTGTCCTGGATACAAACCACTGGTTTATTTTGCATGTGACCATCCAGGCTCTGCTTCTCATCTCCCATTTAACGTGAGCCCAGTGGTTTGAACACTGGTGGTTTGCTGTTTCTTTCAGATTTAAGCTCATTTAGTGGCTCTGGCAGGCAGAGGGTGCCCAGGGCTGGGAACCAGCAGAGGAATGAGCTCAAAGGTTTGACATCTGACACTTCAGTCCTGGAGGATTTCATCAGAAAGTGCCCACCTCAGAGTCAAAGGCCATTCCCCAGCAGCCCAGGGGTGCCCAGGGCAGGGCAAAGCGTGCTGTGGTGTTTGCCGTGTTGATGTGCAAACAAACCACTCATTAAACAGGAACAGGGACATTGGGTTTTGCAGAGGATGTGGAGGACAAGCTGATGCAGTGCTTCACTAGCCTGAGACCCTTCAGAGGTTCCCTAAAAAGCTCCAGGTCAGGGCCAGCCTCTGCCCTGCCCTTTCCCAGCCCGGGGATAATTGCCATGCAGCCTTGATGTGCCCTTTCTCTGACCTCACCGAGGTCCCAGCCACCCTCCAGGATTTGGCAAAGGACAGATATATGGCTGCAACTCAGGGGGCTCCTAAAAAAAAAGGCAGGTCACACCAAAACAATGAAGCTTTGTCAGAGGCAAAGGAGGGACCAAAGGGGCTGTCAGCCCCCAGCCCTGCCTCGGGATTTACTGCCCGCAGATGGGCTGCACGGGCACGGCCCTGGGGCAGCCTTACCATGGCCAGCTGGGAAGCTCCTCACTCAGCTTTGGTTTGCTGTCTGCACATGCAGCAGCATCTTTAGCTGCAGCAGAAGCTCCTCTCCAAAGGGTTTGGGAAGTCTCAGGTGGGGAAGGAGTGGATCTACCACTTAGCTGAGGTTCCCTGCTCAGACTCGCTCCCTCCCTCACTGAAGTGCCTAAATCCAGAGCTGTTGGAGATGGGATGAGCCTCAGCATGGGGTTTTGCTCCCTGGGAGGTCTGATCTTCCTCACAATACCATCCAGCCATGGGCTGAGCATGGCTGTGTGCATCCAAGTGTCTCAAAGGGACCTTGCACCTCAGTCATGGAATCATAGAATCACAGCATCGTTATAGCTGGAAAAGACCTTTAAGAGCCCAAGCCCTCACCTCACACTGCCAGGCCCANGGGCTGAGCATGGCTGTGTGCATCCAAGTGTCTCAAAGGGACCTTGCACATCAGTCATGGAATCATAGAATCACAGCATCGTTATAGCTGGAAAAGACCTTTAATAGCTCAAGCCCACACCTCACACTAAACTAAACCAGATCCCTCAGCACCTCACCCATGCATCTTTGAATATCCCCAGGGATGGGGGCTCCACCACCTCCCTGGGCAGCCCCTTCCAATGCTTAACAACCATAATTCTTCCTAATGTCCAACCTAAACCTCCCCTGGCACAACTTGTGCTGCTTCCCTCCATCACTGGAAGGAAAGAGGGATGCTGCCATGCCACAAGCATGGATTTAGCTGACATATTTCTCCCAGAGCTTAGGAAGGAGCCACAGGTTCATGACAAAGAGCTTGGCCTTGCCCCAAGGGGGTGGGTCAAAGGTGAATGCAGATAGAGGTGATGCATAGGATATAGTTCAGATTAAAGGTAGTATTGTTGTTTAGAAGGTCACCTGATGCAAGTTAATTTTGGTATCCATTGCCTGTCCCCCACTTTCCTGCCTTTGAGAGGACACAATTATTCACTGTGACTCAAAAGCTTCAAGCACCACCCCAAACCCACCCCCTTTTCACTTGCCCAGTGCCAGTGATGCCATCACTTGCCAGTGATGCCATTTGCACTACCTGTGGCTTTTTAACTAAGCAAAACATCAACTTTTCCTATCCCACCCTCACCTTGCCAAACCATTCCAGTCCTCACAGGCAGAATGCAGAGCAGCCATGCAGTTTGCAGAGCAGCCTTGCTCTGCCACCCCAGCTGCATTTCTCCAGCACAGGGCAGCTCCACCAGTGCCTGCAGCAAAGCCTCTTGGCCCTTGCATGAGGCAGCTCTCTCCCTGTTTGAGCTCCCGAGAGCTGGATCACGTTGGAGGCTGCTAAATGAATATTCATAAATTATCTTGCTCCATAAACTGTATTAATATCACACCTTCCACCTTCAAAAGCCCATGGCAGGCAGGGATTCATTAAGAGCCCAGACTTGCAGAGGAGCCTGACTGCTCACAGCCTTTGGGTTACATTGCAAGTGGGTGACTTTATTAAACACCAGTAATATATTTCTTTTAATAGGAGCACAAAGGCTGGATTGGGCCACCCTAAAACACCACTCAGAGCTTCCAATCTCTGAATAACCCCCATCAAACAAAGCTAATGTGTGCAATATATCTTGGGTGAGTAATATACAGCCACATTTCCTGCTCCATTTACCCAGTTTTAACTACACCTGACCTACTCTTATCCTAATAGGAAACGGCTGCTCTTCTCATTGCTCCCCTCTCCACACATGTTTTTCTGATAATGGCCAAACCTAAATCACTTCCCTTTCTCCCAAATGCTGGGCACCAGCTGTCTGGTGGCATTTAACTACAACAAGTCCTTTTGTAAAACCTCCAGGTTAGTTCCTAGGGGCTCTGGACCTCTGTCCCTGTGTCCTGTCTCCATCCTGCATCCAGGGATGGCATCTGAGGCATTAAGCTTCAGTGTTGGGTTGTGCACTCAGGCCACAACAACCCTGTACAATGATACAGGCTGGGGGAAGAGTGGCTGGAAAGCTGCCTGCTGGGAAAGGACCTGTGAGAGATGGGTGACAGCTGCCTGAATGTGAGCCCAGCTAGCCAAAAAAAGGCAATACCATCCTGACTGGGATCAGTGTGGCTAGAAGGAGCAGGGCAGGGATTGCTCCTCTGGGCCCTGGTGAAGCTGCAGCTCCAGGGCTGTGTTCAGTGCTGGGCCCCTCACTCACTGCCACAGGGACACTGAGGGGCTGCAGCGTGGCCAGAGCCGGGCTCAGAGCTGGGGAAGGGGCTGGAGCACAAGGGTGCTGGGGAGGGGCTGAGGGAATGGGGGTGTTGAGCCTGGAGAAGAGGAGGCTGAGGGGAGACAGCAGCACTCTCTGACACTCCCTGACAGGAGGCTGCAGGGAGCTGGGGGTCAGTCTCTGCTCCCCAGTAATGAGTGACAGGACACAAGGAAATGGCTCGGGTTGCCCCAGGGGAGGCTGAGATTGGATATCAGGGACAACTTCGTCCCTGGGAGGGTTGTCCAGCCCTGTGCCAGGCTGCCCAGGGCTGTAGTAGAGTCCTCATCATAGACTCATAGAATAGTAGGGGTTAGAATCCCTCCATCCTTGGAGGAATTCCAAAGCCATGGAGCTGAGGTGCTGATGGCCAGGGGTTAGTGGTGGGCTTGGTCAGATTCCATGATCTAAAAGGACTTTGCCAACCTAAGCAGTTCTACAATCCCAGCCCCATGGGGTATTGTGGAGGAAATGCCCCAGTTCTTGCTGCCACCAGCTTTGCATCAGTAAGGATGGTGCTTGGAAACATCCACAATGCCCCAGCTCACACTGGAGAGAGAGCTTCCCCCAAGCCCTTGAGCATCACTCAGCAGAGCAGCTTCTGCTTTGTCAGGGAGAAAATCAAGGGTACAAATCTGCTCCCAACAGTGTTTTTTTCCCCCCACCATGGAGCTTATCTCACACTGATCCATCGAGGTGGATTTAAAGCTTCCTGAGCAGCGTGATTCAAAGGCCAATTTGACCAGCAAACGTGTCTGATTCACAAGCACCGGCTGCTGCTTCTCTCCAGAGCTGAGGAACCTCAGCTCTATTTCATTATTGTCACTAATTGCCATAAAGTATAATGGAGAGGAGATGGCACAGGCAGAAAGAAAGCCAGAAATACCATTTGCAGTATATTGACCCTGGAGGAAATTCCCCAAGCTTGCTCAGGGGTGCAGAAAGTGCTGCTGGGTGCAAATAAACGAGAGAAAGCGTTTTTCTGGAGGAATTAGTGCACAGCACAAGCAAATTGCAGCAATTGTCTCTCTCCTTTCTAAGTGCTGAATTGCCTCTATAATTCCCCATCATTTAGCTGCATAAATCTTGCACAAATAAACCAGCAATTTGCATATGCACAGAAAAGAAATGACAGAAACATGAGGAAAGGAGTTGTGTTTTTCCTGCTCTGGCTGGAAATAAACATGCATTGCTTACTGCCTAAGCTGTGTTTGGCCCAGCTTGGGAAAAAAGATTTAGGAAACCCTTTAATTTTCAATAATAAATACATATCAGAGGATGAAAAAACAGAATTTGTGGCATATGCAAAGCTGTGGTTTCTGAGCTGGTGCATCACAGAGCGCCAGGGCTGCTGCGGCGGAGCCAAGGGAGAGGGGAGGATGGGGAGGGATGGGCTTTCACAGCATGGTTGGGGTGGGAAGGGGCCTGCAGAGCTGCTCCAGCCCCAGCCCCTGCTCAAGCAGGTTCCCCTGGCTCAGGGGGCACAGGAACGTGTCCAGGTGGGGTTGGAAACCTCCTAAGAAGGAGCCTCCACACCCTCCCTGGGCAGCCTGGGCCAGGGCTCCCTCACCTCAGCACCAAAGGAGCTGCTCCTCCTGTTGCAGTGGAACTTTTTGTGTTCCAGCTCATGTCCATCACCCCTTGTCCTGGCACTGGACACCACAGAAGAAGAAGTGCTGCCCCATCCTCCTGACAAACACCATTTAGGTATTTGTAACTATTCCTGAGCTCTTCCCTCAGTCTTCTCTTCTCCAGGCTGAGCAGCCCCACGTCCCGCAGCCTTTTCTCATCACACAGATGCTCCAGTCCACTGATCATCTTGGTGTCCCTGCACTGGCCTCTCTCCAGCAGTTCCCTGTCCCTCTTGAGCTGGGGAGCCCAGAACTGGACACAGGACTCCAGATGAGGCCTCACCAGGGCAGAGCCAAGGGGGAGCACAACCTCCCTCACCCTGCTGCCAACACTCTTCTTAATACACCCCAGATGCCATTGGCCTTGTTGCCCATGCTGATGCCTTCCACCAGCTCAGGTGATGCTGATGTCCTCAAGGAGCATGACCAAGGGGTGCAGCTCACCAGTGGGCTAGCACAGCCCCACAGCCAAGGAGAAGATGTTCAGTACAGATGCCTCCAGTTTGGTTTGATCCAGCCCTTACTGAAATAAATGGAGGGAGGCCTTTGGGGTAGTAAAAGTAACACTCCAGTTGTCCTCAGGGGTGGAAGAAGGGGTGGAAGGTGGGAGTGACTCCAGTCTGTTGGTCATGGTGCTGGAAGCTTCCCCGAGGAGCAAAGGAACTGTTTCTGATTAACTCTGTGTGTGACTGATCTCATTCTGGAATAAGAGGGTGTTATTCCAAAACACCATAATCCTCTTCCCAATGACTTAATCACATTTGGAATAAAGTGCTTTTCTTCCAAAACATTCATATGGGGGGGGGATATCAAGGGTGAAAAGAATCAATCAGAAACAGCCTTTTGGAAGAAGGTCTCAGGCAGGAGAGCTCTGGGTGGGGATGTGGGAGACTGAGCTGCTTTACAAAGGTGTAATAAGTCACCATTTGTGATTTTGAGAGTAATTCCTGCAGGCTGGGAGAGCAGCATGACCAAGAGGCACATGGCATCACCTTCCTTGCTTTGTCTCCCAAGTTATGGTGACCCAAAGCAATCTCCCTATGGATAGGTTTTAGCACTGGGGCTTCAAGCACCCACCTTTGCTCCTTGCGGGCACCTTTCCATGCCACGTGTCTGGAGTGTTGCTGAGGTAACATTTTAATCTTGGAGGTGAAATGAATTATGCTTCTTTCAAGTAAAAGATCTTTGGAGAGTAGGAGAGAGAGGGGAAATTCAATCTAAAGCAGTAGATCTTTACCAAAGCTGCTCGTTTTGGTTGGTACAACACCACAAACGCTGCCTGCAGAATAAATGACATCTGTGTGGTCTAGAAGGGAACTGCTGAGTGATGGTCACTGCCCTGCTCCGTTTGTGGTGGTAACAGGCTCAGGTAGAGCTGCAGGGCCTGTGTTGTGGACAAAAGGGCAGTGTGAGCTCCACAGCACTGGTGGGAAACTGGAGAAAGGCTTTATTTCACCAAGGGGTCCTGCATCTTGTGCTGCACCAGTTCCTCACAGACCAAAGTGGCATTTCATTTCATTTCATTTCATTTCATTTCATTTCATTTTCTCCCCAGCAATCAACTGCCAACTGTGGTGATGCCACCTGGAAAGACCTAAACGGTGTCTGTCCCCAGGAGAAGGTGCCACCAACACTCCTCCAGCTCTCATCCCCCAGCCCACCCCCTTTTTCCATCTCCCACACTGCCAGGGCAGGAAGAGCCTCACATCAGGGAGCAGGAACAAACAACAACCCAGGATGAAAGCACAAGCTCTCACATCTTTCATCCATTAAGTAATCATTCCTCCTGCAGGACACATGTGCCGATTCATCACACGTGATCGATACCTTCCTCGAGGCTGTGGCATGATGAACGTCTCTGCTGATATTCAAAAGACCTTGAGAGAACAAGGGCAGCTCCCCCAGGCACAGGTCAAAGAGCCAAGGCTGAGGCTCTGTGTAAGATGATCCGTGCTCCCAAGATCTCTCCTTAAGGCACAAGGAAACGTTTGTGGCTAGAAAGCTTCTCCGGCAACATGAGGGAAGATTTTAGCTCACACAGGACTGAGATGGGATTTGTGTTGCCAGGCTGGAGCAAAAGGCTGTGACATCTGCCTGCAAAAGGGCAGCGAGGTTTCCCATCCCATGCTCTTGCTCTGGGCTTGGGGCCATCTCACAGCACTGCTTTGGGTGCAGTTAGAGACAGGGTCAGAGGCTCGTGTGTCCGTGTAGACCACGAGCCCCATGTCCTCCCTCTCTGGTGTAGTTCTTTGGTCAATCCCATGCCCTAAGGCCATAGAATGAGTCTGTGGCAGGGTAAGGACCAAGCCTCAGCCTCTCCAGATCACTGTTCCTCTCACTAATCCGGCAGGAGCCAGGGGCTGCCCTCTTCCCACATGAAGGATTTCTCTCTTCAGCCACAGCTCTCTCCTTTGCCTGTTTCCAGCACTGTCAGCAAGAAACTCAAGCCCAGTGCCCCTCCATATGCATTACAAACACTGCAGGCTGCCTGAGGACTCCAACACAGAGGGTTTACTTTTCTCAAAAGGGGGTGGGGGGAAAGAAGGTAAAGCAGCATCTTCACATTCTGACTAGAGAAAGTGAAAACCAATCCTTTAAACACAGCTGTTTCTCCTGCAAAGATCCACACTTAACCTCCAAAATGATAACTAAAAGAAATGCTGAGAGTCAGGAAAGCTCCTGCAGTAGCTGTTTGTGTGATTTAGGTTAAAAATAATTGCTGTCCAGGCTTATCTGTCTGACATAAGTAATTAGATAACAGAGTCCTTATAAGCTGTCATTTCCTATGAGCATATTTCAACGTGGCCTTTATAATTTGACCTTTCTATGTGCAGAAGCTTCCTCTGCTCCCTGCTCCTGTGATGGGTTTAGTTTGCCAGTCCTTGGGTGAGGTTGCTACACAGGAGACACGTTACAGGCCCAAAGGCTTTCTGCAGTGAGGAAGAGAGATCCTTCTCCCAGCTGCTGCTGCCAGACCCAAACCCTGCTGCAGATACTCACCTCAATTAATATACAGGGTGAAATGTATTGTTTGCACCAAGGGAAATGATTGATGGGCACTAGAAAAGGTTTGGGCAGTGGAGAACTGGTGAAACACAGCAACATGCTGCTGGAAGAGAATGGGCTTTATTAAATGAGATATGCTCGTGTATCTTGTATATTCATACCTTCCTCCCAAAAAATATTCATGTTTCTGCCCAAAATGGGACTAAGCCTGAAGATGCTTTCTTGTACATCTCAAAGAGCAGGAGCTGTGCTTCCTGATTCATGGGGGAAGCAGCTCCCTGTCTCCCAACACTCAGAGGAGGCCAAAAGCAGAATGCTGAGCAGGAAAAGGATCCGAGAGATTGAGATCACTCTCACTGCTTTCAAACATGAAAACACCTACAGGGAGGCACTGCTGCCCATGCACAAGAAACCCTCCAGATGCAACAGCAGGGACTGGGGTCCTTCACAGATGAGCAGTAAATAAACCTCCCCCCAGAATCTAAGCCATCCTTACTGCTTCCCTTCCTTTTTGCTGAATGCCAGAGCTGGGTAGGCTCCCTCTTCCCATCCACAGCCCCTTGAGAAGCAAGTGGACTTTGCTGCAGCTGCAGAATGTCCTTTGCTGTAGAATGAGAGACAGAGATTTCATTTTCACACCTCAGTCAGTACTTTTTGCATCAAATCTTCCTTCCTCCTAAAGAGCATTTCCAAGTCCCCTCAAGACTGATGGATTTGTTTCCCTTTTATTGTCAGAACTTCCTTAATGACATAAAGGCCTGAAAACTGAAGAGTAAGCAGGGATTGCTAAAAAGGCAGAGCCTGTCTTTATTGCAGTGGTGTCTGGGAGGCTGCTGCTAAGACAATAGTTCTTTGCATCTTCAAAACCTGTGTGCTAACCAAGAGGCATCAGCCTGCTGTGGGAAACCAGCCAACACATTGCCATTTCAGATCTGGCACTCAAAAATCATTCCTCCATTTATTCCTCGTGCTGCTGAGGCACAAAAAGGTTAAAACAAGTCCCTCACCATTGAAGAGCAAACTGCTGGAGAAACCTGGGCTAAAGCTCACATCACCACCACCACACAAAGCGCTCTGAGGCTGTCAGCTCTGAGGAGCTCACAGCAATGCAAAACACTGTTATTAAGAACAAACTCCTGATTTCAGCAGGGTACAAAACTGTGCTTCCAGGGCATGTGGATCCTAATAAGCTTTTCTGGTTCCCTGGAGCCTGACCTCAGCTGGGTATTATCAAGTTTCCTCTCTGCAAGGTTCCTCTTTAATCTGAGGCAGAGGAAGACCTGGGTATCTTTTAATCTGAGTTAGGGATGTTTGTTACTGATCTTATTTATCCCTGGGAAATCAGCAGTGCTGTGTTCCCTCATTCTCCTGCAAGGGAAAGAAAACGCAAGGTGGCACCAACTGAAGAGCAGGAAAGCCACTGAGCAGCCATCAAGGCAGCTCCTTTTAACTCACAAGCCAAGAAGTCAAGCAAAGACGACAAGGTTTGCACAGGCAGGCTTTGATGGTTGCTGAGGCTGCACTCCCAGCTCCACTCCCACCAAACTTCACCTCCCAGTTTGGCCGCTGACATGCTTTTCATGGGGTTTGCCATGGCACCCCTGAGTCCCTCTATTGCTTTGTACCCAACAAGGCAAGGGGAAGGGTTTCACTGCTCCTGTGTGGATGGATGGTGCAGGATGACTGCCCTGGGCACATGGAGCTGGGAGAGAAAGAGAGGAGAGGGGGCATGGACCGAGCTACCCATGTCATGAGCTGTGGAGGGCTCAGCATTGGCCAGGCAGCTGGTTTTCACATTTCCTCAGCCATAATAAGCAGCAAATATTTCCTCTGTAGCCACTTCACTAAAGCAGAACTTGCCAGGGTGGTTTAAAGGGTCTGAAACTTTAGGTCTTTCAGTGTTTTTAATGTTTGCAGAGCCATTATGTGCCTCCAAGGACAGAAAACTGTATTTGATAGAACCTTCACACAGGTAAGGTTGGACACTGGGGTCAGAGTTACTTTGGAAGAAGGATGCATAGACTAAGAGTTCTTCTTCTTGAGGGTCCAGGCTGCAAATCCTGGAAGCTGCCAGCCAGGTGCTCTTCCTGCAGAGATCCCCCAGGTTATGAAGGACATTGAAGCTGAACCTCACCTCCAGCTGGCAACGGTGAGAGCTCTCCTGCCCACCTCCTCTAGCACTCCACACCTTTGAGCTATGTGGAAAACCCAACAGGGCAATTCATGGCATCAAATTAATGGATAGGACCTACCTTTGACTCAAAGGATGCTCTATCATTCACTCAACCAGCCTTTCCTCCAAGTGCTGCCTTCCCACTACTTCTCCAGCAATATACTGGCCATGGTTCCTTGCTGGTAGCTGAGGTGGATTTGATGAGCTGAGAGGGACCATCAGTGTCACACAAAAGCTGGGGCTGTGTTAGATCTTCAGTTGTTTTCAGAAGTGGTACAGATGGCAACAGCTGCTGCAAAACAGAGCTGTTTCCCATCAGGTAGACAAAGCTAAAGGTTCCTTCGAGTTTGCCAGAAGTTTGTCGCTTTTCAAGGAGGGGAGAATAGCTCTTAATAGGATTTCAGGATGGGGGGTTTATCTATCAGGGACAAAATCCCACCAAGAGACAATATCACAGAGAGATTATCCCCTGTTCCCTGAAGGAGATATCACAAGATTACCCTGAAACAAAGCTTGTTTGTGATGAGCTAATGACAGATAATTGGTAACTCCCTTCACACAGCCCAGTGACCCAGCAAGCGCTGGGGAAGTGGAAAAGCAGCAGCAGCAAAGGGAAGGGAATCCAAAGTCTGACTAGGGCTCCATCTGAGAGGAAAAACTTCTGGAAAGGATCAAGGCAAGGCCATGAATTTATGAAGTAGTTGCTCATCTGACTCTAATTTTTAAAGCATGATTATCCTTTTAGCAGGGCTGTCGGGTGGATGGAAGCCAGAGCTGGCGTGATGAAGAGCAGCTGAACGCTGCTTTGCAGCAGTTCCTGCCTGCCACACTTGCCTCTTTTTCTTTGCAGACTGGTGAGCCAAATTGCTTGTAAACAGCTTACTGCAGCCCAAAATGCTGCAAAAAAAGAAAAAAACAGGGAAGTTTCTGGGCTGGTGGTGCAAGGAATGAAGAAGGAGAATGGAAAAGGAAGTGAAACACCAATGGCAAGTCCTGAGATGCACTGGTGTTTGACAGCCCAAAGCCAGAGGGAAGGTGACGGGAACGTTTGCTTCAAATCCTTGGAGATTCCTTCTAAACCAACTCCAATCTTTAGGTTGGGGCTGAGGCAGAACTGTTTCCCTGAGTGGGTTGTCAGCCCCTGTGCCAGGCTGCTCAGGGAGCTGGGGGAGTGCTCAGCCCTGGAGGGATCCCCAAGGCGTGGAGCTGAGGTGCTGAGGGCCGGGGGTTAGTGGTGGGGTGAGAGGACTTGGACTCCAGCAGCTTAAAGCTCATTTCCAGCCAAACCCATTCTATAATTCCATGAAACCAAAGAACCACTTGTGCAGATTTCAATGCATTCCACGTGCCCTTGCAAACCTCCCTCTACCACCTGCCTTCCTCCCACACCTCGGACAAGTGCAGGAGCAGTTCAGCCAGCTGCTGCATCTCTCTATCCTTCCAGGCACCCATGTGCCACCTTCCAAGTAATGCAATCAAAACAATCCAGCTAAAAGCATTTCATCTGGCCTAGACTGACAGGAATTGTTTCTAATAAAACTAAAGCTCTGTGGGACAACTAACGGGTGCTTATTAGTACCGGCAATGGACTATTCAATCAACCATACAGAGAAACTAATGGGGATTGATGGCCAAAATACAAGATGAGGACTTACCTCTTTAAATAAATAGCTGATGTGCTGCTGATTGGATTAACCTGAGGTTTCTATGGGGAAAGTTTAGACCTAGCTAATGAAGAGAAAAACAAAACCAGTGGCAAATGACATCACCAAGTCCCTGGAGGTTTTAATGTTGCTGCTTTTGCAGCCAGGCAGAGGGTGGGTTTCCAGAGACACCCAACTTTCCAAACAGCACCGGTCTGGGAGAGGTTTAGCAGGTGGTGTGACCCAGATGATGGGAGAAAGCAGCTGGAAAATCTCTCCTAGCTCTTTGAGGTCTCTGATTGGTCTTTTCATCTTCACTTGCAACAGTCCTGGGAGTCACTGCCACAACCTTTGCAGGGGAACCGTGAGCAGCAGGCTCTGGAGATGCGCTGGCACACAGCTGTGCTGCCAGAGCAACCTGGGCAAAGGCAAACTTTAACCTTGCTCCACTTCAAAAGCCAAAGCCTGGTGTTTGCAGCCTGGGAGTGGGGCCCTGGCCAGACAGTGGTTTGAAGTTGCTTTCTGTGCTGTAGTGTTTTGTGCCAGCTTGGCTGATTCTCTTCAACTCAGACGTTCCACATGTAAGCTGGAAAGTGCCCAAGCACTATGGAGGCTGCAGAGCACCCCAGAAACACCCTGCATGCCTCTCTGCTGCTTTGTTCTTCGCAGAGCATCACTCTCACCTTCCTCTGGGGAGAGAGTTCAGGGCTGGATGAACCTTTGCACTCACTCTCTCAGTATGGCCCCTGTTTTTTTTAACCACCTTGCAGACAATCCCACCCATCCCTGCTTCAGCTCCTCCAGACTTTTCAACCTTTGTTCTCGAGCTGATGGAGGAATGGAGTGATTTGCAGAGCTGAAGGAAGGGCTCATGCACCTCCAGGGCTTCCAGGTCACCCTTCCCTCCAGCAAACCCTTCCTTGATCTCCACCCTCCCATTTCCTTCCCTTTGAAAAGGCCTCTGACCAGATCACAGATGGCAATTCCTGTGTGACAGATCCTAATATCATTATTGACCACACACCAGATGTCCATAGAGGCATATTGCTCCTTTTAATCCAAAATTCAGCAACAGCCTCACCTTTATAGTTCAGAGTGAGTGTAAAGGTATCTTTGTGGGAACACAAAGGGGTTGTTTTCCCCCCCACCTCTTGCTTTATTTTACCTTTGAGGAGGGGAGAGCTTTGCACAGCATGGCTGGGAGCAACTAAACCTGACACCAAAGGGGTCCTGGTCTGAATAGCAGCATCATTAAAATGCTGCAAAAAAAAAACCTCTTAAACTTTACAGGGACACAGGAAGGGGTGGGCTCTGTGTGACAGGGTATGTATGAGCCTCAAGCCCTTAGAGCACGCTGCCCCTGCTCACTGCTGCACCTTAGGCACCTCATTCCCAGTCAGGAGAAAGAAACAATTCCTATCTGGGGTTACAGAGCAATCCTGACTCTTAATGTCTCCCAGTACTCTGTCTGGATGTAAATCTGATCTAACACTCACTTGCAGCCACTGATTATGCCAAAGCAAAACTGCTCTGGGAGACCCAATCTACCCAATCACCCAACAGAGTTTTCTCCCTTCTTTAGATGCAGTTGTTGTTGGGAAGGTGCAGACCACTGACCTGACTCATTTCTTTCTTTACCTGTCAACTAAACACAGCATCTCTTTTTCCCTGTGTAGATTAAGTGCTGCACGGCTCTCCTGCTACAGGGAATGGCAGCTGGATGAAAAGGAAGCTGCACAGCACCAGTTAGGAGCAGGAGACATGGTGTGGACAACAGGGAGTTAACAGCAGCTGAAAACCCACAGGTGACTTGTTTAAAGCAGGAGCTCTCACTCTTGTTATCTGTCTTGGAGACAGGGGGGGAAAAAGAACCCCAACAGCCTTTGTGGCAGCGAAGACAAAGCATTGCTTGGTGGGAGATGTACCAAATGGCATCGTGTGTGCTGGGGTTTATGGGCCTGGGTAGTGTGAAGTGCAAAGCAGGCTCGGGGCTGGAGCTGCATTATTCATGGAGGAGCTTAAATATTTCAGTGGGAGGCTGAGGTGGGGAACATCACAACAGTGTACTGTTCTCTTTATTCCCCTAAAATCATTGCTTGTGTTGCAGAAGGCAAAAGGGGGAATATGGTGGGGGTTTTTTTTCCCCCTTTACATGTAATGCCACTCACTGACACATCCCAGGGAGAAGCAGGGTAACAGCAGGGAGGGCAAAGCACCTCTGAGGGAGAGGGAACAGCCTCACTGCCTCTCAGGGAAACACCAGCTCTGTCTTTAGAAGAGGAACAACTCAGCTCCTGGCATTAATTTTTGGAGATGATTCATTAGTTGTGCTGTGGTTGAAGAGGACAAAGCAGCAGGAAAGGGACAAAGCAGCAGGAAAGGGACAAAGCAGCAGACAGGGAAAGTTTCTTGCAGCTTCCACCTCCTGAAACAGCAGCACTATTTCCCTGTCACTCTCTGGTAACTCTCCTGTGTACAATTTATTCCATCAGGGGCCACGGTTGGTGGGCAGTAGGGGCACTGAGAAGCCGCCTTCGAAGCCTAAATTGCACTATTTGGGGCTATGTGTTGAGAGCAGCGAAGGGAAAGGGCAGGTGAGCAGGCGTAGCTGCCTGTCCCAGCCCTGCTGCTCCGGCCCCCTGCGCAGATCCACTGCTGCCATCAGCCGGCAAACACAAACCAGCACAGGTCCCCATCCCTCCCCGCTACGAGAGCTGAAGCAGGCAGACACCACGGACGCCAAACTCTCTTTTGTTGCTGTTTTCACTCCGAAGAGACAGCCTTTGGCACAAAACTGCAGCAGATGGGATGCTCAGCCGCGGGGAAGGGCTGGACCCCTCCAAGCAAAACTGGCCTTGAAGTGCTGCTTTATCCTCTCCAACACCAGAATCCCAGAAGCTGGAGGGTGGAGTGAGGGTGTAGATGGGGCCTCTCTAGGTGCCAGGTTGGGTATTTTGGAGCTCAGCAGAAGTGGGATTGCTCAGGCAGCTCCCTACACACTGTTCATGCTGTGCTGAGGTTGCACAAGAGCCATACACCCCATTCAATACCCAATCATGGAATCATTTTGGTGGGAAAAGCCCTTGAAGCTCATGAAATCCAAGCCCACCACAACCTGCCAAGCTCATCACAAACTCCTGGCCCTCAGCACCTCAGCTCCACGGCTTTGGGATCCCTCCAGGGCTGGGCACTGCCCCAGCTCCCTGGGCAGCCTGGCACAGGGGTGACACCCCTCTCAGGGAAACAGTTCTGCCTCAGCTCCAATCTCAGCCTCCCCTGGAGCAACCTGAACCCATTGCCTCATGTCCTGTCACTTGTTACAGGGGAGAAGAGACTGACCCCCTCCTCACTGCAACCCCCTGTCAGGTAGTTATAGAGAGTGTGTCTTCCCTCAGCCACCTCAAGACGACAGGGGATTAAAAAGGAAGCAAAAACTGTTGGCAAAAAGGCTGTGGGCAGAGGCTGAATGTTGCCCACGTTAGATGGAAGTCATTTCTAGGCAGTGGCATGCAACTGAGTCCATGTCCCACCCACACTCAGGCAGAGGTGCAGAGGGGGCTCTGTGAGCCACCCCCAGCCCAGCATGGGCCAGCATTGCCAGCTTATGGTGGCCCTATGCTGAGCAGCCAAAGGACACACCTCCCACTACTGACTGCATCCAGCAGCAGGCCAGAATGCTCTTCTGGGCTCAGAAACCCATTTTTCAGGTGTGCAGTCCCCCTAGCAGGCAGCCTGGGTCTTGTTATTTACCCCTGCAGCTCTAGTCTGGCACTGAGAGTCTGGTGAGGAGTGAGGTTTGGCTAAACTTCAGATAACCAGTTATTTCAGATAACAAGATTTCATCCAGAGCTACATGAGATCTCACAGACCTTTCTCACTTCTGTTTCCCTTCCTGCAAAACACCCTGCAAAGATAAATCTTGGCAGCTCTCTCTCGTGCAAGATAAACCAGAACCCTGATCTGACACAGCTGAAGTGCAACAAAAATCCCCATTTCTGCTCTTTTTGGAAGCATCAGAGAGAAACTCCAGTAACTTCCCCATCAGTAAGAAACCCCAAAGTTTTCACTTCTCACATTTCATTTCTGTTTCTCTCCCATGATCTTTCTCAGGTTCATAGCCAGGACTTCATATTCTGTGGCCAGAAAACCCTGCACTGTTCCACTCTGAGTGCTTGCCATGCACTCAGTTTGTGACCTGTTACGTGTTCTGTGCTGCCTCTGTGGCCATTTGCATTCAGCCACCTCCAGAACAAAGATGCACAACTTTCCCTTTGGAATCAGCCCTCTGAAGGTGGGAAGACTCAAATATTCCTGAGGTAACAGCCCTTTCTGATTCACAGCAGGGTCATGGAAAAACAAGACTTTAAAAAACCAGATACCTGGAGGTTGTAGGCAACACCTTCTGTTTGAGACACTGGGCAGTGTCACACTTGGGGAAGGGTCGGGATGGCCATGAGTCCCCTTTGCAATCCTCAACCCCAGAGCTGTGATGCTGCATCTCCCATATGAGCACCTGCAGCATCCAGAGGCTCCAGGGCAGAGGAGTCATAGAATCACAGGATCATTTTGGTTGGGAAAGCTCTTTAAGCTGATGAAATCCAAGCCCTCCCCTCACTCTGCCCAGCCCAGCACTGACCCACAGCCCTCAGCACCTCAGCTCCAGAGCTTTGGGATCCCTCCAGGGCTGGGCACTCCCCCAGCTCCCTGGGCAGCCTGGCACAGGGGCTGACACCCCTCTCAGGGAAACAGTTCTGCCTCAGCTCCAATCTCAACCTCCCCTGGGGCAACAAGAGGCTGTTTCCTCTTTTCCTTGTTCCACAGAACACAGTGACTGGGCACGACCCACACACATCCCATGCCAGAGCTCTCAGCTTCCTCCAGCAAAGAGCTTTATCGAGGGCCAAACCCTGAGCAGCTCCCTGGGGATGCCCCCACTGCCTGGTTAAATACAGCATCACAGCATTTACCTCTTTGGAAATGCTGCAATGCTCTCATTTGGGACTGCTGCAGACCCCAAAGCCAACCCTGAGGCCCAGTCCTGACCAGGCCTGGCTTGGAGCCCCTGACCTAGAGGTGAACTTCTCTATAGCCCATATCCAGTCTCCCACTGAGTTTATTTTCTAGCGTGGCACATCAAAGACTGCTGTAAGGAGCAAAGCTATCAAAGGCTCAGCACCCTTAGAGTGATCCAGCTCGCTTTTATGTTTCCTTTTAACAAGCATACTCCTTCCTATTGTCCAGCAATTGCTTTGAAAGGGATAATTGTCAGATCTCCCCATTAAAGGGATGTATCGGGCAGTCGTAAATCTCACAACGTGTTGCTCTCTGCACGCTGCATGTTCCACACGAGGGACAAAACACTCTGTGGAGCAAAACCCTTAGAGCCTGCCCATATCTTGGCTCAGCAGCTGGGTTGGTTGGATTCCAGTAGAAGATGCTGTGTGCTCCCCAGCAACTCTGCGGCCCAGCCTCCTCTCCCCTCCCCAAAACCCGCCCTGTGTTGGCCTCACATGTCACAGGCTGCAGTGATTCAGATGGGCAAGGGCTCTCAGCTCTTTCCTGCATCCCTTTTACCTTCCTAGAGACTGGAAGCCCAGCTGTCCTCACACGCTGGTTTGTAGCTGAAACTCTCCTGGCTTTAGTGGAGTTCTTTGTGAATTTCACTTGACTAACCAAAAAGGGCTTCTGTGGCTGCCTGATCGTGGGAATAAGCCATTAACAGCCCTGGAAAACTGCCATCTAGCAGGAATTAACCGACAGCACTTTGTGTCCTCCCATGGGTTTGGAAGAAGTGAAAAACCTCCTTTATTTCCCCTCCATAGTGATCTACACAAAGCTGACCTCAAAGCAGTTGTGGACACATCGCCTTTCAAGTCCTGGGATCTCAGACCAGTCCCTCAGGACTGGCATAAAGAGCAAAAGAATAAAGGAACAGAGGCCAAAAGATAAGGGTCAGTCTTGCAGTTGAAGCAGCAGGTTGGCATCTGGGAAATCCCAGGTGAGGTTCTGGCCCTCTGCCTCCAAATGTGTTGGAATCAACTGTAGCCTTGAAGGACTAATTTGAGTTTGTGCTGGGAGTGGCTCTGGGTACACTGCTCCCTCAGCCTGCTGGCGTGTTGGAGGAGTTATCTGGTGTTTGGGAAGCTCTTCAATCCACATAGCTTCACAGGTAACAAGGAAATATGGTCCTGCTTTATAGATTCAAACTGAGAGAGCTGAGCCCAGTTGGGTTGGATTCTCCTACACGAGACAGGTGACAGAGAAATATGCTTCATCACATTCATCTGCCAGGTTCCAAGTCAGCTCTTCCCTTTTTTTATCTGAGCAAATGGGGAAAATGTGAAAGGATTTTACCCAGGTGACTTTAGAGGGGGGTTTTGCTTTTACCCCACATTTCTGTTTTCAATAAACATCTCAGGACAAAACCATCCCCTGCAGCACAGTCAGGCAAAGGACACAAAGGCGTTAAATCCTCTGGGGGTGGGGGGGGAGTAGGGCCAAGAGATAAATAGTTTACTTCTATTATCTTTACCATATGTTCCATTCCAACTGGATACACATAAACAGCACGTAATCTTCCAGCTCAGCTTTAGACTCTTTGAAGTGACCTGACCACACTACTGATTTATTTCAGACTAACCTTTCTCTTTGAACCCTGGGTCAAGGTTAATTCTCTAATAAAACATACCTCATACAGCTGGCTTTTCCAGTGGTGCTGGCAAGGAACGAAGCCCTCAGTCAGAAGCATTTGTTTCACTGAGTGTAGTATTGTATTTCTATTTTCCCTTCCCTGTATTAATTTCCTTCACAGGCCCTAGTTAAGGGTGAAAAAAGATCTCTTTTCCGGTCCAGGAGATCAATTTGAAATGCACTGGAATTAAATGAAGACATTTAAGCCACATTTCTTCCCTGAAATGCACCCACCAACACCAGAAAACTATTTTTATTACAGCCTGTGTTAAATAATCAGATCTTCCATTTCCTAAGCAGCCGTACAGCCACGTTCTTCAAACCCTTCCCCTGGCAACTACCCTTTCAGAACCTTTGACGAAACCATCTTTGCACTAAATTCTGGCACAGGTGGACCTGCTGGGGACTAGGTGAGCTCTAAAGGTCCCTTCCAACCCTTACCATTCTGTGATGGTATGATTTTGCAGGCCTAAGCCAGCAGTGAGCTGGTGTTCAGCATCCCCAGCACACAAAGGTGCACCTCCCTCAAAACTGGCACCAAAAGCTTCACCTCCACCTTAGGGGCTGCTTTGTAAAACCAGGTTTTAGTCTGGTGTTGGATAAGCCTGAGCAGTCAGCACCTTGGGCCAGCAGCCATGCAGCAAACCTGTTACCTCATCAATACTCATCAGTGTTGGAGGCAGCTGGGCTGGCTGGAACAGGAGTGCCATCCATTTGGAATCCCAGTGGTAGGCAGGAGGTTTGGATCAATGCTCACAAAGTCTCCATTAACTATTATGATGCCAGCGATGGTTTTAGACCTATTTTGGGTTCATTTCTTTATGCCAAGTCAATCTTCTTCCAGGACAATCTCACAGGGATGTAAGAAGTGGCAGCACAGTGAACCCAGCACCTTCACAACTGTTGTGCTTCCAAGGAAACTCTTTCCCCCTCCCTCTTTCTCCCCATTTCATCACACTCTCTGCATCTGCTCAGGGACTACTGCCTCAGTCACAGTCAGAGCCCCAGATGGCAATGCCATATCTATCCTGCCCTCCACCCAAAAATCACAGCCCTGGGCATACTGTGAGATAAAAGAGACACATACAAGTACTGAACTGGAGATCACCACACCTTTGGCTACATTAAGTGTCTTTCCCCTTGCCAGGGATCTCAGGAAGGGCACTCTGCTTCTCATGTCTGCCACACTAACTGGTATTCTAAATATAACATCATTAATGTAAGTCCAAGGCACTGGAATGACACCCACTCCAGAGCTGAAAACCCCACCCAAATGCATCGAAAGAGGCATCTCTCATGTTTTCTAACATCACACTCTAACAGGTGCTGAAAATCATTACATCTGGGGATTTATTAGTGAATGAAATCAGCCAATTAGACAGCCAAGGGCTGATTTTCAAAGAGATCACACAGAACAATTTAATACAGTGCAAGATAATAAACACACCTCGAGCTGAATCCCTGACTGATGTCGCTAACAGCCTGTCAGAGATAGCAGATATTTACAGCACAATAAGGCACCACATCAGATAAAATAAAACACATCCTCTCAAGGATACAGAAATAGGGAATCTCTCTGGCTGCGTTCCACAGCTGGGTGATTTCCCTGAGGAAAAGCTCTGTGTGGTGCCAGTGCCTCCTCTTAAAAGTCACCCAACCTGTGCTGCTGGCATGTGGGAGACTCTCTGGGCCAAACACAGCCTTGCTGCTACCTGAGTCTAAGAAAGCCAACAGCACAAAACACGGGGTGGGGGGAATCAGAAATGTGCTGCTTGTGACACTGAAACAAACCTCCATTGGCGTGGAAGGTTCTGCAAAGGACAGGTAAAATCTACATGTCATGGTTTCATCCAAAACCTGCACCATCAGAATCTGTTACCACTATGTCAAGGGGGAGGGGGGAAATGGCACGAGCCTCACAGGCTGGGTGAGTGTTTTAAAGATCAAAACACAGAGAGGTAGCTAGTAAATTGGGTAACTTAAACCAAAAGTACCTGTAAAATCAGTTTGTCTACACGTTGCCTTGTCAGAGCCAAGCAAGCACTTGTGCTGTCCTAAAATGGATGGCTTCATGTTGCAGGCCTGCTCATGCACACGTTGAAAAGCTGTTCAATGAAAGATGCATTTTTTTTATAAAAGCAGCGAAAAGCAACTAAACAAACCCACTGTGAAATCATTTTCAATTTAAGGTGCACAGCCTATGATCTATCTGGTTTTATCCAGACTTAGGAAACCTCCTCGTGTCCCTAAGGCATTCCAGTGGGTGAGAACATGAACTCTGTGCTTGAGGATGAAGTTCACTTTTTGTTTGCTGATACCAGTTTGCCCTTAGACAGTATTTAATATGGCTGGTGCTCCTGTTTGCTATGAGCAAGGCTACAAACTGCAGCTCCAGCAGCCTCTGGAGATCCAGTAATGAGCTGAGAGTCCAGTAACAGCTATCCACAAGTGACCTTAACGTTTTTGCCAGCATCTGCAGCAATCTACGTTTGCAATGCCTGCAGCAGTTACTCCAGGGATACGTGAAAAAAACCCAAGCAAGGTGTTGGAAGACATCTAATAAGGCTGTACATTTCCAAAATGAGTCAGTCTAAGTAATTTGCACTGAGGAGACTGACAGTTTGGGTTGAGGAGACTTCCACTCTGCCAATGGCAACTTCTGATAGATCTTGGAACTGGAGAGCACTAACACTCTGCCAGTATTTCAGAGGGGAAGACCGAGTCAGTCTCAGGCAATGTGGTTAATTCAACCCACTGGAACCACTGCTAACAGTTTTCAATTAAGAAGTAAATTCCCCTCCCTTTATTTTGCAACACCAGCCTGTGAGAAATGAGACTAACAAACCTGGGTTCATTCTTTGAGGCTACAAACTTGGATGATAAAGGGAACTGCTAAGGAGTGATGGCGCCTGAAGGCTTTTGACTTGCTGTCACCCAAGTCTGTTAAAGTTAGTGTTACATAAACCCAAGTGTTACACAAAAAGTAGTCTTCCAGGATGACTGTTCTGGATGATCACCATCGTTGTTTTGCACGAACAAGATGCTGACGCTGGGAGTTTGGATCTGCCAGGCCACGATGCAACTCCCACCCCAGCACACTGCCATCCCTCCTTCCCCGCTTTGGGGTCACCATCAGCTGGCACTGTGGGGACCAAGAGCTGGGCTCCAGCTCCACATCCTCCCTGCCCCATGGGCCACAGGCCTAGCTGAGGGAAGGCAACATAATCTCCCCAACTCCATACCCATTCCTGCTCTATCCCTGAAGGACAGGCTCCATTTACCCCCATATCCCTCTCCTAGTCTCTCCCTGAGGGACAGGCTCCATGTGCCCCCTGTTACCCCTCTCGCAGTCTCTGCCTGAGGGACAGGCTCCATGTGCCCCCTGTTACCCCTCTCGCAGTCTCTGCCTGAGGGACAGGCTCCATGTGCCCCCTGTTACCCCTCTCGCAGTCTCTGCCTGAGGGACAGGCTCCATGTGCCCCCTGTTACCCCTCTCGCAGTCTCTGCCTGAGGGACAGGCTCCATGTGCCCCCTGTTACCCCTCTCGCAGTCTCTGCCTGAGGGACAGGCTCCATGTGCCCCCTGTTACCCCTCTCGCAGTCTCTGCCTGAGGGACAGGCTCCATGTGCCCCCTGTTACCCCTCTCGCAGTCTCTGCCTGAGGGACAGGCTCCATGTGCCCCCTGTTACCCCTCTCGCAGTCTCTGCCTGAGGGACAGGCTCCATGTGCCCCCTGTTACCCCTCTCGCAGTCTCTGCCTGAGGGACAGGCTCCATGTGCCCCCTGTTACCCCTCTCGCAGTCTCTGCCTGAGGGACAGGCTCCATGTGCCCCCTGTTACCCCTCTCGCAGTCTCTGCCTGAGGGACAGGCTCCATGTGCCCCCTGTTACCCCTCTCGCAGTCTCTGCCTGAGGGACAGGCTCCATGTGCCCCCTGTTACCCCTCTCGCAGTCTCTGCCTGAGGGACAGGCTCCATGTGCCCCCTGTTACCCCTCTCGCAGTCTCTGCCTGAGGGACAGGCTCCATGTGCCCCCTGTTACCCCTCTCGCAGTCTCTGCCTGAGGGACAGGCTCCATGTGCCCCCTGTTACCCCTCTCGCAGTCTCTGCCTGAGGGACAGGCTCCATGTGCCCCCTGTTACCCCTCTCGCAGTCTCTGCCTGAGGGACAGGCTCCATGTGCCCCCTGTTACCCCTCTCGCAGTCTCTGCCTGAGGGACAGGCTCCATGTGCCCCCTGTTACCCCTCTCGCAGTCTCTGCCTGAGGGACAGGCTCCATGTGCCCCCTGTTACCCCTCTCGCAGTCTCTGCCTGAGGGACAGGCTCCATGTGCCCCCTGTTACCCCTCTCGCAGTCTCTGCCTGAGGGACAGGCTCCATGTGCCCCCTGTTACCCCTCTCGCAGTCTCTGCCTGAGGGACAGGCTCCATGTGCCCCCTGTTACCCCTCTCGCAGTCTCTGCCTGAGGGACAGGCTCCATGTGCCCCCTGTTACCCCTCTCGCAGTCTCTGCCTGAGGGACAGGCTCCATGTGCCCCCTGTTACCCCTCTCGCAGTCTCTGCCTGAGGGACAGGCTCCATGTGCCCCCTGTTACCCCTCTCCCAGTCTCTCCCTGAGGGGCAGGCTCCATGTGCCCCCTGTACATCTCTCCTGGTCTCTCCCTGAAGGACAGGCTCTATTCCCCCTCATACCTCTCCCAGTGGGACAGGCTCCATTTTCCCCCATTACCTGTCTCCCTGAGGGA
>WBNH01008460.1:71813-94562 GCA_013401255.1 Urocolius indicus | reverse complement strand
CTGAACGCTGGAAGGGTGTGCAATCCCGGTGTAAAGCCGCTTTAGGGGTGCCCCTACTTAGCTTGAGATGCCTTGTGCACATTAATAATGATTTACCCTTGTCATTCTGGCCCCTCTCCTCAGTCAGCGTGGGCCTGTATTTCTGCCTTTTCTAATTGTCCTCTTACATTGTTGAAGATTAACATTTCTGACTGAAAAATTGCTTCATGCAGGCTTAAAAACATTTGCTTTCTAAGGAAAAGCTGTCAGCTGGAACCCTTGACAATTTAAAACCTTTGCCTTACCTGCCAGGACATTTGGATTTGAGCAATATCCAAGCGTACCTCTGTCACCCCAGCTGCAAGCTGTTTCTCCCTCTAAATCAATCCAAAGCATCAAGCCAGTCTCAGTGTGTGCTGGCTGCACCCAGAGCAGTTGTGATCAGTCCCTGGGGATGGTGGTTGTGCTGGGAAAGGGTCTGGAGAACAAGTCTGATGAGGAACAGCTGAGGGACCTGGGAGTGGTTTAGAATGGAGAAGAGTGAGGCTGAGATGAGACACAATCACTCTACAACGACCTGAAAGCAGGTTGTGGTGAAGTGAGGGTGAGTCCCTTCTGCCAAGTAACAAGCAACGGGACAGGAAGAAATGGCCTAAATTTGCACCAGAGGAGGTTCAGATATGGTATCAGGAAAAAACAGGGATAGCAAGTGTAGATGTGGTGCTTAGGGATTTGGCAGCGTTAGGTTAACAGTTGGGCTCTGTGCTATTAAAACGTTCTTACTTCAGATGACCACCTGAGGGCAGCCTGAGGCCTCTCAGCCCTCAGTTTTCTCAAGAGACAGAAGTAAGTAGGGAAATAGGATAAAATAAAACGTAATTCCATTAAGGATGAATCACGCCAAACTAGCCAGCTTTTGTTTTGTTAAGACTACCATAGCTCTGGGCAGAAAAGACATTGAGTTAGCCCCTCAAATACCACTTCCCAGCTTGAAAACTAAGCATTATGTAGTAATTCTCAGCAAGCCCTTCCCTGGG
Source organism: Urocolius indicus (assembly GCA_013401255.1). NCBI lineage: Eukaryota > Metazoa > Chordata > Aves > Coliiformes > Coliidae > Urocolius > Urocolius indicus. The sequence goes on along the minus strand of WBNH01008460.1, from coordinate 93,546 downwards.
GTTATTTGTATGACCATGAATCAGGAAGAGACCAGAAGCCCCAGGATCTGCCACCTCTGTCACAATGACAGAGCCATGCCAGGGCTGTGGTCCCTGCACACTGCAAGGCAGCATGCATCCAACCTTGGGCACAGCAAAGCTATTGCACAGCATCAGACCCACCCAGAATTGAGGTGGGTTGTTCTTGCATGAAATTACAGCTAACCTTTGACTTCCAGCTCAATTCAGAAAGCATTTAACTTCTGAGCAGGTCTAAGTTTAGCAACTAAAATAAATGTTTACCACTTCTGTATTGCAACTCAGTTCTCACGTGTCCTGTTAATATTTAAGCTGCTGAGCGTACCAGTCTCTAGACATACTTCTCAAGTTTTAAGAATATGCCAATGTGCTAGGCTTCAGAAAGCCATGATGAGACTGTTTTCCTGGAAAAGGTAAGGTTCTCAATGAGACCAGTGGTGGGACGAAATATTTGCCTTCTGCAAACACCAGCAGATGTGGAGTTGGTCAAGGCAATGTGCACAAGCAAAGATAGAGCCAGCAACTGCACCCAGTCACTAGCAGCACTCTAAGAACAAGGTCCTCCTGTCTTCATGACCACTGTGATCCCAACATGGGTCTTCTACAGTTGTTTTGTGTCCCATCCCAATACACCGTAGAGGTGGAGGCAAGGGCCTTGAGCAACTAGCCCTGAGCTGCTTTGGCATATGTCCACCTACCTGGCTGGCATGGGACAGCCACCCTGTTGTTGCCACTTCACATCCAGAGAGCAGGGATTTAGGCAGCCTAAGCAGAGAGCAACAAGAAGGCAGAAATTGCAAGTGAAGTTCAATACAGTCCATGCTTCCCTCATTGCTGCTGTGGAAAGAGGCAGCTACAGACACTTTAGGGACTGCAGAGGTGACCAGATCTATCAGGGAGCTGAGCTGATGACAATGACATGGTCCCATTGCTTCCATGGGGAGATGCTGTTGTACATCAGCTGAAGATGTAACTTGCTGTCACATCCATGTTTTCCTCTCTTACTAATGACTTTGTCCTCCCATGTGTGCCAAACCCATTTATTTATAGACCACAGTCTTTTTTTTTCCCCTCCCACCAGCTTTTGTCTTATTTTCATCTCTTACAGAGTTAAGGAGAAAAAAAAAAAATCTCCTCAAGTAAATCTCTCACTGAGATAAATGCAAATTTGTTCAAGCAAATTCAGGGAGCTTTCATAGAGTGAGAGTGAGAGAAAAGGGGAGTGGTGCAGCCTCTGCTGCTATCGGAACGGATCTTTTGTGCCGCATAACAACTAGGCAGTGAAGCAAAAGTCACAGGAGTTTAAAGGGGAAGCTCAGCCAAAGGTCACCTGTTTGTCTTCATTCTTGTTATCTGAGCCTTGAAAAAGAGGGAGAAAGGTGACGTGAGCTGACTGTAGCAACAACTGGAAAAGGCCCATCCACAGTGCTCACCATACAGGGCTGCTTTGCTGCTGTAAAGCAAAGGGTCGGCAGAGATGGGCTCTGGAGCTGCCCGGGCCACTACAAGAAAAAGCTGCTGTCTCAGATTTGAAGCATCTGCCAAGCAAAGAGACAGAAAGTGCCCTGTTAATTGCAGTACCATATTTCATTTACTGCCTTGTCTTTGAAGGTGAATCGTACTACTGTCACAGCTCACCTGTACAGCCACAGTGGTGAGGCAAAGGGTGACAAGGGGACACCAGGAAACATCCTGGAGTGCCAGAGGAATACACTGCTACTCCCTGCAGGAAGCTTCAGCCATCCAGGAGAGGTGGAGGGAAGAGAGCTCATCCATGTCTACATTTTCCAGAAGAAGCCTAAAGAAGGAGAAAGATTCAGGAGTGAGAAATCCTGGCAAGCTGGATCCAGACAGAATGCCAGCAGCAGCTTTCTGGGCATCTACAAAGCAGTCTGTGACCATTGACATTGGTTCTAGTGTGTTAAGCCACTGTAAGCTCTTCAGATCTGTTACGTGAATGTAGATTAAATCCACATTCAAAATTTCTGCTAATGCAGGTGGCCCCTGTCTGTCCCTGAACTGCCTGTGCTGTTGCCTGCAGGGGTGAGCGGAGTTCAGCCTTCACTGAACTCATGATTGCGTCAAAGCAGCACTCAAAGTGCATGGAGACCCATCCTAGGAAAACGTCAGCTGAGTTCATGGGAGTGAAGCTGAGACCTCTGTGCCCTGGAGTTCCCCACTCGTGGGGCATGAACCCAGTGCACACACTTGGCAGGGACACTGCTACACCGACCCTGGCAGGCCTGGCCAGAGCAGGGAATGCTGCACCATCCAGCATCACCCACCTAGCAAACCAGAAAGGCATTGTGAGCCTGGCGGTGCTGGAGGAGAGTGCTTTGAGCGTCTCAGCTCTCTCCATTAGGCTGTTTTCCAATCAACATTAATCATTGGGGTGGATCACATTTGGCCTTAATTTTTAAACCTATCAACTTATTGAAGATCTTGCCCAACACTGGTTGGAAAGGTTCCTGTGCAGAGGAACTCATGTACCTTTCTAGGAGCAGCTGCTGCTTCTGCTGGAAATTCATCCCCAGAGTTAGACAAGTCAGACACCTCTAGTGCAGCCTATAGTGGTCAAGCTAACAATGGAAACCTGCCATGGTCTCCAGTTCAAAAACTCTCACAGGTCCTCTTCTGGCCAGCACTTCCCTCTTGAACATTTCCTCATTGAGGGTAACAAAGGCTCCATCATCAACTCACCAAATGGAGCGGAACTCATTTCCGTGGGCAGCTTTCCAGAGCGGCTTGAAAAAGGAGAGGTTTCACTCTCCTCAGAAGTTGGAGTGTCGTTTTTGGTCCAGTTATCATCACTCCTGGGCTGGAAAGAGTCATCTTTTATTATGGTTCCTACAGCAATGTCTCCAGCTGCTGGATCATCCCACTCTGGAGAGACAGGTAAAGCTGAGCCTGATGACTCCACCAGCTTGTCTGAGGAAGAGGAGGAGGAGAGTTCAGCTGGTGACAGCTCCCTTTCAACCCATCTACTCTCATTTGGGCTCAAGCTTTCTTTGGCAACCATTGTTCTGGCCAGCTGGGCTTAGTCCTGCCAGACACCAACCAAAGGCTGACTGGGACCTGCTGGTGCCAACTGTAGGTTCCCAATGAACATTCTCAAACATCACCATGGGGCTCATGCCACATGGCAGTCGCATTGCAGGGTGGCACCCACAACCTGGCTGAAGGGAACAGCCAGAGGAGAGGTTGCTGCAGAGCAAGTGCTACTTTCCCCTGCCTGAGGCAGCAGCAGTGGGACCCCAGAGCTCAGCAGTCGGTGATGCTGTGCAGGCAGCTGCAGGCTCTGAGAGGAGCGGGACAGCTGCAGCCTTGGCCATCCCAAGGCCCTCATTTCTGAAGGTTTTGTGATTCACTGGAGGAATATCTTTCAAGCCCTGGCTGCACATTCTTCAAAAGCCATAGGCTGGTGAAAGATCAGCAGTTTTCCCTCTGAGCTGCACGGTGGCATCCATCTAAGCTTCGGCTTCTCTCTCTCACAGCCCAGGGTGAGGCAGGTTGGCTGCAGCATTTTGCCAGCTGTGTAATAGAGGAAGCTATTTCTAAGGTTACAGAGACCCAGCAGACAGCTGAGAGCCCAAAACAACCCCTGAGCTCACCTTATTAGTGATCCCAGGTTACTCTTCTTTAACAATCTAGTTAGATTGTTGTCCTAAGCATTGCCTAAGTTTGGAAACAGTATTAAAAGCAGGCAGGCCACTAGTATCCCAATGAATTAAGAGCTTGTCAACAGAGATTCACCAGCAGCAAGACAAGGGACAGCAGAAACATTACTGTACTGTTAATATCTAACCATGAGTCCCTTAAAATGTTGTAAAAGAGTCTCAATACTGCATTAAGTGATGGGAAATGGGAGGAGCAGGGGATATTTCACCATCTAGCTTCAGACTTTTGCAAATGGATGTGAATCTTCAACCCAAACTACAGATTCAGCTAACAAGCCAGTTCCTACCACATTCTGGTCCTTGAAAAGCATCCATGTTCAGCTTTTGACTTTCAATTTATATCTGGAAAATCCTTAGTCATTTAGGCTTGCTCTAAGGGTGAAGCTCACCAAGTGTTCACGCAAGCCAAGGAACAGCAAGCAATGTGCAGTTGCTTGGCAGCAGGGCAAACCCTTTGGGGTGGAGAGTCAGGACCCAGTGATCACAGCCACCTCTGCCTTCAGGAAGCCACTCATTCAGTTTTCTTATGCAAAAGCAGAAAGGGGAAGATAGAAGCTGGTTATCACAGGAAGATGGACAAGTCAAACAGAGAAGTGGTAGGGCTGCAGTGAGTTTGAGATGAGCTGCTTTGAGTCATCCTGAAGTGTAGAAGTCACTGGCCCCAGCAGCCCCTCAGGCCTCCAAAGACTGTATTTTCCACCACAAGTCACCCAGGCCTGCATTTCTTAGTGAAACTTACTCCCTCTTGGAGAGCAGACGCATTCCTTTGCCTCTCAGCTCAATGCCAGGTCACAATGTGCCAGACAGATAAAGCAAGCTCTATCAAGACCAAGAGCATTTTTGTCTATCACTGTACCTTGACCCATTGTACAAAACCTTTTTTAATCAGCTCCTGAAGATGAGGGAGGCAGCTGGAACCTGGCATCTATGGGAGGAAGGGACTGCATAGCAGGGGGTTTGAGCATCTTTCTCCAAGACAGATCAGAAAGGTTAGGCTGAAATCAAGGGAGGCAAGACAAAGCCCATAACCCTTGCCAGGAGGATGAGCAATGCAAATAGTGGATGCTTCTATCTGAAGTAGAGATATTTTTTTTTTCCCCAGTCACAGCAGAGGAAGATGTTTTAAGTAGCTGCCTTTTGGCCTTCTGTTTTGTTTACCAAACCAAAAGTGATGCCATTTCCTGCTTTACTGAAGAATAGAAAGAAGCATCTGGGAAGGGGAGACAGGACATGCTAAAGTGCAGAGCAGCCTAAAGGGAGACAGGCACACCCCCTCCTGCACAGCTTGCTGAACACAGACACAACCTGCTACCCCAGCTGAATGGAAAATACTTGTTGGGCTTTGGCATGATCCAAGTGGCCAGGAGGAGAACAGAAAGATATCACACTCAACTGCTCCTCCAGGGTTACTTGGTTTCATTGAATAACTGCAGCTATTCAGAAGGACCAGATCCTTAGCTGACGTGACCAGACTCCAGCATAGCTGTATTCACACTTACACTAGGTTCAAGAGTCTAGTTTTCAAGGTGGTGGTAACTTTTAACCTGTGCAAGTAGAAGCAGAAGAGCAGAATGAGGAAGCGATCGACTGAAACTTGTCCTTTGCGAGGGACTTCCCTGAAGAACCAGCCCAAGAAAGGTGTTTTCTGCCCAGAGCAGTGCTGCACTAAAGCAAGCACTGGAGAATGACCAAGCACTGGTTCAAGCTGGGTGCTTCCTTCACAGAAGCCTCTGCCAAGGGTAGGCAGTGGCTGAACGCTGTTATTATTACAGCTGAGGTGCCAGGCCAGTTATTTCTAAATCTGTTACACATGTTCCAGTATTTTGTGCTCACTTGAAGAGAGATTGTGTCTGATTTCAGAAGGTAGAATTTCATGCTAAGAGCATCCCTTGTTTTGTTTTCCTAATTAAACAGAACAGTCCTCAGCACAAACCTAGTTGCATCACAAAGATTCACAACTAGAAGGCAGAGGGGAAGGATCCCTCTTGCTAAATCAACTTATTGAATAATTAGGCTTGGCAGCATTTAGTTCTGTCAAATTACTCCAAAGGTAATTTTTCTAATCAGCAAAAGCTTATTAGAAGTTGCACACGTAGAGAAAAGGGCTGTCACAGAGAGAGCCAGGCTCTTTCATCTGCAACTGTCCTGACCTTCAGGGAAAAAAAAACTCTCCAGCATAACAGTTGCTATAAATACTTAGACCATGACAAAAGATGTCAGAAGTGCAAGCTGTTGACATTACAGGATAGTTAAGCCAAAATGAAAACTTATGCCTTTCAAACTGTGAGCTGTAAAGACCAGCAAGTTTCATGACAGCACGGTATGCTGTCCTAGAGTTTAGAAGGCAGGAGAGTGCAGCTGACACTGAACACACAATACTCATTTCTTGGAAGGAAGTTGATTTCCAAATGATACAGAACTTTCTAAATCATTGCCAAGCTCTGGATCTAAACCAAGCAAGTCTTAGAGAGATCAATGCAGAATGAGTTCACCATCACTTTCCTATCCTGGGCTGTATCCTCTGGCTCAGGGGATTGCCAGAAGCAGAAAGTACACCAGTGTCTTTCCTTAGTTTCTGCTGCTAGCTGGATGGATGTTTGGCCTGACTTGCTTGTCACATACAGTCAGCAAGACTCAAGTATTCACGGCTCAGTTTTGTTTGTGTAAAGCAAAGCCTCCTTGCCTAGTGGTGTGGGATTTTACAGGTTGGTTTCTCAAAGTGTCTCACGCATTTAGTTCTTCCTTCTGTCTCTTGTGAGCCTGAGCAGAAGACAGGGTTCCATCTCTCCAAAGGCCAGACATCGCTGCAGAGGGCTGCTCAGCTTCTTGTTTGTAAAGTATTACAACAAACTGTGCAAACAGTCCAACCTCAGATGAAACAGGCATCTTAGATAAACGCCATGCATAGGATTAGTCACACTGATGTTGCAATCATTGGTGTCATGGATAAAAAAGCCTCAGAGAAGAGGAGTATGGGAATTTTGCATCACAGCTTATTTACATTTAATTATCAACAAAGACTCTCAACTTTCTTGTGCTGGTCCAACTACTACCCAACACCTACCTGTTGCCAGTTAGCTTAGCTTAGGACTATGCTAGAGCAGAGAGAGTGGGTTGTCTTGTTCTTATAACTTCAACCAAACAGCAAAAGTGTGGTTTTACTGCAACTGCTTTATACACATTTTTTTTGCACAGTTACAGGAACAATTCCTTGCTGCTCTAAAGATGCATCCTCATCTCCTGACATAATTCTAAGGTCAACGTTCCTGGTACCAATCACACCATAAGCTCTTACACTCCTTGTTCAGGGTGGTACAGCAACACCATTCCTGAGCTGAGCTGTGGCTGCTCATGGTGTTATGAGCTCTCATGGTGCTTGCTCTGGGCTTAGAGTGTGAAGAGGAGGCTTTAGCATTAAAAAACTGTCACTAGTAAACTCCTGAAATTGTTTTATTTTAAACACATCTTTTACACTTCCCAAGTGAAGTACAGCTGTACAGATGTGATGCTCTTACAGATTTTGACCTAATGCTTTTACGCAATAGAGGAGGTGGAATGATGATACAAAGCCCATGCATGCTAAACCACTTTTGCAGTAGGAAACTCAAACCCCTTACGTAGTAAAAGCAACTGCAGACAGTTAAGTCATTGGGCTAAAGCAAAAGGTCAAATGGACAAAGAATGGGTGACTACTTACACAGATTGTGCAACTGCTCTGTCTCTGCTCCACGTAACCAGCCCAATGCCCAAACATCAGTATCTGTAATAACAGTGTTACCCTGCATTGATCTGTAGCCATACTCTGCATCCTTTGAGTGCATTCTGTAAATAAACAGTGACTCAGAACTGACCAGAGCAGGAGGAAGCCAGGGCAGGGGTTGTAACACCAGCTAAGTCATCACCTTCTCATTGGTCCAAAGATATCATGGCAGGTAATGGGGCTGACTGCAGCAGGGTAACTCTGGAGAAGAAGCAACCCTGGGTGCTGAGGCCAAATCCTGCCCAGTACCTTGCCAGGGGCAGAGGCCACAGCAGCTCACCTTCATTCCAGAAGCTCAGTGCATTCCCTCTAACTGGCAACAGCAGCCCTGGCCTGGCCAGCTGTCCCACAAAGGTGGGCATTCATGCTATATATCTCCTCACCCAAAAGCATCTCTTTCCTCCAGCGCTGTGTGTGCCATCCCACCCTCCAGACAGCTACACTGAATTAGCACTGGGCAGGTGAAATAAAAGTACTAGAATAAAATAAATACTAAATATTAATACTACAAATACTAAAAGTACTAGAATAAAATAGAAGCACTAGTGAAATAAAAGATCCTAGAGAGAAATGGATGTTTAACCTTTGCCCTATACTACTAGCAAATAGTTGCAGGCAATCCAGACATTCTTTCAGCTCCTTTGGTGTCTAATTTGTGAGTAACTTTGTTTCCTGTACCAGGCAAGGAGCTCCATCAACAGCAGACCTAAGGAAGCCTGGTCTTTCATGAATTTAGTATAAAGATAATTAGTTTCTGCATGTTTGAAGCTTTTTTTTTCCCTCAAGGCTACTACAGTTTGAGTCTGCTTCAACCTCTTTCTTGGTCAGTGTATTGTATGGTCTCTACCCACTGGGTTTGTGGTTTCAGAGGTCCCTCAGAGACCTTTAAAAGCTTTACTGTGCTCTGAGGTTTTCACTGGACTGAAGCATGGCCACCACGTCCAAAGATGCCGTCAGGCAGTCAGCACAACCACAGCACAACTGTGTGCCATCGTGAAGTTCAGCTTAAAACAGTTGGAGAAGGAAGCCAACACCAAATCATATAATAGCCTAGCAAAAAAACCTTTAAAACACAGGAGAATTGCAATATCAAAGCTGAAAATGCATCCGATCAGAAACTTCTTGTTTGTAGCCTTGTCTCCTCAGTTCTCAGGGATATAGCCTGAACCTCCAAACCAAATGGCTGTAACGCTCATGATCTGGCTACCAAACCTTCAGCCCTGGATGTCCAGATAGTGGGGAAGCTCTTTACTCCAAATCTGGGGTCTTGTTCTTCTCTCAAAAACAGCAGCCTGCCACAACTGCCTGGCATAAACCCTCTTGTCACAGGAGGAGAGTTAGTCCTTTATCCTTGCAGCCTGTCACCCTGCAGGACTGCCTGGTACCACTGGAGAAGCAGTAGCTGTGTATAAATGGATGGGTGATTCATGCTGGGACACTGGTCTATTTTCTTGTCCCCCAACATAATCTCACCCAGCACAAGAGAGCTATAAAGCCAGTTCCCTGCATGGTCTTACTCCAAGCTGCAGTGGCCACACTGGACTGGACTGAGCAACCAGAGAGATCAGTGGCTTACTGGAGGCTGTGATCCTTAAGGCTTTGTCTGGTTAACTAAGCCATCTCATTCCTCTTGATGAAGGTTTGGTGAGGAGGGTATCTGCCCACTTTTCTTGGTAGTGTCTGAAAATACCGTGTGAGCAAGGGTGCAGTGCAGGGACAGAGGCTGCCAGGATCTGCTTGCATGCTGCAGGACAAAGAGGAGAGCCATGCTAAGACCATCCTCCTTACGTCTCAAAGATGCACACTCCTCTCCTTGCCCTTCCTCTCCAGATTAGCAGGACCCAGCTGTGCTCCTCACTCCCAGCTCCAGGGAAACCCAGGTCTGGCCTGGGACCATTGCACCACCCCAGAAGTGGAAGCCAGGATGTGAGCAGGGTTAGGGGCATGTAGGAAAAAGCAACTCCAGGCTGCAAGTGAGCTCAGCTCAGCATGAACAGGCAAGGTATTTTACTCCTTCAAGCAAGCTCTACTTTGAGATTCATTCAAGTTAAGGTTCATTCACAGGATAATTGAAGCTTGCAAAACAAGCAACTGGTAGGACAGCTACTTGCTAGCAGCCCTAATTACTATTCAAGATCCAGGCTGGTGTTCACTTTAATGACCTTCCATGTTCCAGTACACTTCTTCCACTACCCACAACAGTTTGGCAACAGCTGAGGCTGCAGTAACTGTTCAACTGTTGTCTTGTGGTTTGGGTGAAAACCTGCATTAAATGATATCAAGACTTATCTTGAGATGAGCTCAGCAAAGCTGAGCAACTGGGAGATGGGCTCTTGCGACAGAAAGCTGTGCAGAGCCCCAGCCCAGGCAGAGCATTGCCAGTACCTGTATCTCAAGAAGCCCAAGGGCTGCCTAACCTCATTTATACTCCAGAGCAATACCTGACACTTCCCAAAGAGGTGCAAGAACCCCAGCCTGCCTGCACAGGTCTCAACCTGCCTTCCAGTACCCCAGGACTGGTTTATGTGTGGCCCATAACACCTGTTATTACCACTCATGACAGCACCAGGTCGCCTCACCTTGCTTCCCGTTCAAGAATCTGAGTTAGATGCCCCATCTTGCTAAATTTATGACCTCAACAACTTCTGAAGACAATGAGACACACAAGTAAACTCAGTTAATCACTGGCTAAAATGATTCTTTCACAGCCCAATCATCCTTTAGTTAAGTTCTACAAGCCAGAGCTGACGGGAACAGGAGCTTCTCCCCAGCTGCCACACAATACAAACCATTCCTGAGTAGCTCTTATTTGCCACCAATCGTGCTGGGAACAGCATTGTGCCCTGTCACACTGTGTATTCCATTTACAATAAAACCAAAAAAACAAGAAGAAATAGGGCAGTCTTCACAAGATCTACTTGACTCACCCCTGCTGCTGTGTTCAATATTGTAGGAGAATTGCTCCATTCAGGGAGCAATATAGAAAAAGCTTAATGGGGAAAAGCTTGTGATGTGGAAATCTCATCTGCTTCCCTTTAGATGAGCTCCATGCCTGCCCAGGACAGATGCCTTTGGCATGTATATGGAGATGGCTCATACATACTGAGGGAGCAACTCATTCATAACCACACATTTATGAGACAGTTTCTAATCAAATCCTTCCTCTAAGCAAAGATCACAGGCTATCCTCAATGTTCTCACCACAAGTACATGACAACTCCAGCATTTTGCTGTCTACAGCAGCCTCATTCTGCAAAGAACCCCCAAGCCAATGTGACAATCCCAGCCTCGGGGCACCCATCTCCTGTCTAACTCAGAAAATCTTGTGCTAGGCACAAACCCTACATCTTGAGTAAGACTCCCAGGCTGTCTGTGGTACACTGGCAGATTGCCTCCAGCTAAGATATATGGTTGCTTGCCTGCTTTCTTCATGCTCTGCTCCGTGTGAGTGCACAGAGCACTCCAGGGGGAAAAAATGTCATTCTGTTCAAAAAGTCATTGCTGTATTGCTTCCTGCACTGACTTCTCTCTAGACTGCTGTGGTGTGATGAGATAAGGAGGATTGCCTTCCCTTGAGTTAAACAGCAGGAGAACCAGGATCCATGAAGAGATCGTCATACATTAAGCAGAAAGCACCAAGATCAAGATGCTGAGAAGGGAGCACAGTCCAGTCACGAACAGATGTATGTGCTTTATCTAGTAGCACAGCAAATGCTGGCTTAAAGTGAAGAGCAAAGGCTACAGGAGCCAGGCACACACCAAACAAAGCAAGCAGCTCTGCAAGAACCTGTATCCTGGGAAAAGGGTCAGTGGCACCTTCAAGTTCAAGGGTCTGTGCCTGCAACTGGAGAGCCTTCAAATGCTCAGCCTTAGCAAGGGTAAATGCAGTGACAGCACAAGTGCTCAGCAGGAGGTTGCTCAGCCAACAGTGAGCAGTGACGGTGGTGATGGGCATCTGGTGGAGGGATCCAGCAAACAACAAGGCAGACATGGGCAGAGACCTCTGCTCACTGCACAAACCCCATCCCCAGACACCTTTTCATCACCAAAACTGCAGCATATTGAAAGGTCGTTATCTAAGCTAACAATGACAAGTTCACGTTGCCCCACCTCAATTATTAGTGAAGACTGGGAGTGATTTCAGCTTCTCCTGTCTAGCCTGTCTATCTCAAAAACATAACATTTCCACACGTTTTGAAGGGAAAGAGAAATCCCTCAGTGAGCAGGTAAGGAGGGGAAACACATTTGTGCTCCTGCAAAGGAAAGGCTGCAGCGCTCTACCTGCTTGCTGGCTGGCCAGCAAACACACATAAACACACGTTTTCCCAAGTGAGAAGCAGCTGAGGCACAGGATGTCTCCAGCCCAGCTAATCTTTAGGGAATTTGAGATAGAAGTGAGGATAGTGAGGGATATTAAGAGTTACTACATCAGAAGCAAGAATGAGTGAAGCTGGACTTCACCACACCTCATTCACAGAGCAATCTGTCTCTTGCTTAGGTTACAGTCAGAAGCTTCTGCTAAGGACTTTCCCTTTTCTCAGTGGGTATCACAAGGTGTCAGCTCTGCTACGAGCAAAGTGGAGCAGCCCCAGAGTAATGGCATTGGCACAAAACTGAGATGGATTTTGGTTTGGGTCTCAGTTTTACTTTTGGCATCTGTGTCCCCTTTTTGCCCCAGCAGGACATTCTTGTCTCCCAGCAGGGACTGTTCCAATAGCACATGTGGCATAGGTCTCTGCTGTGCAGACACACCATCAAGGTAATATCAGCAGAAACAACCTTCTAATTGCCCAAGCCAAGCCCAAGAAAGTCATTAAAGGGCAAAGAAACCCTGACAACTCAAGTTCCTATGGTCTACCTTAATGCACTGTCCCTCCATCACAGGGCACACTGGATGTGCTTGCTTTCAGAGTATTGCACATCCTCCCCAGCTGCAGTTTCTCCTCTTCCACTGCTCTGGCCAGTGTGCAAGAGTAACAGGCCATGCTGCCTGCTACCTCCCCCAGGGAAACTTTCTCTGCTCTTCCAGAAAAAAATAAGCTGTTCAGTAGAGGAGCCCTACTAGATTTCTTCTACTTTGAAATTGTTTTTTTCCTTCCAACTGATGATGACCTACATAACAAGCAGGTCACTGGAACACGAGAGGAGAGAAGCCAAGCAGCTTCCCCAGTGCGTGTGCTTCTGAGGACAAAGGGAAGCGCTGTTTCCTGGGGTCCTGCTCAACAGCCTCCTTCATACTCTTCCTGAAATCAGCAGGAGCTGCTGAGATCCCACTGGGGCCATGATCAACACCCTGGGCAGAACATCAGGCTAGTTAAGGACCAGCTCTGAGGGGAGCTTCAGGAACATAAACCCTCCCCACGTGAACAGTTAAACATGCCACGTGCAGCCTCTGCGCAGAAGGCTGTTCTCCCTAGTAACAAGCAATAGAACAAGAGGAAAAAGCCTCAAGTTGCACCAGGGGAGGAATTTCTTTACTCAAAGGGTTGTGAGGCATTGGAACGGGCTGCCCAGGGAGGTGCTGGAGTCACCATCCCTGGAGAGGTTTCAGTGAAGGGTGGATGTTGCACTGAGGGAAATAGTCTAGTGGTTGATGAGGCTGGGACAAAGGCTGGACTCTATGATCTCTCCCAGCTGAAACAATTCTATTGAGTCTATGATTCTATCACATCCAGCTGTGCTGAAATTCAATCCACCAGGCAGGGCCAGCTCCCATCAAACATGCAGAAAAGGGAGTGAAGGAGAGAGCAGGAGGATGTGAAGAAAAGTCCCCACCATGATCCCTGTGGTGCAACCCCCTGCCAAGCCAAAGGAAGGACCCTGTTGTCCTGCAGGTCTGCAGACCACAGGAATATGAGACCAAGTGATTCTCAGATGGAAGAGTGCCCTACCTGAAAACTTGGCAGGGTTAGAAGAGCTCAGACTCAACTTACTTCTCAGGCTCTAGTCATTTCTGTTTCTTTATGGGGAGCACTGCTTAAGGCTTGCTACAGTGAAGTACAAACTGGAAACGAGAAGGATTTGAGTAGCTGATGGAAGAGAGACCCTGGGCTATCTCTTCAGCATCAGTATGGTTTAAGGCATGGCAGCACAAAACAGGACTGTCTCCAGATGTAGGCTCCAGCACTATTATCTCTCATCTTGTAGCTGATCTCTCTTCAGCCCCAGCTCCCAAAGAGGCAACACTGTGAAAGACAGAAGCCAGCATATCTAATCCCCACACAGACCTGTGTGCTGCAGGCAGGCAGCTACTTACCCCAGGGTAAAGCAAGAATCTATTAGAGAAATTAATGTAACCTGATCCTGGCTGGGGCTCAGAGTCAGTATCAGAAGGATATATGGAACGAGTAACCAGAGCAGACAAGGGTAAGAAGCTCTCTCAAACAGCCTGATGGCTCAGAGAGCTTCAGTAACAATAGTGCCTGTCTGGTAACTAGGTCACAGTTTATGATCTTTAATTAATCCTGAAGAGACTTCATCTGCCACAGGGAACATGACAGATAAGGCAGCTCATTAAGCCCAGAAGCAGGACAGGGGTAATGCCAGACCTTAGCCTAGCCCCCAGAGGTTTGGGGACAGAGTCTTATTTGGCAGCAGCAGCTTCTTTGTCCAAGCTGTGCTTTAGCCAGCAGACACACCAGTCTCTCCCCATCTCTTCTGAGGAAGCAGTGGCAGCCCAGACCCTGTTCACTAACCACTGCCCAAACCACACTGACATGAACCACATAAAAGGAGAGCGACAGGATCAAAAACAGCCCAGGAGCAGGTAGACATGAGGCTCCAGCAGAGGAGTCATACTGAGCCCTGGCTCCCTGCTCTTCTGCCCCACACCCTTCTGTGCCAGAGTGTGCTGTCCCAAGCTGCTCTTCCCCTGGCTCCTCTGGGAAAAGGTAAGAGAGACCAACTTCTCCACATGCACTGCCTCAGCTTGCACAGAGGGTTAAATCAACACACTGGGCAGGCAGTCACAGCCCTGAGACACGGTGCTGCAAAGGAGCATCAAGGCCAGTGGAGAAAGGGCCTGACACTGCAGCTGAAGTTACGAGATGTCATGTGCTGGCAATAGCAGACCATTCACTTGGTAGAATGACCTGTCACTGACCATGACAGTGGACAGCCTAGTTGAGGGCAAGGGCATGGATGGCTGACATCTGGGACAACAGTCAAGGAGCATGTGAACTGCCCTAGTCTCCACAGCTAGCTGGCTTTTGCATCTACACATGATCCCTGTGAGTGTCTTGATCTGCTTAAATCCACTGCTGACAGGGAGATAAGATGAGATTATGTTGATTTGAGTTTTCAAGCCCTGCTTCTGTTACCTGAGCAATTAAAAAGCAGCCGCCATCAGCAAAACCTAACAGGGCTTCTGAGGACCCAGCACACAGCAGGAGCATTAAAAATAGTTGTTTCGAAGGAGAGTTGTGTGACTAATAAGCCTTAAACTGACAACTGTGGGGAGACGAGGGCAGCTTAGTACTAAAGCCGTGTCTCCAGAGCCCCTTATTAAGGTGTCACTTGTGCTTACTCCCACCCCCAAAGGCATTGTATTCAGCAACATGCACAACTGACAGCACAGCATACAATTAAACAAGTAGCAAGGAGAAAAGCTGCCAAATAAACATAAAACAGTATTTCTACCCAAGGAAATCTTAAACAGCAGAGCAATCAAACTCTGGGCATATGCACCATCACCTTATACAGACACTGTCCTCCCTCATCCAAGCACCACTGAGAGGTCACACCATGAAAACTAGGTCACTAGCTATCAAGCCCAGGAGACAGTGCAAGGACTTTGGGAAGGATGTACTGAAATTACTTCTTCCAATTAAAATACAAGCTTAGGAAGCAGCTTTAGTTTATTCACTCTTGTAACTGGAGCTTTAAATCTCAATTACTTGCTCAATATCTCATCAGCTTTCACGGTAAATACTGAAAGAGCTTGTGCTGAGGAGACAGGCAGTTTTGGGAACCAAGCTGAAGCAAACACAGGAAAGGTTACAACCTTTCTGAGACAGTAGTACAGAAGGTAGTAGCAGTACAGAGAGCACAAGTAGCACAGAGCAATCCATGGTGCCAAAAGCTCACAAGGGAACCCAGAGCTTGCCCCCATCAGTCACCCACAGAAGAGCAGCACGCTTGTTTGCTTGCGCCAAGCACCAGCTCTCCCTTCTCCAGCCAAAGTGCAAGACTAGGTGCTGCATAAGCCCTGAAGATCCTTCTGGATTTCAGCCCTGGACAGTACAAGGATCCAGAGGGTTTGCACACCTTCGCATAGCAGCGCTGTTGGCTCTCATTTTGTGGCTGAAGTGATGGCTGCCCCCCTCCAAGGTACCCCAGCTGCCACTCCAGAGTCTCTTGCACAGGATTAACACCTGCTTCACATCTTAGAGCCCAGCCTAATAAGTGTGTGTTGCCTAGCATGACATCTTTCCCCAAAATTGCTTCTTCCAAGACATTGTTGCCTCACAAAATGCAGCTTGGCAAAGAAGATCACACCTACCCAGACACAGAGATTGCTCAGCACTCACACAATCAGAGGCAGAAGAATTAACCTTTGAATAGTGAATGGCCCGGAGAAAAACATTGCAAGGCAACCCAGCCACCTCTGAAACAATCCACACTGAAATAACACATGGCAGCTGGGCTGCATTTGCAGGCTTCAAAGCTCCTAACAACAGTAAGAAATAACTACAAAACTACAACAGGGCTTTTGGGGAAATAGTTCAGCTTAAACCTGAGCATCCCAACAGCAGCCTTGTGTGGTGTGGAGCTGTTCTGAAAGCTTGTTGGTACAACTGGTGGCTGAAGAGAATCAGTTACCCATCACCCCAAATTACCTCTCCACATAGAGCCACCACCCTTCCACATCATATTCTCCCGTGGCTCTGAACTTTCTGCCTATGTGGCCAGCCATCCCTTACCAGAGCTAAGAAGGGGCTGTCTCTGGAGGAACCTTCTTTCCTAATACTGAATTGATTAGTTCAAATTAACACATGATCAAATTTTATACTAGAAACAAGATGCCACTTTCTGAGGACACGAACTCTGAGTTGCTTTTCCAAGTTAAACTTTCAAACAGAGATTTGTTGAGACTGGAAGTACTGAAGGAAAACTAAACCATCGTAACTATACTCTAGGAGCTTGTGGGATGGCTGCAAGAATTTTTGGGGCAAAGTGCTGAAACTTGCAAGTCTGAAGAGACTAGATTTGCTAATGTATATAAAAGCTCCATAAGATTAGCAGAGCTCTATATACAACCACAGCACACAGCTCAATCCTAGGAGCCACCAGTAATGCTAAGCCAGCAATAAGCCTCTGCTCTCCCACGGTTTGTTCTTACCATCAGTTTGACATGAGAAACTGGACACAGAAGTAAAGAGAATGAGTAAACCTTGGATTTGTATTTTTGCCATTTCAGTCTTAATTTCTCAGCTGCTCCCTTTCAACTTTTTTTTTTGTTATGCAATGTTTGCACTTCCATCTCTTTCTAGGACAGTCCCTAGAATCACCTTTTATCTTCTTCACCCAGGGCTGGGACAATGTGCATTTCCAAGAGAAAGCACATGCATCTCACCTGATTAAGTGGGGAGATTCCTGAAAAGAAAACATTAGAGACTCTATGTTCTTTACCCAATCTCCTGGAGATATCAGAGCAACACATTTTCCAACCATTACCAGCACCCCAAGCTAACACCTGACAAGACTTAGGTCTGCTCAGCACACCAAGCCAGAAACAACTCCCTCTGTTGAGTCCTCTAGCCCTGTAGATCTCAGCTGGAACAGTGTTCAAAGCAGCTGCAGAACCATCAGGTCAAATAAGCTAGATGCAGAAAAGGCTGCCAGCAGGGTCACAGTACCCCAAGAAACATCCCATCCCAGCTGTCCTGGCTGGTCCTCACTTATACTGCCCCTGGTACCGCCTGTGCTGCTTGGCAGGCAGAGTAGCCTGGAGCCTTGGAAGCAGGGTCCAGGGCTTTGTGTGATTTAGTCTGTGAGACAGTGCAAACAGAGTGCTTGCCAGCTTTTTGAAGAGTTCACTACAAAGGCAAACACGGAATGCAAGCCTCACATACTGCAATAATCTTCATAGTTCACAGTTTCTCTGGTCTGCAGATCCCAAGTTCACGTTTGGAGAGATGATGTGCTAATTTCCTCCCTTAAGACTTCAGCACTGGCCCCTTCTTCCCCATTACTGACACTCTTCTCATTTTAATACCTTATCACCACCCTCTGACTTTATCTATAATCTTTAGGGTGCAAGAAGGAATAGTACAGCTTGCATCTCCAAGGTTAAGCAACAAGAGCTATTGCAAAACAGCACAGCAAAGCATATGGGGGCTGATGCACCTACGCTTACAGTGGAGGATGGAAAGATTTTCCAGAGGAAGGAGTTGGACACCAAGAAAGCTGTGGCTCATCCTTCTGGCTTTCTGTTGTGGCACACAACTAGAGATCATCTAGTGTTACAGACTCTCCTCCCACTCCCAGGAATGAGGGGTTGGCCCTTTTAATGTTTCATACCCCATTACCACACACTTTGATGCTATTTTCATGTTTGGAACGTCTCCACTTCGACGTGAAGCATTCTTCTGCCTACTGCTTGGCCACTTCCCTCTCGACCCTTTGGACTGTTTCTTTCAAGGAGATCATTCTAGTTGACTACACAACTACAGCAACTAATATTAACTATGACAGCAGATTATTTAACTAGAAAGTTTCTCTGACCATTGATGCTTTACCCTTCCCTCTGCTTATTGCTTGCTTTCACCAAGACAGTTCTGAAGGCTGCCTCAAGACCAACAATATCTAATGCTATGGAACAGCTGGATAAGAAGAGAAGCCAGACAGGTAACAGAAGAGTTCTGTTGCCTCATTCATGGGATAACACCCACACCTTGACACTGGAATTCTCAGGTTGGATCTAGTCAGGAAGGGGATTATCCCACACTTCCTCAGTCATCAGCAGGTATTACATTCCGAAATGTAGAAGAAGCAGCTAAAAGAAGAAACTAAAACACTGGATGTATTTGAGAAGAATAAGCCTTTGCTGAAATCAACCACAAGAACTGGCCTTGCTTGGAGGTGTACTATACCTACACAAGACATTTTAAGGTGACAGCCTTCTGACATCCTATCATTTTCACCCTCCCAATAAAGATCAGAACCTCTGAGGCTTTCACAGGATGCCTTTATCATAGAATGGTAGGGCTTGGAAGGGACCTTTAGAGATCATCTAGTCCAATCTCCCTGCAGAAGCAAGTTCACTTAGATCCCTGTTTCAAGGCTGAAAAGGAAATCTTATTTGTATTGCTACACCTGGGAAAAGAAAGGTAGCACGTACAGCAAGAACTAGTATTGAATAAAAACCTGTCTAGTCAGGGAAGGTCCATTTTTACAGGCAAAACTACATCAATTCACACAAAAGATTTAACTTCCCGTGCCAAAGTGAGTCAGAGGTAAGTGGGGCAGAGTGACAGCACTCAAATATGTAGCTGCCTTGACAGGCCCATGGGATGGGTATACAAGTCAGAAAAATGGGGAGGGGGAGGAGGGGTGTTGTGGTTTAACCCCAGGCAGCTAACCCCCACGCAGCCACTCACCCGCTCCCTCCAGCAGGATGAGGGGAGGATCAATGCAAAAGCTCGTAGGTTGAGACAAAGACCATTTAATAATTTTAAAAGAGAGAAAAAAAAAAACCAACAAAGAAAAAAAAAAACCAAACCAAGAAAACCAAGAAGAATAAGTGATGCAAAAGAAAACAGTTGCTCACCACCAACTGACCAATGCCCAGTTAGGCACTGATCAGTGGCAGCCCCAGTCAACTTTCAGCCCCCAGTTTTACTGCTGAGCTTGATGTCAAATGGTGTGAGACACCCCTTTGGTCACAGTTGGGGTTGTCCTCTCACAACTTGTTCCACAGCCCCACAGCCCACTTCCTGACAGGGCAGAGGGAGAAGCAGAAAAGCCCTTGATACTGTGCAAGCCCTGCTTAGCAATGACCAAAACATCCCCGTGTTACCAACACCGGTTCCAGCACAAATCCAAAACATGATCCCCCATACCAGCTTCTATGAAGGAAATTATAACTCTACACCAGCCCAACCCAGTATATTTTTACAGGAAGAGGAGAAAAAGGTATGTCCTTGATTTCTAGCCATCTTCTGCTTAACAGGCAACTCCCTACATTGCCATTGCTTTAAAAGAGACAGCTCACAGCACTTTTGCTGTGGGTTGATTCTTTGTTTTCAAGGACTTCTCCCACACTCCTGTTAGTGCCCACACTAACACAGATATGAGCTTACTAGAGCTACCTGTGTAGGTAGCTCTAGTAAGTGTCCAAAGACAATTTACTATGTAAACATGACTTGAATGTGGCCTGGAGTGTTTAAATTTAGATGAAGAAGAGACACAAAAGATTTTCTCTCTCCTCCATCAGCTGTCCTTCCTACATAGAGAAGAGCAAGCAATCTACTTAATTCCTCTCTGGAAACTTCAGTTGCAGAGAACTACAGAGAGCTCTGACTTCAGATCTAAATCCTTTCCCTACCCTCTCACACCTTCATACAGGATGCCCTCAGAGTCTTTTTCTAAGGTACTTCTGCTCTCTGCTGACTACGTAGAGAGTTCAGGCTCCTAAACTGGACATAGAAGGTGATGTCTCTACCTGAGTAGGGCTGAGATGTGCAAGAAAAATGACAGGCTGAAGCCCAGCAATAATCCTAACTAAAAATGTACTGTTTGTAGTCTACTGGTTCTTTCAAAGAGAAGGGGAAAAGCAAGGGTGTGAATGCATATCACTGGAATTAGAGCAAAGCTCATAGTAGCTGGAAGGATTCAGGTATCATTTCCTGCCACGTGCTGCACAAAGCAACACAAACACAAGGATGTAAGGTTAAAAAAAAGAAAGACTCTTGCGTGATTTGCCACATCTGAAACAACTGTAGAGGGAGATATCCTGCAATTAAGATAAACCACTGCTGGAAGCATTCATCAGATTGGCTGCAGAGGCCTGGAGTGGGAGTGGTGCTGTTCAGCAGAAGGGCAGGGTACCTTGGACGAGGGTGGCAACAGCTTCTGCTGTCCAGACTGAGCATGAGTCATACCCCTGTAATGGGACTTTGCCAAGAGACTAAACTCCTCTGCAGCACCTAGGGCCTGGCAGAGGGGGAGAAGTGTCCTGATCCAACACCCTTGTGAACACTCACCAGCAGTTTATGAATTTTCAGAGACAGCCATTCCACTGTGGAGAAAAACAACTCGATGCTTGTTAGTGTGAGATGGAGTAAGGAGCTTGCCTGGACTGCATCTGTGAAACAGGGTTGCTGCTCAGTCACCCTTCAACAGGTCACACGTGCCTCAGCATTCAGCAGCTCCTCTGGTTTGGTCAAATCTCTATTGACTCGAGGGTCTTATAAAGAAATGAGATTCCCTGTTCTCTGGTGTCAAGAAGACACTGGATTCAAATGAAAAAAGAAAAAAAATCAGCTGAAGAAATTCAGCATGGGAAGAATTTTCACTATGCAGCTACTATCAAAACCCTCAACTTTTGCCTTAAAAGGTAAAATAAGTTCTGTCTAAGAACCGCCAGTCTCAGGAGTGGAAGTGGACAGTCTCAAATCTAAGCCTGGAATTTGAGTCTGGATTAAATCCAGATGTCAGGATCACATCCATTCCCTTGGAAAAGTCAGATCTCAATATAGACAGTGGCTTGTGCGTGGGGAGGGGAAATTGTTTTTCTAGCTTGCCCTCTCGTGACACTGACTGAGTGGGAAAAAATTAGGAATATGTGCAGCTCTGATTTCAGAAGTGGGGAAAAGGGATTCAGTATTGCTCATGGTACAGTTCATGTCCAGTGATATGCTTTCATTTGGACAGGCTGAGTGCAGAGGGGTTTCGACTCTTACTTTTCTGCTGAAGCATCTAAATCACAGCATGGTGGGGTTGGAAGAGACCTTTAGATCATCCAGTCCAATCCCCCTGCAGAAGCAGGTTCACCTAGATCAGAGGGCACAGGAACATGTCCAGGTGGGTCTTGAAGACCTCCAAGGAAGGAGCCTCCACACTCTCCCTGGGCAGCCTGTGCCTGGGCTCCCTCACCTGAACAGTCAAATAGTTTTTTCTTATATTTAAATGGAACTTTTTGTGTTGCAGCTTCATCCCATCACCCCTTGTCCTTTTGCTATCTTCCATAGAAAAAGAGGGATGCCCCAACCTCCTGACACCCACCTTTTAGACATTTGTAAATGTTAATAAGATCTCCCCTCAATCTCCTCTTCTC
>WBNH01008460.1:45182-71775 GCA_013401255.1 Urocolius indicus | reverse complement strand
TTTTTTTTCCCCCATTTCAGTTTCTACATGGGAAGCACTTTCCGTGGCTTCTCTTCCACCTCCCAAACTCTTGGAATTTAACCTTTTCTCTTCCCCTCTTGCAAAGTATTTAGCAAAGAAAGGGACAAATCTTTAGAATGGAATGAGCTTTAGAAACTAAACTCAGCAGAGGCTTTCAGGCTGCCCAGTCTTCCCTTCCCTTGCCATTGCTGCACATGGGCCTTTCAAGGCATATTGAGCTTCCTCTGCTGAATCCATCTGATACATAGCCTCTTGGGTACCAGCTCCAAAGACTGCTCCAAAACACAGCCACAGCTAGGAACCACCCACCTCCTGACCTACACTTTGTCATGGCCAGCTGAATAAATTTCTTCTTACATCAATGCTATCCCCTCAGCTTAAACCAATTTGTCCTTTATTACATATTACTCTGTCCTTTACATTCCAGGCACTCACTGCTTCTTCCCTGCCAGTGGTAGCTGCTGTCTCTCTCCAGCCAGGCTACAAAAGCCTGCTTTCTCTCTCAGGACAAGTTCCCTGTTCCTCCGTTGGCTGCTGAGGTACAGTCCCTTGTCACAGTCTGAAGTCTTCCTTCTGGAGTATGGCAAACAGCATTTGTGTGGTACTTCATGCTAGTTTCTCCTGAGCCCTGCAGGATGAGAGTAATACATCTTTAAATCAATTAACATCTTTAAATACCATTTAATTAATCCACTGAAGCCCTAAGAAACTTTAATTACTGGCAGCTTTATTTGTATTTACTTCACTTTCAACATGTAAGCTCTGGCAATACTTCCAAAGAGAGGAAACTGGCAGAGCAGTTGACAGCACTCCCTTTTCCCCTGACTCTTCCCTGCTCTGTTGGTCCCTGAGCTCACAGCCATCTCTGTGCACTGACAAGGACACGTTCCTTCAGCAGATGAGGGTCAAGTGGATGTCATTCCATCACTCTTTAGCTCTGTGCAGCTCCTATCCTGGACAAGTTAACTAAATTCACCAAAATCAAGCTCTAAAGAAGCGTTATTGCTGTGCCTGATTAATAGCACAGACCGTGGGGATGTCTGACAGGAAAGCCAAGAATCCTGCCTCACTTGTAGATCTCCTTATCGCAGCCAAGGTCACAGTGTCTCAGCTGCCAACCTTGAACACGACGTGCGTGTGACAAACAGATGCTCTTTGGGCTTCAGACGACACACGCACGTCTGAGTACAGAGCTAACGAGTTGCTGAATTCCAGCAGCACACCAAAGTACTTCACCCCCCACCCCCTCAGCCTTGCTACACGATAAAATGCTGTTAAGATTATCAGGATAAAGAAGGATTACTGGATTTTTGTTGGATTGACTCTGCTGTGGCAGGTGTCCACGCAGAACTACTCTGCAGCCCAGTGCCAGCACACCACTTTTCTCTGGGCCCTCTTGCAACAAAACATGTATTCCCTCTGTCCCTCTTAAGTACCAACAGTCAATTAATAAGGGAAGAATACCAGAAGGAAGAATACTACCACCATACTATAAATCAAGCATATGAGACTTGATTTTTGCTGCTAAAGCTGAAATTAATCCCAGGAGCACTGGAAGGAGGTTCAGGCACATTAACTCTGTGCTCTGAGGACACTGCAGCAGGTGCTTTGCTTGTCAAATGTTGTGGTGTGTTCTTTTTTAAAGTAACAGATGTAACAAAGAGCTTCAGGGTAGGGAGTGAAATGTTGGTGGGGATAGCAGTAAACCGAAACACGAATTAGGTGTCTTCATACTTCAAGTGCTAATTAATTATTATGTATCTGAGGCATCTAACACTAAATGAAAGCCAGCTGTGAACAAGAGAGCACTTTCCACAAGCAAACTCAACTCATAGTTTGAAGCATTGTCCTGATATTACCAAATGACAAAGACTCTTGTTAACTGCTACACAGGCTCAGGTCAGATGTTATAGCCTTAGTTTAATCATTTTTTTCCCAGAACAAATCAAAACTAGTGTTAACGATGCTGACTGGGGAAAGGCTGTTCCTTAACGGCAACTTTTGCACTACATTTCTGGAATATGAATTGAATTAAGATCTAACCATCAAGACTTATTAAACAATGAGGTTTTATTTGGGCTTTACCACTACTAAAACCCAAATGCCATGCCTCTGCCTTGTAAAATCCTACCTAGTTTTTTTCAGAGCGTCACAAGGAGTATGTGAGGGTAGAAATCTGTCCCATTTTCTACCTCAGAACTTAGTAACACACTGGAGTTCACAGCAAGTCTGCAATTTGACTATGGTTCAAGGTTACCTTTCTCTCGATCTTCTTACTCGGCTCCCAAAGTTTACATGCTGCAGCCAGAATCCTCAAAGGGAGTCAGTGATGAAGAGAGGAGGGTCAGGCAAATATCTTGCTGGTCTTCCCCCTGCCCTCTGTCAGAAGAGTTACCTAAAGATTAATTTGCAACATGTAAATACTGACCAATACTTTCTGACTGCCTTTTCTATTCAAACGAGTTCAGCAGACACAGCCCTACGTAGGTTTTGTACTTCCCTAATCACTCTACTAGCAACTCCACAGCCAACTACATGCCAGATACGAGTCAAGCAGGAGCAAGCTTTAAAATATCTCTCCTCAAAACCCTGTAACCTGTTAACAAAAACTGCTCTTCCCTCAAAGTGCCCCAACCAGCTCTCAGCTGGCTGAAGGATGTGAGGCTGAGAGGCAGTACTGTGCCTGAACCCAGGCATTGTGAAATCACTGTTTCGCAAGATGGGGGGGGGGAGGAAAAATGCACTGTCATCTTTTTTCTCCCATCTCTCCACACTTCAGCAGTTAGTACATACTAACTGGAATTAATACTACTCTAGCTTGGATGACCAGCTGTATAAGGAGTGCTCCTTGTCATCAACCACCTGTAACTCACTTTTAAACAAATGGAACTTTTAACAGCTATTGTAAAACCAGAGAACGCAGGACTCGATTTTACTTGCTGCTGTAATTCTCACAGGGAGCCTTACTCCATCTTCTGAGACCTGGGCCACGGTGGAAGCCTGAGCAGCACCAATGAACTGCTCAGACTCCTACCGGCTGGTGGCTAAGTGACAGGGGCTCGGCATCCCAGCACCCCCGACGGCTGCTTTCTGAGCAAGGGCTCTGTGGGGAGTGTGTTTAAGGAAGAAAGTTACACAAGATGTGGCTGGACCAGCGCTGGATTTCCCCGCTCAGGCGACTCAGAGCTTGTGTTTTCCCATGAAGGGGAGCACCAGGAACACTCAAACCTCCTTCTCTTGGGAGTAAGGGACTCCCGTGCTTCTGAGAAACAAGCGTTGCACAAGCTGAAGCCGAGGGGAAACCCAGAGCAGGACACGACCAGCCCCTTCTTCCCCCCCACGCGAGCCATTCCCTCAGAGCCCCGGTGGGCTGCCCCATCAGTCCCCTCACACCCCCTGGGGCTTCTATCCAGACTCCTCCATGTGATAAGGAGTTAACGGTCAAGCATTCTGCTTTACCATCAGCCAAGGGCTGTAGGGGTTAACAATCAAGCATCCCGCTTTACCATCAGCTAAGGGCTGTAAATTATGGCTTGTTTAGAATGTTTTCTTTTTTTCTTTGCTGCTGGCGAAGGCTCAAGGGCTTTAACAACCTGTCCTGCACAACGTACATCTGATGAAGGTGGTCCTTGGATGTCATGTCTTGCCCAGTGCTTGGGTGCTTGTTCTTGTTTCAATTAATTAAAACTGGTTAGGATTAGTGTTTGCAGGTGTGGAAGAATGAATGCCAGTGCTGCNTTATCACCTTCAATCTTTGAATCACATGCCTTCAGGACGCTCCGGGAGCCTCTCAGCTCCCTCTATACCCTCACAACGCTTCCATAACACCGTAGGAAGCGCTTAACCCCACCCCCCCCTCCCCTCCATCCCATCCCATCCCATCCCGCTGGGGACCGCCTCCAGCCGACCCAACCACCCCTAAACCCAGCCCCAGCTCCAGCCCCTTCCCCCGACGCCTGCGCCATGGGACGGGCGGCAGCACGCGTGCGCATGGCGGCTATATAGGGAGCGGCTATATATATATATATATAGGCAGCGGGCAGGAGCCGGGGAGGGCAGCG
Source organism: Urocolius indicus (assembly GCA_013401255.1). Classification (NCBI taxonomy): domain Eukaryota; kingdom Metazoa; phylum Chordata; class Aves; order Coliiformes; family Coliidae; genus Urocolius; species Urocolius indicus. Next base: position 67,693 of record WBNH01008460.1, on the reverse strand, counting down.
CAGCGCTTGTCGGCTCGTTTGTCACAGCCGTAGCTCCAACCCCGGCTCTCGGCGTCACGTCCGCTGCTTCCCAAGCATGGAGGCGGTGGTACGGCGCTGCCCGTTCCTGGCCCGCGTCTCGCAGACCTTCCTGCAGAAAGCCGGCGCTTCGCTGCTCCTGTACGCCCAGCACTGCCCCCGAATGATGATGGAAACGGCGATGCCCACCAACGCCGCCAGAGCCCTCGCCACATCCACCGCTCGCGGGCAGCGAGCGGAGGAGGAGGAGGAGGAGAAGAAGAAGAACCACCCCGGGGCACACCGGGGTGAGTAACGGGCAGCGTGGGGGCTGCTGTGCCGCTCCGGAGCTGGGGACGTGCCCTGGGGACAGGCTGAGTGCCTCTGAAGGAAAGGGAGAGAGAGGGGGGGGGAAAAAATAGCGCAGACATCGTTTGTGGTGGAAGGAAACTTCTGGAAGGGGCAGCTTCGAGATAAGGGCCTCTTAGTCCTTTAATGTGCGGTAACTAAGCGTGGGCCAGGGGAGAAGGGCTGGTTAGGATGCCACGGGGCAAGCTCTGGTTATAGAGCCGTGATCTCGGGTCGCAGAGCTGGGATTGCTCATGCTTGAGCAGCTTTTCATCCCACTCGGTGACATTCCTCCGGGGATTCCTCCCCTGGCACTCAAGCAAAGAGTTGAAGCTTGCAGCAGAAGGGGGATCAGCGGCAGAAAGCAGCCAGGCTCCTCTAAACAAACACCTGCCCTTTGTGAAAGAGAGTTTAACTTCTTTATTTCCCTTAAAGGGTACAGTGCCACACCAAGCACCTTGAATTTGGCTGCCCCTCAGGTGTCACTGAGGTTTTTGTGCTTGTATAAATGTCACTGCTCAGTTACGTGGTTCTGAATGGCCTGTGCCAACTTAACTGAAAAGGTAAAGCATAGAAAAGTCTTCAATCAGCGTACTTAAACGATGAAACTGAAGTGTTTTCCCTTCTCTACCCTCACCTCAGAGGCCCAAAATGCCAAAGAAGTGGCCCAACAGAATGCAGATGGAACCCAGCCACCTACTGGCCACCCACCTACTGGTGCTGGCCAGAGCTCTACTACCAAATGCCCGTTCCTGGCAGCTCAGATGAATCACAAGAACAGTAATGTTTTCTGCAAAGCCAGCCTAGAACTCCAAGAGGATGTGCAGGACATGCAGGAGGACCAGAAAGGTAAGTACTCTGTGTGCTGCTTCTAGTGTCTGATTTTGCCCTGGAGTGTGCCAAGTCTAACAGTCACCACTGAAGTTGTGTGGGTGGGATTATGAGAGGCTGAAACAAAAAGCTGTTGGAGATTTTTAAGAGTTAATGGCATACCTGGAATATTGTGCAATCCTCTGTGGGATTTCGGTGCAGGTAGATGCTGTATTTTGTTAAACTGGCTCTAAATGTGTGAATCAAGCACCCAAAGTGGATGATCAGGACTGAGGAAAGCTTTACCAGGGTGCTGGTGTAGACAGAGGTGGTGTATCCAGAGATAGAAGAAACTGGGTTGAGCAACAAGTACCAGCACAAGTTCAAGCTGGAAAGCCAGCAACAGGTTGGGTTTTTTGATTTATGGAACTGAAGGGTGTTGTCTGGCTTGCAGTCCTGGTACAGAAGGGCTGCCCTTCCAAGGAAGGAACTTAACACCATTATCAGAAAAGCTTTGTTGTCTGTCTCGGGAAGCTTTTCTGTGGCATCAAACCAAATCTATGCTAACTGAACAAAATACTAGGGATGACAAGGAAGCGTCTGACTCTAACTCTGCCTCTGGTTAGGTGTGTGCCAACTTTCAGATAAGTGCTGAAGCCATAGAGGGTTTTGTGAGTCACTATGAAACAAGTGTGTTGTAAGACAAATTACATGTTGTACTGTCATTGGTTAACAAGGCTTCCCTTTTGTGCAGAACTGTAAGCAGATAAAGAGTTGATCCTAAGGGGGGGGGGGGGTCACGGGGATTCAGGCACATGCTTCCTACAGAAGGAACAGTTAAGAGTTACTTCAAATGTTTGCTTTGCTGAACTCAACTTACCTCGTTTCGTTTCAAACTGATTAAACTCAATGAGAGTTTATTACAATGTCTGTAGGGACAGAATTTGCCAAGATACCCACTACTTCCCCAGTGAGGAAGATTGAGACTGAGGGAGAAGAGCAGAGTGGCTTGCTCAAGAAGTTTAAGGATATCATGTTGAAGCAAAGACCAGAAAGCGTGTCTCACCTGCTTCAGGACAACTTGCCAAAATGTAAGACTGTGTGGCAACTCCCTCCACGGGGCTGGTCTCCTGTGGTTGTGTCTCCTGTGTGCTTAAGTCTCTGTCTCGTTTCAGCTGTATCCACCTTCCAGTATGATCAGTTCTTTGAGAAGAAGATAGATGAGAAGAAGAAGGATCACACCTACCGAGTGTTCAAAACAGTGAACCGAAAGGCACAGGTCTTTCCCATGGCAGACGACTACACTGATTCTCTGATCACCAAGAAAGAGGTGTCTGTGTGGTGCAGCAACGACTACCTGGGCATGAGCCGTCACCCTCGCGTGTGTGGAGCTGTTATGTGAGTAGTGCCGTGCTCTCCAGAGGCAATTTCAAGCAACAGAGCCTGGCAGAAGCTGTTGTTGGGAAGGTTTCTGAAGAACTGATTTCTGTACTGTTACATACAGTAAGCTGCTTCTGACATTAGTCTTGATATGTGGCTAAGCTTACATTATGTTCTTGAGCTGGGGTAGGAGACTTAATGTTTAGCTGCAGGGCTGCACAATACCAGTCACTCCCTGCCCCTGCTCCTTGGACTTTCCTCAGAAGCCCCTAAATGTTACCAGATAAACTGTATGGTATATTGCAGTTCTACTTGGTAACTGATTCCTTAGCTTACCAGAGTCCTGCTTTTCACAGGCAGTTCCTTTTTGGAGCAACACTGATGATGTACTGGAATGTCTTTGGCAATGATGTTTTTCACCTGTGTAACACTGATGCCTCTCCTTGGGCCCTCTGTAGGGATACGCTGAAGCAGCATGGTGCTGGAGCAGGAGGCACAAGGAATATTTCAGGGACAAGTAAATTTCATGTGGATTTGGAAAAAGAACTAGCTGATCTTCATGGAAAAGATGCAGCACTGCTGTTCTCATCTTGCTTTGTAGCCAATGACTCCACTCTCTTCACTCTAGCTAAAATGCTGCCAGGTAAGACCTCAAACTGCACATCCCTGCTCACCACAAGAACACAACCTTGCACTAAGCTGTTAGGAGGACACTTTACTCAAAGTATGAGGATTCATGCTGCTCCATCAGCAAAGGATGGCTGTGGCTTTAATGCCATACTCAATAATTGTGTCCAACTCCTGTGAATCACAGCAGCAGCCAACTGAGAGCTAGGAGCTGCAGCAATTGTCATCCCACCAGTGGCTATGAACTCTTTAACTTAGGAAGTCAGAGGTAAAAAAAAAAGATAAGGACTTGGAAAAACCCTTCTGTTTTAAGCTCAAGTCTGTGGTAGTTTCAACACCTAAAACAAGCCTTAAATAATGTTCTTGCTTTCATGACCTGTAACTTGCTCTTCTCATCAAGAGCGTTACTCTGTAGAACGTACTACCCTTGCTGCCTTATGCTTCCCACACATAAAGCAATGCTGAGGATCAGTCAATGCTTCCTATACTTAAAACATTACCTGGACTGCTTCCTCAGGCTGTGAGATCTACTCTGACTCGGGAAACCACGCCTCCATGATCCAGGGGATCCGAAACAGCAGGGTGCCAAAGCACATATTTCGCCATAACGATGTCAACCACCTCCGAGAACTACTGAAGAAGTCTGATCCATCTACCCCTAAAATTGTTGCATTTGAAACTGTCCACTCCATGGATGGTAAGTTTGGCATCACCCACCTCTCTCCTTCCAGTGCAGCTTTACTGCCCAGATCAGTTGTATTGGAGGTCTAAAGTCCAGTGCTATGAAGGTGCACATGAAAACAGCCTCCTGAATCGTTTGGGCTTGGAGGGGGATGCTTTATAGCATTTAGCCACTCCTAATCTGCCTGTCACTGCTGTGCTTCCTAGGTGCAGTCTGTCCTCTGGAAGAGCTGTGTGATGTGGCTCACGAGCACGGGGCCATCACTTTTGTGGATGAAGTGCATGCTGTGGGGCTGTACGGAGCAAGAGGCGGTGGCATAGGAGACCGAGATGGCATCATGCACAAGATGGACATCATCTCTGGAACGCTAGGTAGGGATGGCCTGGCACACTTACAGAAGCTAAGACAGCAAAGCAGCTGAGCAGCCCAATTAAGTGGGTTAACTCAGAATCAGTCTAAGGGCATCAACTTGCTAAGGGCTGTTGGGGACCAGGACTTTTCAAAACAGCCCAAAGGATTTCAGCATGCCCCATGGTGTGAAAAGCTTAAGTTAAGCTACTTAGACTGCCTTGCAAATCTGTTAAGGTAGCATTGTTTTTTTTTCTCCCAACAAGCTAGCAAAAGGTCCTCCAGTGTCACATTGTACAACTCAAGAGTAAATTCAGGTGAGAATGCTAGTAGGGTAGTGCTCTATATTTAGTAGTACTTGGTTCTTTTATGTGAAATGGAATGCTCCTAATCTAGAAACCTGAGATGTGGAGTTATGTAAAGAGCTCTGGCAAGAACCGAAGCAACTGCTATTATCTGAGTAGAATACAGGCTTAGGAGTAAGTTCACTGCTGTGAAACTGGGAAGTTGTTCAAACAGCTTCCAAAACGTCAATAAAAATGTACTGGGAAAGCTCATACCCTTGCAACTTAGAATCTTAAGTTACAGCCTAATAGAAACAGGAGCATTCACTGCACCTCCCTAATGACTCTGGCTCTGCTCTGGTACCTGAACACTTGGAATGGGGGGGGCTGGTATCAACTACCCAGTCACAGTAACAACCTTGTGTGCTCCTTAGGAGCAGGGGCTATTTCTAGCATCTCTGGAACAGATTATTTTAAATCTGCTGAGAGCCTTAGTGTTGAGCACTTGGGGTCACTGTTGAGGTCTGGCCATGGGGACTGGCCAAGCTCTTTTTTCCCAAAAATCAAAACTTACTTGAGAGAGTCTTGAACTGTCCTTGCAGTGTAATAACTAGATCCACATTATCAGGACTGGCTTAAAAACAAAGCTGTAACATGTGCTGAGTAAATACAGGATTAGCAGGGGGAGAATTGTTGCCTGCCACAGCTACATTCAGTGTGTAGTCAGGAGAACTTTCTCCTTCGAGTGAAGGGCCACACTGCTTCTAATGGATGGAAGGAGTAAGCTTGGTTACCTCTTTTTTTCTTCCTTCCTCAGGCAAAGCCTTTGGTTGTGTGGGAGGCTACATCTCCAGCACGAGTTCTCTGATAGACACTGTCCGTTCCTACGCTGCTGGCTTCATCTTCACCACATCTCTGCCCCCCATGCTTCTGGCCGGGGCCCTCGAGTCCGTCCGCACCCTGAAGAGCGCCGAGGGGCAGGTCCTGAGGCGCCAGCACCAGCGCAACGTCAAGCTCATGAGGCAGATGCTGATGGATGCAGGGCTCCCTGTGGTGCACTGCCCCAGTCACATCATCCCAATAAGGGTGAGCACTGTTGGCAAGGGACTGGGCTGCCTTGGGAACGTCAGGCTTTCAGGAGTTAGTATCCAGAGAGATCAGACTTGTCCTGGTACTCTGCAGTGATGTGCCTGCCCTAAGCTGACCTCAGCCTGATGGAGGTGTTTCAAAGCAGAATGGGAAAGTGTATGAAACACAATCTGACAGTGTACAGAAAGCAAAGTATATATAAGCTAGTAAAACCAGAGTTCAGGTACAAACAGCTCCCTGCCTGGGCTGCAACATTGTGCCTATGCCCAGAGAGCTCTACAGGACAAGCTTTTAGCTCCTCTTTGACATGTGCTACTTACAGGGGCACAAGGAAGGCTGACTAGTCCTACTTGGTTCTCGTGGCTAGCCAAGCTGGACTGACAGTTGTGCCACCTTGCATGCTTTGGTTAATATGGTGTACTTTACAATTTTGAACTCCAGGTTGCAGATGCTGCTAAAAATACAGAGATCTGTGACAAACTGATGAGTCAGCACAGCATCTACGTCCAGGCAATCAACTACCCCACGGTTCCCCGTGGAGAAGAGCTGCTACGCATTGCCCCCACACCTCACCACACCCCTCAGATGATGAGTTACTTCCTTGGTGAGTGGATTGTTGCATCAGTGCAATGAAAGTACTGGGTTGTCTACACAATTCTCAGTACAATGATGTGAATAGGAAATACTTCAGTAGCCAGGCAGTGTCCTTCCACTTGTGCAGCACACAAAGCATGAGCTTCTGCACCTGACTTGCTTTGAGCATGATGTGTGAAGGCCAGTGCAGTCCTGTACCCAACCAGCTCTATCCCAGCATTGTCCACTCCAATCTTCCTTTCTTACATGGGGCCCAAAGAAATCTGCTCTCCTCGTCTGAGCTGCTCACCTGTCTTAAACAGGGAAAGTAGCTACTTGATCCTGTCAGAGGTGGTCTAAGGGCAGCTGAGGCTTAATTGCAGCCAGTCACCTCACTCAAGAAGTAAATGATGTCTCACTGAATTCCTGTTACCCCTCCTCAGTTGCTAGAACAGGCACACTGCTACTGCTGCTTCTCTAAAAGCTGTCTGATGAACTTCTGTGTTCTTAACAGAAAAGCTGCTGGCGACATGGAAGGATGTTGGCCTGGAGCTGAAACCACATTCGTCAGCTGAATGCAACTTCTGTAGAAGGCCCCTACACTTCGAAGTGATGAGTGAACGGGAAAGATCCTACTTCAGTGGCATGAGCAAGCTGGTGTCTGTCAGTGCATGAAGGCAATGCTGTTAGCTGTGTTCCTGTCTAGTTCTAGTACTCAGTAGCATTTTTAAATGGCTTAAAAAGCATTTTAATCCTAGTTGAAGCACTAAGCTCTGAAAATAAATTTCTAGAGCCATTCATGCCCTGTTGTGGTTTTGTTTGGGTCTCTGCTTCCCTTCATCAGTGAATGGGGTGGGGTGGGGGGGGAGGAAGGGCAGCTGGGAAAATAAAACCCCTGGTCTACACCTCACTGTCCTTCAGGAGTCAGTCCTGACTTTTCAATGAGCATGCACCAGAAAAACAGCAGTAGTGTGTCCTGGGGTGCCCTGAAAGATATGAGTTTACCTGTCATGAACAGAGGAAAATTGATACAGCTCCTCATGAGCTTCTACCTGAAAGCTTTGGGGAAACATGCTGCTGTAGTACTACAGGCACAGTAAAACCTCAGAGTGTGGTACTCCACCTCCAGCAGTGCTTAAGCTTGCAGTATTGTTTTGGAGGCTGGCAGTTAGGGTGAATTCTGCTAGATGCTGTCTCCCTCTGCTGCCCTGTTCTTCCCCTGTAGCTTTGTGCACAAGGATTCCCCTTGGGTGTGCTGGGGAGAAGGAACTGATAATGGGATTTACAAAGTGGTATTTTGTGACTGGACAGCTGTTAGAAAAGGTGGTGGGTGTAGTGCCTGGGAAAGGGAGGCACGGTTACTACTCCAGGGGGTAGAGGCAAGTTGCTTCTCTGCCTGTCTCTCCAAGTCTGCAGAGTCTTCTCTCCAAGGCACTCAGAGCTAGACTTCAGTCTGAAAAGTGGTTATCAGTAAGCTACTACTTCAGTCTCTGATAGAAGTCATTCTAAGAATAGCAGAGCTGCTTTTGCAGCCACTCTGAAAGCCTGGGCCTGCTGCCTAGCTGCCAGGAACAGCACAGGCACGCTTTGAACAGGGGGAAGTAATGTCGTGGGTGTGGGCATGGACTGGGAGGTCAATATTGGCATGAAATACAGAGCAAAGCACTAAACTGCTTCCTTCATGTAGAGGCATGTCCAATAACTGCTACACTCTGGCTTTTCCAAGCCCCTGACCAGCTCCTCTGTCCAGGTACTAGTTTCCAAGCCAACCTCCCAGCACTGCCTGTGGCTGTCAGGCTCACAGGCAGTTTGTAAAGCTCCTGTTAGGGAGCTGATATAAATAGCCACGTGTAGGGGGAGACAGAGAGAGAGAAGCCCAAGTTAAAGCTAAATCATCAGCTTCAACGAGCCAGTCAGTCAGGCATGCACTAAGCACGCTGCTCTTCTCAGAAGAACTGAGAAGCCCAGCTACTGCTTAAAAAGCCCTTTGCCAGCCAGTCAAGTGGTTCTGCCCAGCACATGCATGTGTGCAGGGGGACACTGCCCAGCATCAGGATGGAGGGTCCATATGGTATTTGAGCTCTGTGGCTAAGCAGGGCAGTTCAGGACCTGGCATGCTGAAATCCATCACCTCATTGTCAGATAGGCAGGTTGCTGCATTGCTGATCCTGTCACAAGCTGTGGCACCCTGATCTTATCAAAGAAAGATCAGTGCTACTCAAGGACACTTATAAAATCAGATTGGTGGGAAAAGACCTTTAAGGTCATCAAGTTCAACCCCTCCCCTCACCCTGTCAAGCCCAGCACCAACCCCTGGCCCTCAGCACCTCAGCTCCAAGGCTCTGCAATAGCTCCAGGGCTGGGCACTCCCCCAGCTCCCTGGGCAGCCTGGCACAGGGGCTGACACCCCTCTCAGGGTAGAAATTCTTTGTGATCTCCAATCTAAACCTTCTCTGACCCAGCTTGAGGCCATTTCCTCTTGTCCTGTCATTCATTACAAGGGAGAAGAGACCAACACCACCTCACAACTCCCTCCCAAGTAACTGTAGAGAGTGCTCATGTCTCCCCTCAGCCTCCTCCAGACGAAACACCCCCAGCTCCCTCAGTCTCTCGCCATCAGACTTGTGCTCCAGCCTCTTCCCCAGTCCCATTGCCCATCTCTGGACACGTTCCAGCCCCAAAACTAAACAGTATTGAAGGTGCAGCCTCACCAGCACAGGGGACAGGGGAACAGGCACTTCCCTGGCCCTGCTGGACACACAATTTCTGATACAAGCCAGGATATCATTGGCCTCGGCCACCCGGGCTCACTGCTGCCTCATGTTCAGGCAGCTGTTGACCAACACCCCCAGGTCCTTTTCTGCCAGCCAGCTTTCCAGCCACACGTCCCCAAGCCTGTAGCGTTGCCTGGGGTTGGTGTGGCCGAAATGCAGGACCCGGCCCTTGGCCTTGTTAAACCTCACACCCTTGTCCTCAGCCCATGGCTCCAGCCTGGCCAGGGCTCTCTGAAGAGCCTTCCAGCCCTCAAGCAGATCTACACACCTGCACAGCTTGGTGTCACCTGCAAACTTACAGAGGGTGCACCTATCCCCTCATCCAGATCATTGATGAAGACGTTAAACAGAACAGGCCCCAGCACTGAGCCCTGGGGAACGGAACCAGTGACCAGCTACCAACTGGATTCACCTCCATTCACCACCCCTCTCTGGGCTCAAAACTACAGCCTGACTTCCTTACTTAGTTTGTGGCCTAAAACTGAATCAAGATGCATCTCTGTTGCAAAGCTTCTCTCATTGCATGCCAGATTCTATCACTACATTAACTTAAGAGCCACAGATCCTGCCACAGCCTCTCCTACAACAATGTCCCCAACACCTCCACGTGCCACCAACACCAACCATTCCAAACTGCTGCTGTAGGCAACCCCATGTGAGGGCTGGGACATGACACATGATGTGTTGACTAACACACAACAGCCATCATCTGACAGTCCAAGGTTACTTGCATTTCCAGTTTCTTCTCTGAAGTGCATTCATTACAAACCAGTTAATAGCCAGTTTTCCTTTCTAGTTTTATTTTTGATCCCTCTCTATCCTCTTGTACTGCAGAGAAATAAGACGCAGAAAACCTGCCAGCTCTCAGAACTCTCAAATGTTATTCCAAATCAGTCAGAGGAGAAAACCAAACCCCAAGATACAAAGGCAGCAACCCTTGGAAGGAGAGGAGCACGACCAGCCTCAGCACGTGGCGCTCGGTTCCTCCACACTCGTTCACACCAGGCGTGAGAGAAGTTCTGGTGCTGGCAAGCCAAGAGGCTGAGAGCAGCAGCAGTGCACAGCCAGCAAGGGGCCAGCAGAAGGAAGACAAACCCAATGACAAATAGAAAAGATAAATTTCCCCACTTGAAAAGGGCAAAGAATGAAAGAAACCAAATCACATATTGTTTCCCAGCAAACAAAACCTGAATGGCAGGTTGCATAAGCAGGGATGGTTGTGTAAGCTGCACTTTGGTTTTGGGAGAAATAATAGAGGAAGTAATCAGGAAAAGATGTTTAACGTCCGAGACAAATGGTCCGTGGCAGGGGCTGAGTGAGCGAGCAGGAACGCAGCTGCAATGGCACTGCTGACATTTGTCTGGGGCAAAAGAATTCATCTTTCATAGCCCTCAACTCATACCCTGCTCAGTTTCTCAACCTCTTTACACAACAGTGAAACCCCAGGCGGTGCAGGGCCAGTGCAAACCTCCCAAGTGCAAAGAGGAGCACGTGTTGCCCAGCACTAAGAGGGTTCCCTTCCTACCATGGCCAGGCTCTAGTGCCAGGCTGTGGTGTCTGCTACCCCCAAACTCTCTCCTCCACCCTCACCCATGGCACAGCCCCACCAGGCAGGGACTGGTAACTACCAACGCTGCTGATGGTGGTGAAGCCTTTAGGGGCTTCAGTTTTCAACCAAGCCCCTTGCTGCATGCTGTAGGGGGTTGGATAGAACCTGAGGGTTCAGGAGGAAGAAACCAACACCACAAGCTCATGACCTCTTATATGGGGGACTAAACTAAAACTAGCTCGTCAGGCTGGGGTCAGCTTCTCCTGCCAGCAGGACTTTGCAAGGGAACATCCAAGGGGCAGAGATCTTAAGCTTTACCTTTCTCTCAGGGCCTTCCCAAGGAGCAGATAGCAGCAACCCTGCTCCACTACTTAGGGCTTTCTCTGAGCCCCAGCAGCCCCTGACCTGCCCTGATGCCCCCCAGGGAGGTGCCAGGCCTTATGGGGTGGGCAGAAGCCCTCTTCCCAACAGCACACACACACACCCTCCAACAGGAGCCATTGCCTTGGATCTCCATCCTAGCAAGGAGTTACAAAGGGGTGCTGCGGACCTCCTGCTCCCTGCCATGGGGTCTCACTGGCCCCAGCACAGGAGCCACAGGATTCGGCCACCCCAGCTCACAGAAAAGCCCATTTCTGGGCAAGCATGGAGTGAGACATGCAGAGAGGAGAGAGGGGGCAATACCCACATGTCCTGCTCCCTGGCAAAGAGCAGCAGGGATCTCCTTGCAAAGGGGATTACAAATGGGTCCCCTGCTCCACTGACAGGGGCTGGGATGGGAGATGCACGCAGGGACTCACTGCAAGCTGCCATAGTTCAGGCTGGCACTGGCCAGGATACAGCTGGTGCTGGCACAAGGCACAAAAGCTTAACACAAGGGTAACCCCTGGCCCTGAGCTGCTAACCCAGCACCAGCATGGCTGGGCTCCCAGTTAGTTAGAATGCTCTGTGTCCCAGCCACCTCCAAGCCCAAACCCTCACCATCCACACTCCCAGCCCTGCCCAGCCCTGTGGAGCTGATGCTAGAGATACTTACCCCAGTTTGCAGCCTTTCCTGCTCCTAACACCTTCCTGCCAGCTGGCCACCACCCTCCAGGCAGGGTTTTGGGCTGAACACAGAGCTCTGGAGAGGACAGGGGTTTACATCCTTTTCCCTCAGGCACCTTTGTTTTCACAGCCCAGGTGGCTCCTTCAATTCACACATTTGGTTACAACCAGGTGTAACTCCTTTGCAGATTCCCCCACTTTAGTTCCCAGAGCAGCAGAAGCCAAAGGAGTTACCTCCTCTGTGATTTTGCTCTTGGTACCTTTTCACCTGGGAATCACACAGGGAAAAGCATCCTGGTTCCATCCTTTCCCCTGCAGCTCATTTGTCATGGAGCCCATGAACTCCTCTACGAGTCCTAAAGCACCTGAGCACTGGGCTGGCTTTGGGGTTATTCAGCCACATCCACCTGCAGCTGCCTCCCCTCTCTGAAGCTGGCTGTGTCCTGCTGCTCCCTGCCCAGCTGGCCAAGCCATGCCCTGGACTGGCCATTCCCCCTGGCACACGTGTCCTGAGGTGGCACCAGTGGCTACTGACCAAAGAGCTTCTGGTACACAACAGGGGGGACGTTGTCAGCTCAAAGCTTACAAAGAAAGATGATTGTATGAACCCTTGTGTGTGCAGTGGGTGTAGGGATGGGATGGGGTGAGATGAGCACCCAGCTGGGGATCAGCAGCTGATCCTAACCACCTCCTGCCCATCTCCCCCATGGCCACACACAATCATCCCTTGGCATGGGGCAGGGGGGTTGGGGGCTTTCAGCTGGAGATGGTTGTGCTGGCAGGGGGATGGGGGCAGTGAGGGGGGCAGGTGGGAAATGGGGGACACCTCTCACTCCCTTCAGTATGTCAGCAAGCTCTGCTTTGCAGCTCTGTAGCCAGGGGCTGCTGAATGCCCAGCCCTGGGGCACTCAGGGGACCTCCACGGAGCATCAGACTGTTTTAAAAATACTTTATTCCTTAGAAAATACAGCGTTCAGTACAGTGTGCTCTGCTCCCCCCAGCTTCAACCCCCAGCTCCTTCCAGCACGGTCAGGGCAGCGCTGGCCCCTGTGCCACCACGGCAAAGCCAAGGGTGGGTGGCACTGACCCCCTTCCCCTCATCCCGGGAGGCGGGTGGCTCTCGAGCCCTGGCTGGTGCCCAGCAGCAAGGTGCTCTTCCCCAGAGCCCCAGGGAAGCTCTTGGAGCCCACACTGGCCCTGGGTGGCTGGGGATGGCCCCAAGGGGGGCACACAGGGGCTGTCATGCTTCCCCGCACCAGCATCTGGGGTAGCCCATGTGGTTTTTAAGACACGGGGCTGCCCCCGAGCAGAGAACTGGCAGCAAACCCAGGGGGTGACAAGGGAAGCTGGGGCATGGTGGGGTGGGGGAGGAATGGGGCTCAGGGTGCCCCCAGCTCCCATCCTAAACAGGGATGGGGCTGAATCAGGGCCATAACAGCTCCCTCTGAGGGGAAAAGCCGTATTGGAGGGGTTCAAAAAGGGATGCAAACACCATCCAAAGGCAGAGTGACCTTTCTTCAGGGCCAGGCTGAGCTCAGAACTCAGGAGGACCCCTTCTACCTCTTGCTGGCTGGCATCCCCCACAGGCAAACTCCTGCCAGCAAAGCCAGCCTTGCCAGGAGGGGTCCTGCCCTCACCCTGAGGGGATGCAGGATCACTCCAGGCCTGGGGCACAGGGGCTGTGCACAGCCAGAGCAAGACGGGAGGGGAAGCAAAACCCAGGGGAGCAAAACCCAGGGGAGCTAGGGGAGCAGGGAAAGAAGCATTTTCTCTTTTCAAACAAGAACCCCCAACACCATCCCTTTCCCTTTGCATAGAGCAGCTTGCAGGCAAGCATGTCCTTCAGTCACCGAGGGCAGAAGCTGTGACCCCCGGGGAGGGGACAGGAGCAAAGCTGGGGGGGTACACAACCCCGCTGCTCCCACCCTCCACCACCAGCCCCGGGGGTGAAAAGAAACCCTCCCAACCCTCCCCCTTTTGCTCTGCCCAAACCATCCTGCTGTTTAAAAAAAAAAAACAAACAAAGGAATGAAAGAGGGAAAAAAAAAAGAACCATCAGAAGGGGAAAATAATAGAAGAGGCTGGGATGGAGGGGAAGAGCCCCCGGCGAGCGGGGCGGCTGTCCTGTCCCTGCAGCGCCGTCTAACTGTCCTCGCCGTTCTCGCCCGGCCCCTTGATGAGCCGCTTCTGTCCCCTCTTGCCCACGGGCCCCTTGGGCTTGGCGAAGGCCTGTTTGAAGGCGTGCTGCTTGGGGTGCACCTCCTCGTACAGGAACTCGGCCGTCAGCTCCCCGCCGTCGTCGATCTCGATCTGTGCCCGGGAGCGGTGAGCAAGGAGGGGGAGAAGGGGTCAGCGGCTCCCCAGGGGCTCAGCACCCAGGTTTAAGGGCATCCAACTGGTCCCTGAGCCCGGCAGTGGGGCTGGACCCAGGCTGCAGAGCTCTGGTTGGGCTCACACTTACCTTCTTGGCTATCTCCAAGCAGAACTCCTGCTCCACGGTGTCCAGCAACCGGCTCTTGCAGCTGGAGTAGAGCATGCGCTCCTTGATGCTGCACTTGTAGCCAGGCATGGAGTAGATAAAGACTGTGAGAAGACAGAGGGGCTCGTGGTACTGCAGGGGTCGTGGCCAAGGAGCAGCAGGAAGCCACATCCCACCCTGGTCATGGCTTTTCCAGCCCCAAGAGTCCCAATCTGTTCAGCAACAGCAGGTGAGCCATCCCAACCACCAGCTCTCCCCATGTGCCTCCAGGCTCTGGCAGTTCTGCGATGCAATGGCTGCACAAGCTCCCCACAGCAGCACCCCAGAGCCCTGCAGCACTCTGTGCCTGCTTTTGGGAGCAAAGGACTTGCCAGCACCCACCGTGGGAGGACAGCAAGAGGGACCTGACTCGATGGCTGCACTGTCCCCAACCCCATCTGCTCCTCACACAAACAATGGTCCAGGAGGAGCAGGGACTGACACAGACTGACACCTCTAAGCAGTGCCAGTGCCAGGCACTCACCAACGGACTCCAGGTAGTCTCCCTCATGCGAGTGCTTGTACAAGAAGAAGTGGTAGCGAGCTGAGTCCTGGGGGATCCTCTTGGGCAAGTCAGCGATCTCCGTGGGGCTCGTGTGCACCAGGTCGATGGTCTCACGCTCCAGATCCAGCTTCTGATGGACAGAGGGGATGGGGAAGCAGACAGGAGTGAGAGGTGGCAGGAAAAGGCAAGGGGACTGGGGGAGCTGCACGAGGGACCTACCAGCTGGATGTAGTTGATTTTCTTCTGCTTGAGTGCCTGGATAGCTTGCTGAGCATCCAGCTGCAAGGGAAAGGCCAAGCCCTGCAGGGTCTGGTGCTTGCTCTCCACGCTGATCTCTGTCTTCACCTGGGGATGGAGAGCACCCTGAGAGTCAGGGCAGAGACCAGCAAAGGCTGGGGAAGGGAGAGAAAGGAAAACTGGCCGGTGCCACTACAGAAAACTTCTCAGAGAAGGAGCTGCCTGACACCCAGCCCACAGGAACTGTGGCATTAAACCTCCAAAAGTCAGCCAGGCTCAGGGTGACAATGCTGACACCCTACTGCCACGCCAGGAGATCACCCAGCCCCAGCCAAGCATCCTCACACCCCCCTGCTGCACTCCCAGCACAGACCACCTCCAAACTGACAGCCCCTGGCAGGGACTCTGTGACCAACATTGGCCTGTGTCCATCTGATCATCTCTGACCACAACCTGCCGGTGATGGGGAGAGCCCCAAAATCACAGCACCCATCTGCACGGGGCCCTGCCAGCAGGGAGGCCAAGCCCCTTCTCAGGGGGTTTAGCTGCAGCAGGCAGCTGTCCCCTCCAAGCCTGGAGCTGGGCCACTGGAGAGCGTCAGCTCAAAAAGATCCTGGCTGATGTTTTCTCTACAAGGCAGAAGCTGCCACCCATACCCAAAGCAAAACCCTTGGTCCAGGAGACCACTCAAAAGAGGGAAGAGAAAGAGATTGCAGAGACATCACATTGTCCTGGGTGCCTCCATCCATCCATCCATCCATCCAGCCATCCACCCACCCATGCAGGTGCAGCATACCTCCTCGGGGCCAGGGTACTCTACCAGCGATGGGCAGCAGCAACAGCCCCCCACCATCTGCCACAGAATACAGGGAGATGGTGTCACCCCGACAGTGAGGAGCTCATCCCACCTCAAGAAACACCCCCAAGGAAACAGTCCAGCATCACTAACCCAGACGCTCTGTACCGAGTGTGGGTCCCTTTCCTTTGGGAACCATTTGGGGGATTTTGGCTAAAGGAAGTACAGTTTGTTTGGGTTTTTTTTTCCCTCCTTCTTCTTCATTTCTTCCACCCCCTCCCAACAGAGAAAAGGCAGGAAAAATCAAGGCATGCCAAGAGGAACACAGGAGTTTTAGCTCACAGCTCAAAGGCAGCTCGGCAGCGCCGAGGCGGGTCTGTACCCGCGGTACAGTACCCACACCCTGGGGAGATGCTGGACCCCGGTGCCTGGGGCAGAGCATGCAGAGAAACACGCTGGGAGAAGGAAAATCCAGGCATCAAGCAGGCAGAGCAGCCTACCATCTCGATACTGGAGTCCTGGGAACAGGAATCCTGCGAGCGTGGGGAGAGGAGACAAACCATCAACGGCACCCCGCGTGGGGACAGAGAGAGGGGGGGTCTCGTGTGAAACGAGCAGGGGTGGGACACACACACACATGCTGGGAGGATGAGGATGGAGGCATACCATCTCTCTGCTGGAGGCCAGGGAAGGCAGGTCCTGGCAGCAGCAAAAAATGACACGTGAGACATCAGTGCTGGGAGGAGTGGGAGGGAGAGCCCCAGCCCCGGGTGCTCCTGCTGGTTCCCCCAGCCAGGCTGGCCCCAGCACAGTCTGGAGGAGTTTCAGCACTCACAGCAATGGATTTTGGGCTATTCTCTGCCAAACAGAGACCTTTAAGACCTTTAAAAGACCTTTAAGATCACCAAGCCCAACACTAACCCATGTCCCTCACCAACTCACTTCTGGGTCTTTTAAGTATCTCCAGAGATGGTGACTCCCCCAGCTCCCTGGGCAGCCTGTTCCAATGCTTAACAACCCTCTCAGTAAAAAAAGTGCTTCCCCATCTCCAATATAAACCTCCCCTGGGTAAACTTGAGGCCTCTTGTCCTATCACTCATTACCTGGGAGAAGAGACTGACCTCACCTCACTACAATCACCTGTCAGGTAGTTGCAGAGTGCTCATGTCTCCTCTCAGTCTCCTCTTTCCAGACTAAACACCCTCAGCTCCCTCAAGTCTTTCCCCATCAGCCTTGTACTCCAGCCCCTTCCCCAGCATCTCTATGCTATAGTATACTAAATACACTAAAAGTTAGGGAGGAAAAAATGCCCCAGCCTCTACCCATGCCAAGCATCCCGGGGGATAAACAAGGTGTGAATACACAGCTCTCTGGCAGGGACTGCTCAAGGGTTGTATTGGGCAGAGTGGGCAAGAGGTGCAGCTGACCAACAAGCTCTATTGTGGCATTAAGGGCCAGAGGGCAAAGTACACAGGGATCCAGGGGAGACACACAAGCTGAGGAGAAACACAAAGACATTACCACCACCACCACCTCCAGATCCTCATCTCTCTGCCTTAAACGTGAGGAGGCCCTGGAGGGTTTATAGTCAGGTCACAGCAACCTCAAGCTGTGACACGAAGCACATTGAAGTAAAAAAAAAACGCCAAGAGATGGAAACCTGTCCTAGCAACATCAGCTCCCCCACATACCTCTGTATTTTGTACTCCTTCCCTTTTCCAAAAGCCATTAGGAAGTGTGTGACTGGAGCACCCTGCAGGCACAGCCCAGAGCTGGCAGGAGGCTTGGCTGGCACGGGGGGCTTACCTCCTTTTCTTTAGGTGAGCTTTTCTCCCCTCTTTCCTCATTGCTGGCATGATGCTGACCTTGGCTAACGAGCATTTCTCTATGTGAGAGTGAAACCTTCGTGGGTGAAGCCACTGCTCTGCCCACCTGTTGACACTGTGACACCCCCTTACACGCTGCCATGGCACAGCCACCTTTACTTCTTCTTCATTCCTCTGCCTCAGCTCCCAAGCTGCCTTTGTGTTTCTGAGCCTGTGATGCTTCTAGAAGGACTTCCCACTCGTGGCTGTTAAGGAAGCTCAGCATCAACTGCAGAGCCATTCCTTAGCCCACGGGCTGCTGGCAGCTTCCAGCTCAGTAAAGCTGGTGACATATTTCCCAGCTATTTAAAACAGAAATATAGAAAGTAAATGGCAAAGTTTTGCAAGCTCCCACCCAGCTATCAAGAAGGATCACTCATGACATTGCCTATGTCCATGCAGTTCTCAAATGCCAGGGGATGTTTGGCTCGTGCATGCCTAAAACCTGCTTTACAAAGGCTGGGCACCCTCCCGTGGGACATGCAAAGCCCAGGCCTTCCTTTCTCAGTGTAAAAGGCCACTGGGCCGGCCCTTAAGTCGTTGCCATGCAGCTGGCACCTTCTCCCTCCTGCTTTCCTGCTGCCCTTCCCCTCCACCCCTTCTCCACACTCATCTGGAGGTCAAAGAGGATCCCAGGGAGCTTCTACCAGCCCAGAACCACAGCTACCTTCAAGGTGAAGATTGCAACCGTGGTCAGGATCTCAGAGAGGAAAGGAGAGAGCTGCCCCACCAGCAGCAGCTCCAGGTGAGGGGCACAGCAAAACACTTATGAACTGGTGTTTTTTAAAGAATTCATGTTCCTTGTGTCACCTCCCCAGCCCCAGCACAGCCCCAACACCAACACAGACACCTTTCAGCACACCCCACGCTCAGCTACTTCCCACTTCCCCATCTACAGGGAAAAATGTATCTGTTCCTCTCTTTAAACACCAGTGATGAATTCTCATGGCCCAGGCTGGCTCAGGGGACACTGTACCTTTAAACCAACCCCCAACCAAAGCAAACAGCAGCAGCACCTTCACCTGGGAACTGCATCTCGTGAAGGCGAGGGTGGGAAGCAGAGCACAGCACATCAACCAGAAAACAAGCACCATGAGCACCACTTACCTGGGCATTTGACCCTGCAAGATACAGTCTCCCCCAGAAAACCCCAAAGCTACTGAATCTTGCAGCACTGGCCAGCCAAGGCAATGACACAGACCTCTAAAGGTGCCAAACAAACCACAGAGCCACCATCAGCACCCATGTCTTTCTTCACCAAGCGTGGGCACCACCTTGGAAGCCCTGCAGGAACCCTGCCTAGCCTCTACAGGCTGGGAGAACACACTGACACCCACACAGATGCTGGTGGCATCTCCCAAATCTTGAGTCCACTGCTCCCAGACCTGCTTTAGCAGGTGGGAACCTCTTGCCTTGTCTTTGCCATTCATTAATGCCATTGGGATGATTGGCTTCAGGTCTCCTAGGCTCAACTTGACCCACTCGTGAGCCTCACAGCCCCACGTAGAGGGGAATGAGATGGATGCTCCTCTAGAGAGGAAGGGTTTCCAAAGCATCCAAGTCCTCCCACCCCAACAAAATGCTATTTCCAGGTGCTCTTCCCACCCAGCAAGCCCATCCCCTCCCCTGCTTTGGCATTTCACAGCGCTGTGGAGGGTGGCAGGAGTGCCACGAGGTGCTGGTGGGGAGGTAATGCTGTTACAGCCTTGTCTGCCTCCAGTCCTACATTGTGCCACTTCATCATCTTTTTTTCTTTGCAGTATGTAAGCTTCCAAATTGAGGCTCTGATCTGTATTTCTTTGGACAGCATCCCTCATGTTCATAGCCATAGAGGAAGAGTAAGGCAGAGGATGCTGCTGCAGCCCAAAGATAAGCCTGAATTCTTCCTGCCTCTTTGACAACTTCATGCTCAGCTCTGGCTTTTACCGCAGTACCTTGAGGTTAGTGACTGCTGCTTGCTTTCAGCCTCAAAACATCTTCTGACTGCCAATTGCAGAGAGCAAAACAGCCCTGAGCTCATGTCCTAATAATGGAAAACACCCCCAATCTGTCAATTCCAACCTGACCACCTCAGTCCACCTTGGCAAGGGCAGCAGTGGGTTAAACTGCAGAGAGTGCAGTAAAAACAAGCCATCCTTTTGAGGTGGATGCTGCAAACACATCCCTGCATGCCCTGAGGGCCTGGGGGGTCCTTCTCAGGAGACACCCACCTCGTTGATGCGGATCTGCTGGAGCTCCTGCTCGGCTGCAGTCAGCGGGGCTGGGGCAGAGCAGGACGACACATGCTTTTGGTAACCGCTCAGGGACACGTCCTCCTGCAAACAGAGGGACAGGGGAAGCAGCAGGGAATGGTTAGCAGCAGCCTCAGCTTCGAGGCTGTGTCTGAGTCTCAGTAGGTCTCAGGCTCTCTTATCCAGGAGGATCAACCCAAGCAGCGCTTTTGAATGCCTCCATGCAAATCGATTCTAACAGTGCCCGTGGCCATCTGTGCTGGTTCACACCTCCCATCCTTCCCCAGATGCCTGTGGCTGCAGCAGCATGGCTCCAGCTGATTAACAGAGCTTGTGAGCAGGAAAGCAAGAGGGAAAGGCAGAGACCATGGCCCAGGAGCAGCAGAGGGCAGCACTAGGGATGCTCCCTGGCTCCTATCAGCTGATGCTGCCTGTGCAGCTCCCTCTGAATACCCAGGGAAGAGGAGAAACCAGCCGAGGCATCTGGACGACTCCGTGTGCTGCTGGAGTGACAGTGCCACCACCTGGCACTTCTCTTCCCTCACAGTGTAAAGCTCTGGCTCTCCTCAGAGCCTTCCTCCCACCTCTTCTCCGTGGTCTCCATCACTGACTGCAGCCACACAGGCAGAAAAAAGGTGACAGTGGCCTCCGTGCTGTCCCCCCACCAAACACCAGTGCCCTGTGTCCTGCTCGGCTGTGGCTCCCAGCCCCAGGCAGGCTGCCAAAGCTCAGAGTTGAGCCCAAATGGCTTCCCAGGAACCCCTACCATACCTTCACTGTTCCAAACATCTCATCTTTTATGTGCCCTCCACCAAACTCCTTCTTCACAGTGGCTCTGGTGGCAGCATACAGCATCTTCAGCCGGACCTGGTGGGGAAGAGCAGTAAGCACAGTCAGAGAGCAGCAGCCCCCGAGCATCACAGACAACAAGAGGTTCCTGATGCTCACAGCCTCTGTCCCACCAGCCCAGCCCTTCTCAGGAGCCATCCAGGCTCATTTCCACCCACAGCACCTCCACGTGGGAGCACAAGAACCCCTCAGGACTGTTGGCACTTGGGTTTCCCCACTCCTGAGCTCCAGCAGCTCAGCTCTCGCCTGTCCTCAGCTAAGAGGGGGCATAAACACCACTGGAGTCACCCCAAACAACCTGTGCCTCTCAGCACTTCTGCACAGCACAGGGAAGAGCTTTGGCAAGGGCTGCTTGGGGCACTCTTCTTTGGCAATCCAGAGTTTGTTACGCTATATATACATACAGATGAATGTACCTGTACACACAGGGATATATTTATATGTTACTAAATTCCTATACTATATATATACTATATATTCCTATGTTACTATAGAGTCATAGAATCTTTTTGGTTGGAAAAGACTGTTAAGGTTATCAAGTTATCAAGTCCAAGCCCTGCCCTCCTGCTGCCCAGCCCAGCACTAACCCAGGGCCCTCAGCACCTCAGCTCCAATGCTCTGCAATAGCTCCAGGGCTGGGCACTGCCCCAGCTCCCTGGGCAGCCTGGCACAGGGGCTGACAACCCTCCCAGGGAAAAAGCTCTGCCTCAGCTCCAGTCTAAACCTCCCCTGGTGCAACTTGAGGCCATTTCCTCGTCCCGTCACTTGTTACTTGGGAGAAGAGACAGATCCCACCTCACTGCAAGCCCCAGTGAGGTTATGCTAGCTGTACCTGTGTGTGCATACATGTATGTGTACAACATACATTTTTCAGCTATATCCCAGTGGGCCTTTTGATATCTGCATGGTATAATACACAAAATGACATATAATCATAATTGGATGATGTTCATGAATGGCAAGTGCACATATAAAGATGGCAGGCAGTTTATACAGCATCTAGACTGCATCAAGTACATAACATGTATACAAGGGGAGGTGTATATAAGGAGCACATGTGTTAGTGTGGCAGTAGATCTAGACAGCATATATATTATACATGCAACAAATGTACAGGTGCCCACAGAGCAGTAAATCCCAGGCCCACTGAAGCCCAACGAGGTGGTGTTTTCCAGGCCACAGCACTGACAGCCTCAGAACCATCCTCCCCTCCAAGCTGATGCTCTCTCCAAGCCCCTGAGCAGCACCACAGGTTTCCAGGCTGGCCTGGACACACGTGGCTCTGCAGGATCTGGCCTGTCTGGTCCCTTGTGAGGCTGATTTTGGAGCCAGGCCCAGAGCTGGGCCAGCAGCTGCTCTGTGACAGCCCTGCGGTGGAGCAGGGCCAAGCTGGACGTGGCCAGGTGAGTTGGTGCCAGCACCAGCTCTTCCCAGTGATGCTTTTGGGCAGAGCCACAGTGGGACATCTTCACCTTGGCCCCATGGTCCATACTGCTGCCCCTTTCACATCCCAGTCAGAGTCACAGAATGATGAGGATTGGAAGAGACCTCTAGAGACCTCTCAGTCCAACTCCTCAACCAGGGAGCACAGGAAAATGTCCAGGTGGGTTTCAAAACCTCCAGAGGAGGAGCCTCCACACCCTCCCTGCACAGCCTCTGCCAGGGCTCCCTCACATCAACAGTGGAGTTTCTCCTCCTGCTCAAGTGGAAGTTCCTGTGTTCCAGCTTGTGTCTGTTACCCCTCATCCTGTCACTGGGCACTACATTAACAAGACTTGGCCCCATTCTCCTGGCACCCACCCTTTAAGTATTTATAAGCATTATAAGGTCCCCTCTCAGCCCTCTCTTCTGCAGACTAAACAGCCTCAGGGCTCACTGACTTCCCTCGTAGAAGAGATGCTCCAGTCCCCTGATCATCTTGGTGGCCATGCACTGGCCTCTCTCCAGCAGTTCCCTGTCCCTCTTGAGCTGAGGAGCCCAGGACTGGACACAGGACTCCAGG
>WBNH01008460.1:2813-43760 GCA_013401255.1 Urocolius indicus | reverse complement strand
TGGTCCATACTGCTGCCCCTTTCACATCCCAGTCAGAGTCACAGAATGATGAGGATTGGAAGAGACCTCTAGAGACCTCCCAGTCCAACTCCTCAACCAGGGAGCACAGGAAAATGTCCAGGTGGGTTTCAAAACCTCCAGAGGAGAAGCCTCCACACCCTCCCTGCACAGCCTCTGCCAGGGCTCCCTCACATCAACAGTGGAGTTTCTCCTCCTGCTCAAGTGGAAGTTCCTGTGTTCCCGCTTGTGTCTGTTACCCCTCATCCTGTCACTGGGCACTACATTAACAAGACTTGGCCCCATTCTCCTGGCACCCACCCTTTAAGTATTTATAAGCATTATAAGGTCCCCTCTCAGCCCTCTCTTCTGCAGACTAAACAGCCTCAGGGCTCACTGACTTCCCTCATAGAATAGATGCTCCAGTCCCCTGATCATCTTGGTGGCCATGCACTGGCCTCTCTCCAGCAGTTCCCTGTCCCTCTTGAGCTGAGGAGCCCAGGACTGGACACAGGACTCCAGGGCTGAGTAGAAGGGGAGAAGAATCTCCCTCAACTTGCTGCCCACACTCTTCTTGACACCCTTCCGGATGCCTTTGGCCTTTTTGCCCACAAGGGCACATTGATAGCTCATGTTTAGTTTGTTATCAACCAGCACTCCCAGGTGCCTCTCCTGGAGCTGCTCTCCAGCAGGTCATCCCCAGACTATTGTGGTGCTGGGGGTTGCTCCTCCCCAGCTGCAGGACTCCTAACACATTGCTGCAAAGAGGGTAGAGCCCCAGCCTCAGCAGCACGTGCTCGTGTCTCCAGGCTGCTGGCTCAGCCCCTCGCAGCTGCTGCTCACCGGGGAGCTGTCAGGGGACCAGGAGATGAAGAGCCACTCGTAGCCCTGTGCGTTCTGGCTGTCCAGGCGGTACAGCACGTAGCACGGCTGCTGCTCCTCCAACAATGGCAGCACCAAGGCGTCGTAGTCAGCGTCCCAGCGCCGGGACAGCTCTTTGTGAGCTCCCAGCACGAGCTGTTCTGGAAGGAGATGATGGAAAGAAGCAGTGTTAGATGAAGGCAAGGCTTACCTTGGTTTGTCATGTGGTAGCTGTGGAGAGGCTGGTTTTCTGCCTCCTGTTAACAATCTCATCTACTCCCATGCTCCTCACCACTGTCACTATCCATAGCTTCCTTCTGCTCTGCTCCCTCCTGCTGTGTAGTCCTCAGAGGGGAACGCAAGATCTTCACCATCTCACCTGGACAAGCTCCAGAGGCACTAGGATACCTCACCAGGGGCAGGAGGAACCACCTGGATTTGGGGTGCTGAGAAAAATAAAAGCCTGACAGCAAAAGCCAGGACGATGAGCTAGAACTGCTCTCAGCAGATTTCCTGTAACCTTACAGGGGTCAAAATCAGAGCCAATACCTAAAGCTTGTGTCTGTGGGGACCAGGGATGTCCCAGGGGGGGATCACACTGCCAAGAGAGCCCCAGCCCTCAAAGTGAGTGTGGTAACATCTCAAGTATCTAGAGGGTATTTTTTTAAGCTGCTACACAAGCAGTGGTAGGGCTGGGAGCCCTGCAAGCCAGGCAGTGCTCAGCTGGCATTTAAATGCTGGTGCAGGCATCCTGTGAACATGAAACCCCCCCACTGTGAGGATCAAACCAAGCTTTGAGATGGCTGGATGGAAAAGCCACGGAACTGGAGATGACTGGTGTAGGTTGCTGGAAAACAGCCTGCATCATTATTCCATATTTTGATTCAGAAAGGTCTGTGGGGATATCAGGACTCGGAACAAGAGGCAGGAAAATCCACAGGTGCCAAAGCAAAATGAGTTTGGGCCTTGGACAGTTGGCCCTGGAGATGATGCTCAGTCTGGCTCTGCCCATGGCCCTGCTGCCCAAGAAGAGCCTTTGGCTGAGGCATGGCCCTCTGCCTCTCAACCCATCCAGCTCAGCAGCTGAAGGCCTGGCAGGAAAGCTTTTAAGGAAAACAGTTGATTGTGATGAATTACTCTCATCCCATCCAAGGAGAGGATTCTCCCACCAACAGCAGCGTTGCCCTTCCCTGCCTCACCCCAGCATCTACCATCACACACTGAACCCAGAGCTGCCTCTGCACCAGGGGCACGTGCCACTGGAGCAGCAACAGCGGAGAAAAAGGGTGCTGAAAATACTTCACCTTCAGCAAAACCACCTGTTTTGTGAAAGGGGAGCACGAAAACCTCAAGATATCCCTAAAATAAACATAGACCCCTGTGAATGGATTTGTGCATCACGCAAAGACCTGGGAAAGGGACTGCAAGGAATGTCACCTGACCAAACCCACTGGCAGCTCATGGGTGTCTCCATCTGCCAATACTCAGATGCTTCAGGCACAGCAATCAGTGCTGAATCACTCCAGGCTATTCCTGGGCTGTGCCCAAGCTGGATCCTGACCATGCTTCCCTGAGCTGGCAGCCTCCAGCTTTCCTTTGGCTGGAGGAGCTGCTTCTGCCACTCTGCTTATTCCCTTCCCTACCATCGGGTTCTTTACATTTCAGCTCAGCCTGTTCAGGGCCAAGTTCTCCTCTTTGGGAAGCACTGGGAAAGGGAAATTTGGAGCAGCTGCTCTTCAGCAAAGCATCCTTATCAGCACTGGCTGTTCTGGGCTGCACTTCTGCAGGGTGCTCTGCTGCAAGAAGGGCAGCTGGGAGCACTCCTGGCCCCAGAGGTGCCCCCAGCACTCAGCTGCAGGCAGGCTGCCTTGCTCCAAAATGCCCCTACATGGCAGC
This sequence comes from Urocolius indicus, assembly GCA_013401255.1. NCBI lineage: Eukaryota > Metazoa > Chordata > Aves > Coliiformes > Coliidae > Urocolius > Urocolius indicus. Next base: position 41,006 of record WBNH01008460.1, on the reverse strand, counting down.
CCTGCCTGCAGCTATGTGGGGGACAGCACAGGAGCCAGGAGCCTGCAAAGCTCAGTGCTCAACATCACCTACGTGCAAAGAAACCAAGCCTGCCCCGGCCAGAAACCTGCTGATGCAGAGGAGTAAAGCATCACCTGAAACTAAATTGGACCACAAGTTGTTCTTGTGTCAGGAAAGCATTGCTGAGCCTCAGGGTGCAATCTGCTCCCCTCCACACACCTTCTCCATCCAACCTTGGCTCCTCCTGGCCAGCCTCCAAAGGTAACAACAACTCAAAGAGCTCCCAAAGGGTTGCTCAGCCATAGTTGCTGTCCTGGGGATGCCTGGACAGCAAGCATCTGCTTTAAGGCTCCTTGCATCTTCTTCCTCTCCTTCCACTTATCATTGCCTGCTCTGACACATCCCACTGGGCAGAAGGTCTTCTGTAAGCCATTGAGCAAGTCTGGAGACTCCTCTTCCTCATCCCCTGTGCAGGCAGGGCAGGAAGCATGGGGCACATCCCTCCTGGGGTCAGTGTGCTTGAGTCTGTCTGTCCAGCTGTGCTGTCTGCCTGGACACTCATTACTGCTTGAGGGTCCTTCTCTGGTGGGGAGCAGCAGAGTTTCCGTGTTACAGAAGAGAATGGGGCCCTGAAAGACTGATCAATTTGTCCCAAGTGGCACAGGAGGGCAGACTGGGGGTCCCCAAGCCAAGCTGGTGGGACCACCACAACCTTGTCCCCAACAGACCAAGCCTTTCAATGCAGGGATGCTCCTTGTGCTCCTTCCACTTGCCACTTTACAGGAGCCTTGGGCTCTGCCACATCTCAGAGGCTTCTGCAGACACCCAAACTCTTTCAAGAGCTGCTGAGCAGAGCTGGTCCAGGCCAGAATAAAGGAGCAGGGATGGGGAACCAGATTGAGAAGCACAAAGCACTGATGAGTGAGGCTGGTCCATGAAGCAGCTGCTGCCACCAAACACATCAGACAGATACATATATCCCCTTCAGCCCAAGTGGAGATGGTGGGAGATGGTTTCCACTGATGGTAAAAAGTCTCCCTTGCTGGCATCACCAGCCACAACCCAAGCTCTAGCACCCTATGTCCAGGCTCAGGTGCACCCATGACTTACCCTAATGCAAACCTGACTCCCACTTTTTAAAAGGAGCCAAGAGAGCAACATAGTTGTCAAAAACACTGCACAGCAACAACACAGATGTCACATCCCAACACGAGGGCCTTGCCAAGGACAGAGCTGAGATATATAGTACTTGCAGTGGCCCTGTTGATGTGGCCCACACTTTTCAAGTCATGCAGCTCTTCCAAATGGGGCTTCAAAGGCCAGCGTGGGCTCCTGACCACCACATCCACCTCAGCATTTGCACTGTGGCCCTGGGAGGTGGTGATGCAGCTTGCCAGGGCATTAACATCCCACTGCCCTGAGATACAAGTCATTCATATGCAATTGCCTGAGGCTGAGGTGATGGAAACCTACACCACAGAGGCGCCCTGCTGGGATGTTCAATCAGTGCTTTGCTCCACTCGCAGCTTTGATAGCCCCAGAGGCCACCCAAAGGCACCTTTCAGTGGGGCAAAGCTTGGTGCCAGCCTGCAGACCCTGGGGCAGCCCCTTGCAAAGCAGTAGGGCAGGGGCTGGGCCAAAGTGGGTTTCAGAGCACAGCATCACTCAACAGAATGAAATCGGGGTTCTGTGTGGAGCCCCAGACTGAGCAGCACCCCCCTGCCCCGAGTAGCTCCTTGCCTGGCGTGGGATGCCACGTGGGACACCATCTCTAAGGAGGAAGGTGCTGCACATCACTCCTGACCAAGGTCCCATGGCACCCACAGCAGCTTCTCACAGAGCTCCCTATAAGAAAATCCCACACAGAGGCAGGAAAAGCCACCCAGAAAGCAGCACCAAACCCAGCCACAGGCGCTGGTTCACTGGCAAAGCTGCTGCTCCCCTACAGAGCTGCTTCAGTGGCTGCTCACCAACACCAAAACTTGAGCTTGTATTTCAGCTCCAGGCTGCCACATGCCAGGGAGCCCCTGTGGGATTTGCCTTAGGGGTTTCCAGCAGCAAAGAAGAGGAGAGAAGAAAAAAAGACCAAGCACGGGTATAAATCAAAGCACTTCAAATCAGGCCTTACCATCCTCAATGATGACCTTGATGAGCCGAACTGAACCATTCCGAGCTTTGGCAAAGAAGTCCCTTAATTCTGTGGTGGCTGAAAGAACCAGAAACATGGTGATCAGATTTAACAGCCAACACAGGCAGGAGGCTGCTGAGTGACTGCTCACAGAGAGGAGCAACTTGGCAAGGAAGAAAGGTAATAATTAACCAAAAAAAAAAAAAAAAAAAGAAAGAAAACTACTGGTGCTCCCCCAAAAAATGACCATAAAGATAATAACAACACCACAAAAGCCAAACAGCTGGGAGCAAAGTGCTGCGTCGCCCCGAAGGCGTCACCAGTAAGTAGCAGCTGGGAGCACATGTGATCCAGAGAACTTGATACTTGGCCTGGGTGAACATAATCACCCAAATTTAGATGATGGCTTGGCTAGTACAAGCAGGGAGAGCTCAAGTGACAAGTTTATTCGCTTTACAGAGCGGTGTTGTGCAAAAGGGGTGGCTGGAAGGTGTCTCACAGGCTTGTGATAGCCCGTGGTGGGGATGTTGCTCCCGAGGTGGCCAGGGGCCAGCATGGGTTTTGAGGCTGAGCCCCTGGAGAAGGGAAAGGCAACAGCCCCAGGGATTTCCTTCAGAGCTGGAGGGGCTTTTGGGCAGATACTCCTGATGTCCAAGTCAGGATGCGTGCTCGGAGCTGTTGACAGCAGCTCCCTGCTCCCCATGCTTTGCCACACTGCCCGCCCGTTACTGCTCATTGTGCCAGAGCAGCCACAGCAGGAAGGCCCCTGGAACCTGAGAGCACCCACAGTCACAAAGCACTATGAAAAGAAACCCGTTCCTGCATCAGCCAGAAAGGTGCAGTGGCTGGATGAGCCATCTCCTGCAGGCAAAGGCTGCAGCCATTCAGCCTCAGTTTCTCTACAGCGGGTGGGCACAGTCCTCCAGCATCATAGAATCACAGAATCATTTTAGTTGGAAAAGACCTTTAGGCCCCCTCAAGTTCCAGCCCTCCCCTCCCCCTGACAAGCCCAGCACTGACCCACAGCCCTCAGCACCTCGGCTTTTGGATCCCTCCAGGGCTGGGCACTGCCCCAGCTCCCTGGGCAGCCTGGCACAGGGGCTGACACCCCTCTCAGGGAAACAGTTCTGCCTCAGCTCCAATATAAACCTCCCCTGGGGAAACTTGAGCCCATTTCCTCTTGTGCTATCACTCACTACTGAGAAAAAGAGACCAACTCCCACCTGGCTACCACCTCCTTTGAGCTGCTTGTAGAGAGTATCTCTCCTCTCAGGCTCCTCTTCACTGCAGAGCAACCTCAACATCACCCATCACCTGCCCAAGGGACACGGGGGAGTCCTCTGTGGCTCTCTCTGTCCCAGTGCCCTCTGTCCCCTGGAGGCAGACACTGGGCTGGTTCCATCCACGAGGGAGAAGGAGCAGCCACTGGATTTGTGCCCACATGCAAACGCTGCTGCTGCAGGCTGAGAGGTGAACAGGGATGTCCTGGGGAGCCCCCAGAGGAACTCCTGCTTGTGCCCCCTAGGTGATTCATCTGAGATGCATCTGCTTCACCAGCTCAAAGCAAGTCCCAATCAGAGGCTGGGGTGGCTTTTCCTCCCACAAAGAAGAAGAGGCAGAAATGTGGCAGAGCTCTACAGGCTGCCCAAGAGCTGCACTCCCACATCAACCCAGAGATGCCATCCCAGCAGGGTCTGCAGGAACGGGCACACAGACACCCCAGTAAAGGCACATCAGCCCCCAGTGGCATTTTAGGGGACACACAGAAGGTCTGCATGAGTAAATCATGCTCTCCCTCCATCACTACTGAGGCTTGTGGCTCTCCCAGTTCCCAGAACAGACCTTCACCCTCTCCCAGCATCATCTGAGAGCTCAGCCTGCTGCCACCATTCCCACCCAAGGATGCTCTGATATTTTTATCCCCTTTCCCTGTTGAGAGTGGCTGCTTCCTCCCGCCAGCATCTGTGGTTATTGCAAACATATGAGGCAGAAGAGGAGAAGAAGATGCATTTATATGCCCAGGAATCCTCATAGAGGAGATAAAAGCTCCTAATAAGCATTAAGCTTCACCAATTCCTTTTACACTGAGAGAATAACGTTGGCCTTGGATGTTTCTATAGCACTGACTTCAGTGGATAGGGAGGCAAGCTCTGCAGCATTCACTGGCTTGCAAACCCCTCCAGCCCAACTCCATTCTTCTCAGAGTCCAAGGGTGCATGAGGTTGTCTGGCAAATCAGGAGTCTGGGCAAATGCAACCCCTTAGCCCACCTGGAAATGCTAGGAGTGCCCAGAAGTATTGGATCAACAGTGGGGATGACTGACATGTGATAACTGAGCACTGGGAGCTGTGTAGGTACAGAGGGGTTTAAGAAGGTGAGGAAAAGCACAGATGCTTCTGGAGATGCTGAGCACACAACAGGAGACACCATGAGGGCTGCCAAGGAGGGAAAGGATTTCTACAGAAGACAGAGGCAAAGCCTTAAAAATAAAATAAAAAAAAAACCTTCCAAGCTTTAATTCTGCTGAGAAAAAAAATAAATCAAACCAATTTTCACTTAAATAAATCACTGGGGTGTCTTTGATGCCCACTTCTGCCTCTGGTGATGCAGAACCAAAAGCCAGTGAGGAGGCAGAGGAATAAAGTAGTGAAGGCTTTCAGCAGAGGAATAAACTAGCAAAGGTTTTCAGCACGAGCTCAGCAACTGCTTCATTATGGCACGATTACGACTTAATTGGCACAGCAGACTTGATGACGTGGCTCATGTGCCTGAAATGTTGATATGAAAGCCCAGAGCCAGCTCTGGAAGAAAGGCAGGGAGGTGACCTTGCTCTGGAGATGGAAGTGAGCAGTACCTCTGCCTCAGGGTATCTCCCTGCAGGGAAGTCTCCAGAGGGCTGAAAAATCCATGAGGGGAAACAACAAAGATCAGCAATAGAAAGGAGCAATGGGGCAGAAGGCTGGAGGGAGTCCAGCATGCCCAGCTTGCCCTCTAGACATGGCTTCCTGGACAGTCCAAATCCAAGCTGGGCTACAGCCAACGGGCATCAACCGAGACCAAGTTGCATGAAACCAACTTAGCATCCTCCAGCAGAGCCACAGACCCGTGAGCTTCAGGGATCTCAGCTTTCCAAGTGTCTCCAAGCGTCAGAAACCAGCCTGGGAAATATGGTAGAGGCCAATCTCTATGGCACAGGCACAGAAGTGCATGGATAACTCACTCTGGAAGGCATCAGAGGTTGGATGGAGCAAGGTCTCCTGGTCTAGTCCAATTTCCCATGAACATTTCTGGCAAGTGCAATAGTGCTTCCTGGAGCTGTAAGTGAGGAGTTAGAGGAGGTGTTGGCACACGCTGGAGGAGAATGAACCATTCCCTCAGGAGACTGGAGAAAGGGGCTGGGAAAAAGAGAAACAGGGTGAAAGTCAACAGGAAGAAAAGTACTGTGACTGGGAGCTATATCAATGCAGGGCAGGGTCTAGTAGCTCCAGAGAAGAGAGGTGGGTCACAAGATGAATTCAGGTTAATCACTGAAAGGTTCTGCAGGCAAAGTCATTCGTGAAGACACGAACAAGAGCCTGACCAGGATACTTGGTGCTGACAAAGCTGAAGGCACAGCACAAACAGCACATTGAGACTCAGCATCATGCAAGGAGCAAGGCACAGGACAGACAGCACCTATGCCAGAAGGTACAGCATGCAGAAGGGAGCGGGCTGTTGACCCAAAGAAGAAAAGAACAACTTGTCTTGCTTTTCCAGACTGAAACATCAGATCCCACGGTGGTATTTGGAAAATCTCACAGTGAGGGTGACCAAACCCTGGAAGGACACCATGCCTCTGTCCCTGTCCCAAAAAAAACCCCTGCAGATACTCTCTGAGGATGCTGCTTGGAGGCAGGGTGAGCTTGATGGCATCCTGAGGAACCTTCTGGCAGCCCTGCCATTGAACCTCCCTGGCAGACACAGTGAACATGAGCACCCATGCCTCCTCAGCTACCCTCACATGACAGCCCCAAAATTGCCTCCAGCCACTGAGTCGTGCAGCACCTCCCTCTCCCTCCTGTTTGGAGGCTGCAGATGAGTTGTCCCCTACTCACGAGCATTACGGTTTAACCTCAGACAGCAACACAGCCCCACACAGCCACTCACTCACTCACTCTCTCACTCACTCACTCACGCACTCGCTCACTCACTCACTCACGCACTCGCTCACTCACTCACTCACGCACTCGCTCACTCACTCACTCACTCTCCCAGCAGGATGGGGGTGATAATCAGAACAGTGAAAGTGAGAAAACTTGTGGATGGAGATAAAGACAGTTTAATAGGTGAAGCAAACCAAGGAATTCCTTCCCCACTTGCTGTGGCAGGCAGGTGTTCAGCCACCTGCAGGGAAGGAAGGCTCCATCCTGCATAACAGTGACTTGGGAGAACAGATGCCATCACTCCAAACGCCCCTCCCTGCCTCCTCCTTCGCTTGGCTTTTATGCTGAGCGTGATGCCCTGTGGCCTGGGGTATCCCTGGGGTCAGTTGGGGTCAGCTGTCCCAGCTGTGTGCCCCCCCAGCTCCTTGAACCCCCTCAGCCCACTTGCTGGTGACGTTAGAAGCAGAAAAGCCCTTGACACTGTGCAAGCCCTGTGCAGAAATAACCAAACCATCCCTGTGTTATCACTACTGGTTCTGGCACAACTCCAAAACACAGCCCCATGCCAGCTATTGTCAAGGAAATGAGCTCTACACCTCAGCCAAAACCAGCACAATGAGCCACCTGTATTTAGCCTCAGGTTTCCCTGCACCACAAAACCTCCCTGCCCAGCAGCATCTGCCACCCATTTGGGACAGAGGATCAGTCAGAGCTGGCCATTGACACCAGGGCATGCAGTCTGGGCAGCTCATGGCATGGCAGGGAGGTGACAGTTTGGCCAGTGGTGGCTTTCAGGTGGCCCTGAGCAGGCAGGCAAGCTGTCAGAGCAGGAGAGGCTGGTGAAGGGTCTGGAGACAAGTCTGATGAGGAGCAGCTGAGGGAGCTGGGATTATTTAGCGTGGAGGAGGCTGAGAGGAGACATCATCACTCTCTATAAGTACCTGAAAAGAGGTTGTAGCCAGGTAGGCATTAGTCTCTTCTCTCCATTAATGAACAGCTGGACAAGAGGAAACAGCCTCAAGTTGCACCAGGGGAGGTTTAGACTGGAGACTGGGAAGAACTTCCCTGACAGGGTTGTTAAACCAAAACAATCCTATGAAGATTCTATGTTGAACAAAACAATTCTATGAAGAGGAGCTTGTGCTGGGGAGACACTTCTCAGCAGCACTGAGCAGGCATGGACCAAAGCCTGAAGACCCCAGGCCTGAGGAACCAGCGGGGCAGCCAAGCCCTTGCAGCTACTGAACAGCCATGCAATTTGTAGCCAGAGCAGGCAGCTGCCCTGTCCCAGGGTGCAGGTGCTTGGCTCAGTCCCTGGGAGATTTTAGTGCTGTACCTGAAGCATCTGTTTGCCTGAACATGCAGTGAGATGGAGCAGTGAGGTGGTGCTGGTGGGTATCACCCCACCACTGAAGCTCTTCCCCAAGCCAAGCCTTTTTGTTGTTGTTGTTTACAGCCCCAATGAGCTTATGTGAGCAGAGGCAGGCTGTAAGGAGGCACTGGGGAGACAGAGGCAGCCGTAGCCACAGCAACGAGCTGGTCTCTCCCTGGGGATGCCAGGGTGCCAGCCTGGCAGCTCCCGGGAAGCGCTGCAGGGATGGCGATGGAAGCACAGCCACACCACCTCCCCCACCCCTCATCTCTCCTCCATCCTTCACCCTCTCCCCCTGCTTGGGGAGAGGGTGCTCCTGCTCTCCCTCTGCTTTGGGGAGCAGCAGGATTTTGCTTATTCGACCCTTCCCCACTTGCCCGTGCCCCACGATGACAGTGCCCAGCTCCCAGATCAATAATAGATGCTCCCTGAAACAGATGCCTCTCTCTCAGCACACTGAGCCACCTTGTCCTCCCAGCAGAAACCTGAGCCTCTGCCCATCAATCTTTCATTCCCGCCACATCATCTTCAAGTCGATGTGACTCTAAGTGGCTGCTTCCCTTTCAGCATCCCGGGCACAGCGTGCCTGCCATGCAACAGGGAAACTCAGCCAAAAATCCAGCCACAAACCTGGGCTAAACTTGTCCAAGCTCCAAGGGTGCTTTAGAGAGACAGCACTCGAGATGCTAATTGATCAGACACGGTTACACCTGCATCACCCACACTTTCCTTGCACAGGCAGCTCTGCCCAGCTCCTGCCAGGGCATCCAGGAAAGGGCACAAACTGCAACAGGCAGAAAAATCGCTGTTGCTGCTGCTCAGACTCTTCCTTTTGAGGCTGCCCCCGGGGTAAATGCGTCACGCAGAAGCTGACGGACACGGATGGCCAAGCTGAAGCACTAAGAGGATTTCATTTCTCACCATGGAAAAAATAAATATGTCCTTGCAAGGGAATCTTTTCTCTGGGAAATAAAACTACAGATGTCAGAAGAAAATAGAAAGGGGGAGGGGGGGAGGGAATATCTGAGCAAGAGAGGACACGAGCAAAGCTTCTCTCTCAGTGTTCTGTGGCTGTATGCTGCAGGATTTGCTGTGACTGCTGGTCTGTATTGCAAATCCTGCTCAGAAAGAGCTCAGACACCGTCAGCCACTCCACCTGACACCAGCCATTTGTTTCTCAACACCTGGTTTTCCACGTGTGTGACCAGGACCTGTCTTTTTTCCACTTTGGCACCTCAGATCAGCATTATCCAGCCCTTCCTTTGCCCTGGGGCAGGCAGCAGAGGTGGGAACCAACCATTGACACTGCAGTCCAGAGCCACGCAGAGCTGACACCACGCACAGTCCTGCTCTGCCTGCAGAAGTTGTTGCTCCTCTCCTCTACCCAGTAAAGTCAGCACTGGGAGCACCAGTTTGGGAGTCAAGGGGAGGAAAAGGACCCAGGGACTGACCCTGGCTGAGATCTCACTGCATTTACAGCCTCCTGATGCATGCTTTCTGAGGCACTCCCTCTAGTTTGCCACCTTCGGTGCTTAACTTCAAGAGGTTTGACATCCCAGGGTGTCTGGCCACCTAGGCTGCCACTCTGCTCATCTCAATGTGCCACCTTCTGGGACATGGGCCATCACCCTGAGTGGGCATCAACCTCTGATTTGGTTGCTGACCCTAGGAAAGAGCTCACAAGCAGGGGCCAGTTCCTCAAAAGCATCCTCGGTGCCCTCTGTTCCCTGTAAGCAGCAGTAGCCGTGGACCAGCCATCCCTTCCTCACCTCCTCCTCTGCTGACAGCAGGATTTGATGCATCCCCAGTTAGTGGGTCATCCCTGGCATACCCCCTCCCCAGATACAGGGTTACTTCTGGCATCCTGGCCACAAAGCCATCTCAAATCCAGGCAGCCATGCACCTCGGGAACCAGTGCTGAGAGGAAAGGGGCTGAGCAAGTGGTGGATGGGGAGAGAAGCTCCTTCTTACCCAAGAGCCAGGAAGCTGGCTGCTTTCACAGGAGGCCTTTATGGATCCAGCAGCTCCCAGTCCTCCCTCTCTGCTCCTTTTTTCCCAACTGACATCATTGCTGCCTGTGCACATCACAGTTATGCTTCTCCTGAAGCAAAGGGCCATTCCTGTCAGTTGCTTCCCTAGTCCTGAGGCAAAGCAGAGGCTCAGATATGGACAAAGGTTCTTCCCTATCTCCACATCTTGCCACCTCCCCAAGAAAAAGCCAGCACCAAACTCCATTCTTTTGATTGAAGAAATAATATGCATTTGATTTCTTTCCCCCCTGACTTTTCCTCTCTACCCAGAGGTCACAAAAGAGCATCCAGAGGCAACTGGGTGACCTCCCACCAGCATCAGAGCTCTGGTTCAGCATCACCTCCCAGGCCTGGCTTTTAAACTCTAACAGTGAATGTTGTCCCCATCTAATGCCACTCAGGGCAGAAGAGGGACTGCAAAAATATTTGGCAAATCCTCCTAGCTGGTTAAAAAGCAGGTTTCCAGACTCAAGAAGCCCCACAATAAACCTCGATAGCTTCCAACAGCCTCCCCAGCCCAGCAGCCTCCATGGCAGCCCAGTTTTCTCACCAGCACCTTTGAGGCAGCTGCCACAGATACCTAAGAAATAATAATAGTTATCCCCTTGCCTTTGTGTGAGAGGCTCAGCTCTGATTAAACACCCTGAACCTGTGGCTCTTCATTGCCATCACTCCCCATCCCCAGGGACCACCTGCTTCTCCTCAAAAGCCACGATGCCTCAGTGGCAGCATAGTGGTGAGTTGCTGGGGGGGGGGGGGTCTCCCCTCACCACCTCACCCTGCCCTTACACCCATCCAGCACAGTGGCCAAGTAAAATCCCTCTCCAGCTTGCCCACAACCTGCCCAGTGAGTCTGATGGCAATTCCCCTGGAAGCTGGCGCCTTCCTGCAAAACAATGGAGAAATGGGAATGCAAAGACACAAAGCAAAATGACGAGACACAAAAATGATGAGGCCCCAGAAACCAAGGAGAGGGGAGGGAAAACCCCTCCTCCTTAGCAAACAACAAACCTCATCCCCTCAGCAGAGGGGATGGAAGCAGCAGTGAGATTGCTGCTCTCCGCCGAGCAAAGCAATTCATTCCACCACTGTGCCAAGGTGAGGAGTGAAATAAGCCAACTCCTTGCCCAGGATGGTTCCCATCAAGCCCAGAGGGCCCCGGTTCAGCATGGAAGGGGTTAAGAGGGGTTGATTTGCTTTCAGAGAGGAAACAGCTTCTACCCGGAAGACAAACCACAGAGCAGGGTACAGAGGAGAGACCAACCCAGAGCGCTCAGTCACCCAGACACAGCCCAGATGCTGTGAGAGTGAGGTCACCCAATGCAACGTGTTTTTCATATCCAGGGGGAGGTTTTTACCTCACCCCCAAGCTTGTGGATCTGCTGCCCCGGGTAGAGACACTGCAGCTCCTCAGAGGCAGCCCGAGTCCCTTCCCCTTTTTCAGCAGAGAGCTGCTGACGGGGCACATCACTCGCACAGGCAACGGTAACTGGCAGCAACTCAGCTCTGCGCCCAGTGCGGTTTGTGAACCAGTGGGCAACCAAGGTCAGGGAAGGTCAGAGCTCTCAGAGAGCAGCTCATCAGCCACGGAGATGCCAGGGAGGATGGTATCTGTGGGCACTGCCGCAACAGGCAGCAGCCTCTTGGGGCACAGGCAGTGCAACAGGCCAAGCCTGCACTGAAGCCTCTGCTCTGCAGAGCAGGCTTGGCACACCAAGAGTTCAAGTGGACACCGGGGTCCATCTTCCTCATTATTTTCTTTCAATTATTGTGATTATTTTGGTACAGCAGAGGGAACATTCAACTAGAGCCTGAACTTCAAGGTCTCAGCTTAAACCAGAAGCAGTGAATCTGAACCCAGACGTCAGCACTCCCCAGGTAAAGCAAGAGAAACCCCTAAGCACCATCGCTAGCTGATGCAGGAGCAGAAGGATGCTCTCCACCACGTACTCAAGGAACAAGGATGCTCCTGCCCTGAAGGAACAGCAGCCACAAATCCAGCAGCCTCGAGCTAAGGTGCTGGTTGTGAGGGAGCTGTGAGGCCAACATCCCGGTGCCGGATTCGCACTTGACTGCCGTGGAGCAGGGCTTCAGGGGCAGCTGCTCTCACGTCCCTGCTCGCATACTGATTCAGTTACATAAATTATGCAGCAGCTCTACTCCTGATTAATATTGTTAATTGAGTCGGCAGATAGGGAGAAGGAAGAAAATACCGTGGGGACACACAGGCACGCACCAAACACACCCAGAAACGCAAAAGCTGCTGTCTCAGGGTGCTGGTCAGGTCTGTAGGGAGCAAGAAGAGAAAGCAGGGAGCTTCCCCTCAAACCCAGAGACAGCAGGCAGGCAGGAATGTATTGGGGATGTCCTCAGACCTCCCCCCCGGGGAGGAGGCTCGGTGCTGTGTGTGGGTCGAGCATCCCCGCAGGAGCTGTGGCCGAGGCTGAGGCGAAGCAGATCTGTGTTGGATGAAAGCGCTGCAGCAGCAGACGGCAATCCGTACCGCCGGTGTCACGGCGGCTCAACGGAGCATCAGCCCAGACAAAGGATGCGGGAGAGCCCGTCACCGGCAGCATCCCCCAGAGCCAGCCCCCTCCGCTTTCGCCTCCTACGAGCATCCAAACGCTCCGAGCCTGACTCAGTGTCCCCCGCCACCTCCCTCTCTCCGGTTACTCGCAGGAAAACCCCGCCGGCTGCTTCGGGAAGCTTCATCCCATCGCTCCCATCATCGCCGCCAGGCAGCTGGCGCGGGCGTGTCCCCGCGGGGTGACTCATGAGCGGCTGCCCCAGCCCGGGGTCCGACCCCGCCGAGCCCACCGCGGCGCCAGGGACGGGACGGGACGGGACGGGACGGGCAGTGCTTACCGTGGATGCCAGTCTGGTGAGCCATGGCTGCGCTCCGCTGGGCTCCGGCTCCAGCTCCGCCGCGACCCGTGCAGGAAACGGCTGCTGAAGCAGCACCGCCCGCTTCCGGGCTCTGCGGAGCCNCCCCGCACCGCCCCGTCCCGTCCCACCGCCGCCGCCATCGCCCCGCGGGGAGGAGCTGGCACGGCACGGCACGGCACGGCACGGCACAGCCTGGCCACGCCATGTCCGCGCAGTGGCTGCGGCGCTTGCGACGGGGCGGCCCCACGGAGCCTCCCGGTGGAGCGCAGGGGCCCGGCCCCGGCCCCCCGCACAGCGCCCTCCGCTACCGCCGGCCCAAGTTCCTGCGTGGCGGAGGCGGAGGCGAGGAGAGCCCGAGGGACGGGCGGGACGTGCGGGGAACCGAGCTGGAGCGGCCGCTGCCCTGGGGTGCGGGCTATGCCGAGTGAGTGCGGGCCGGCAGCGGGGCCGGGCGGGGAAGGGGAGCGGGGAGGCACCGGGTGCGGGGAGGAGAGGTTGGAGCCTCTGCAAAGTGCCTGTAGGGGTTTGGGGATGCGGGTCTGAGTGACGGCCGGGTTAGGGGGCGCTGGAGGGGGTGTGTAGGGGGTTTATGGGGCTCCTGGGAGGGTGCTCCTGGAGGGGGTCGCACCCCGCTTCTTCCCCACGCTGCTCTCCTCCGCTGCAGCCCCGGCCCAAGCACTGAGCATCAGACAAAGCTGGCAGCCAGGACCCTGTCTGCCTGAAGGAGGGGAGCAGCTTCCCCCTCCAGACACGAGGTTTGATGCTTCGGCATGTTTATCCTTCTCCTTCCCTGCTCATGGCTGGTGGCAGCGTGGGACACAGCGCTGCCCACCCCCCTGCCCACCCCAGAGCAGTGCCACAAGTGCCTGGGGCAGCCCTGAGAGCAGGATGAGGCCAGCTCTGGTGCGGTGGTGATTGCACTGTGATTTTAGTGCTGGGACGTGACCCTGCTGTGTGCCCTGGCTGCAGGGAGCTGGGCAGGCAGGGAGGGCTCTTCCCTGGGGTGCTGTGTTGGGCAGGGGAAGGCAGAAAGCACTGCCTTGAAGGGGGAGGTTGGAACAGGGATGTTAGTTGGGGCAGAGCAGGTGGTTTCTTGGCTATGGCAGCACCAGGTGCCTGTCCCTTTGCTCCTAGCAAAGTGCCTTTACAAGCAAGAAGAAGATTTAAGTTTGTAGAAATTGTTGGGTTTGCCATATTTAAGGGCAGGAGGAATGGATCAGGCAGAACTTCCAGCCAGGAGCTGTCCCCACGTCTTGGCCAGACGATATCGTGGCACAGTGTGGAGAGCTGAGCAAGGAGAGCAAACTCCCATCCAGGGATGAACATTAGCAAGGCTAGAAGGGAAAACAGGGATGGTGGTTTGCAGTTCACTGTGGTGCCAAGAAAATAGCTCAGCATGAGGTGCTGACAAGGGCTGCCTGAGGCCAGGGTGCCCCAAAACCACTCACTCATCCCTGTATCCATAAGCCAGGCTTCTCCCAGCTGCAGGTAAAGGATGTGTTTGGGTCCCCAGCAAAGAGACTTGAGTTGGAAAAGGGAGCAGGAGGTGTGGGGCTGGAAGGAAGGGCAGAGGCACAGGGGTGGGCAAGGGGCAGTGCGGCCCCACGCCTCAGCTGGAGCTTTGTACCTCCAGGGTTATCAACGCTGAGAAGTCTGAGTTCAATGAGGACCAGGCAGCCTGCTGCCAGCTCTCCATCCGGAGGAGAGAGCCAGGCCTGGAGGATGAGGAATGGCTCATCCTGTGCTCCACACAGGTACAGTCCCCAGGCAGGCTGTGCTCAGCCCTGCTCCATGCCCAAGGGCAGGAAACACAGCGTTTCCCCATCAGTCCTACATGCCCACATGATGAAACCATTCCCTGGCTGTGTTTAGGGGGATCCCTGTACCTGCTGTCTGGCCAGCAAGCAGGCAGCTCTGGCTGTACATCCCCTTCTGGCTTCCATGACCCATGACGTGGGGCATTTGAGGTCATCCAAGGCCTTTCCTTTGTGCTCTCACCTTTCTTTTACTGTCTTCATTCTGCTTTCAGGGGGCAGTGTTTGTCATCCCTCAGGGGATGGCAGCATGAACCAGGCACGTGGGATGCTCTTCCCTAGGAGCAGCTCTGCCTCACCTCTTGTGAAGTGGCTCCATCTCCCCTAAAACACAGGAACAGCATGTGAGGGAGGGCTGGCTGCAAATCCAGGCACTCAGAGCTCAGACAGTGGGTCTGCGGAGCAGCACACAGACCTCACACGAGTCTGAGCTGTGCAGGAGATTAAGTAGTGGCAGGGAAGGGTAGGAGGGGTGGAAAAGTCAGGCAAAACGTGTCCAGAGACGTCCTGGCTGCGAACCTACTGTCTGTATGACGTCTCCTCTGCTGTCTTATCCCTCTTCCTCAATGCAGTTTCTAACTGGTTATTACTGGGCACTGTTTGATGGCCATGGTGGCCCAGAAGCTGCCATCATTGCCTCCAACTACTTGCACTACTGCATCAAGCAGAAGCTGGAGGAGGTTGTGGGAGGCATCACAGAGGCCCGTCCCCCGATGCATCTCAGCGGCCGCTGCGTTTGCGACAGCGACCCCCAGTTTGTGGAGGAGAAGCACATCCAAGCACAAGACCTGGTGGTGGGAGCTCTGGAGAATGCCTTCCAGGAATGTGTGAGTACCCCATACCTGTCCTGCTGCCCCAGCAGCTTCTGTGCCTCCCTGCTGCCCAGGACAGCAAGGTGGGCAGCCACACAGCTCAGCGAGCAGGCAGGGACACGTCAGCGTGCTGAGGTCACACAAGTTCAGCTCCCCAAGGTCTGCCTCATGTATGGCAGCAATGCTGATGCAGAGCAAAGCTGCAGCATCTCTGTTAAACTGCACCCAGGGGATACATTTCTTTATGGCCAGTGGCTACTGTCACACTCGTACAGAGTGTGCAAGCGTGAGGTCTCCCTGACACGCTCCTTAAGCAGTCCTTGGTCCAGTAGCAACAGTTTCATTGCCTGTACCAAAGCAGTGTTGTCTTTTGCCTTTGCTGGTTTCCCATGGCCCATCTGCAGACAGTTTTAGTTGTGGATCTCTGCTGGGAGGCATAAGGCAGCTGCAGGAGGCAGCAGCCCAGCTCACATCTCTTTCCAAACAGGATGAAGTTATGGGCCAGGAGATGGAAGCTACGAACCAGACAGGAGGCTGCACTGCCCTGGCTGCTGTTTATTTTGAGGGAAAGATGTATGTGGCTAATGCTGGGGACAGCAGGTGAGCCCCTAATAAATGAAGGAAGCTGCTAGGGGGCTGAGAGCTGGGAAACAAACAAAGGCTCCAGCATCTTAGTTAATCCTACAGAAGGTGAATGTGCAGCCCAGCCCTTTCCCTCCTGCCTGCCACAGGACCTCTTGGAAGGATGGTGGTTCTCATCCCTCCTGGAAGGGTTTGGGGATTTCAAGGGACTAGGAGGGCAGCACTGGGTTGGTAGAACAGGAGTAAGCTCAGCCTGGTAGATGTTTAAAAGTGGAAGGTGGTTTCAAGGCATCCTAAAGAGCTTCCTCATCTTTGCTCAGCTCACTATTCCTGTGGCAGTGGGTTCTACCGTTGGCAAACCAGGCAAGCTCAGCTCTGTGCTGCAACAGCACAAGTGCAGTGGTGGTACTGAAAATGCACCAGTTTTTGGGTGCAGAGCTATTCTCTGGCACTGCTTTGATACTGGTCCCACACCTGACTGACCTGGCTGGCTTTGGCAAGAGGAGGGCTGCAGTGATAGCTCAGCTCTTTGCCTCTTCCCCCTCGTAGGGCAATTCTTGTTCTGAAGGATGAGGTGGTGCCCATGAGTTGCGAGTTCACCCCTGAGACCGAGAGACAACGACTCCAGCACTTGGTGAGCAACTCCTGCTATGCATCAGTGCAGCTGTGAGCATCCCACTGAGTCAGAGGGGGCTTGGAGCAAGAGGCCACCAGTTTTCCTTGAAGGCCACTCTGGCCAGGATGTCATCTGGCACTAGGCAAAGAGGGCTGGGGGCAAGACTCAGCCATCAGCCTTTAGTATGGGAGGTGCTCATATCCTCCTTGGGGTGTGCTTTCCCAGGTCTGTTCTCCATTCTGCTGCTGGGAGTGCCAGGCCTGAGGCAGAAGCAGTTTTGGTGAAGCAGAACCTGTCTGTCCTCACTCCTCCTTTCCCTCCTCCAGGCTTTTCTTTTCCCCAAGCTCCTGGATGGTGAGTTCACACGCTTTGAGTTTCCACGGAGGTTGAAGGGAGATGATGTGGGCCAGAAAGTCCTGTACCGGGATTACTTCATGGAGGGTTGGTGAGTCCTGGCTGCCCCAGGGTCCAGCTGAAGCACAGGGAAGCTTTACCTGCCCACAGCCAGGGAGAGGCAAAGGCAGAAGGGCCGTGTCCCACTGGGGAGGGCAGGGAGCCTGGCAGTGCAAAGCTGTGCCAGATGACATGAAGGATGCTGTGAGCAGCTTCCCACACACAAATGAAGGACTGGAGCTGTTAGGGAATGGTTGAGGTGGCCCTTCTGGGATCCTGTGAGGTGGGGCTAGTGCAGGTACAAACTGGGGAGGAAGAGGAGAGGGGAAAAAAAAATCACCTGGGCATTCAGCAAGGGGTCATCCTCACTGCATCTGCTTCAGCAGGTCACCTTGCTCCTTCCTCAGTCAGCTGCCTGTGCAGAGGGGCACCACGAGAGTTGAATCAGGGTTGAAATGCTGTGGCTGGGTGATACCTTCAAGTCAGACAAATGCCAAGTCAATGGTGAATTCTCTGTTCTAGGGGATACAAGACAGTGGAGAAAGCCGACCTCAAGTATCCTCTTGTCCACGGTCAAGGGAAGCAGGTAGCTTAATGCTTTACACGCTGGGAAGGCAGAGCCAAGTCTGCTGGGGGTGCTTTGTGTCGTTGTTACTCACAGTCATACTCCAGGGCACTGTGTCAGGAGGGCAGAGCAGTCAGTGCTCTGGGGCTCTGCAGCACAGCCCAGCCCCAGTGCAGCTGAGCCAGCAGCCCTGAGCCAGCCTGCCCTTTCCCCAGCTCCCCTTGCACACAAGGACTCAGTCAGATAAGAACTTACTTGATTTGATCCCACTTTGGACTCTCTTTCAGTTCCAACTAGTGCCTTTCCCACAAACCCTCCTCATTCGAGGAGAGGCTGAGAAAAGGAGCCCAGAGAGGGAGGGAGGATGCAGGGAGAAGTAATGAGTGCACACATCCAGGTTCTGCCTGCTGGGGTGAAGCAGGAAACCCAACCACCTCCCCCAGCCCTACAACCCACATGACACCACCTCTGCAAGGAGTCAAGTGCAGAACTTCCTTTGCTAGGAGAAAGGAACCCTTTCCCCCAGCCAACCCAGTTTTCTTCCTTGCCACCTCAAATCAAGAGTGATGCCACCACAGGCTTCCTGAGGTCTGCAGCATTACCCAGAGCGCATGCACTAACTCGAGAGCACACCACGAGCTGTCTGTATACAGGCAAACTCCACATCAGGCCATTGCTTCTGATCACTCCTCCACCTCTCCACCAGGGGCTGCACCTGGAGAGGGGTCTTAAAGGCAACACATGGATCAGTCAGGATATGGCACACATCAACCTTTACAGGTGCCACATTCTCATGTTTCAATACTGTTTTGCTTTGTTTGGGGCCAGGCTCGTTTGCTGGGGACTCTGGCTGTCTCTCGAGGTCTGGGGGATCATCAACTCAAAGTCATTGACACCAACATTGAAGTGAAACCTTTCCTCTCCTGCATTCCCAAGGTCAGTTGTAGCACTCACCCTCCTCTGTAGCACCCTCCCTTTACAGACCTGGCAGGTCTCAGCTTGTCCTTTTCCATCCTATATTTCTTTGCACACTGCTCAGAGGATCACCAAGACAGAGGAATCTAGCAGCATGGCAGCAAGGGCACATAAAAGATTGAAAGCAACCTGGTCCTACTTTGTTTTTTTAGGGGAAGAGATCTTGCTGACCCTTCCAGTACATTACAGGAGCTGTCAATGATTTACTGCCGTGTTTTCCAGGTGAATGTATTTGACTTGGCTCTGCATGACATAAAGGAAGATGACGTCCTCATCATGGCAACTGATGGCCTTTGGGATGTTCTGTGCAACAAAGAGGTGGCCCATATGGTCAGGAGTTTCCTTGCAGAAAACAGGACAGATCCTGACAGGTAATATCAGCTTTGCTGTTGTTTCCTCTGTCAAATAACATGTCCAGACCAAAAGCAAGCTCAGATCACTCTGCTTTTAGGTCAACTCCAGCAAGACCAAACCCTCTTTCCTGTGACTCTGCCAACTGCCCAGTAATTTTTCCCCACCCACAATTACAATGCTGGTGTCTTAAAAAAACCCTACTTTTTTGACAAAATCAAATCACAGAATCATTTTGGTTGGAAAACACCTTTAAGATCATCAAGTGCAACCCTTCCCCTCACAATGCCAAAGTCACCACTAACCCACAGTCCTCAGCAATGTCTTTCAAATACCTCCAAGGCTGGGCACTCCCCCAGCTCCCTGGGCAGCCTGGAACAGGGGCTGACAGCCCTCTCAGGGATAAAGTTCTTCCTAATCTCCAGTCTGAACCTCCCCTGGGGCAATCTGAGGCCATTTCCTCTTGTATCATTTATTACTGGGGAGACTGATCACATCTCAGTGCTGGGCATTGAGGGAGTAAGGGAATAAGTGCCACATTAACTCAGACCTTGCCGGGTTTTTTCCACCCACAGGTTTTCAGAACTGGCCAAGTGCTTGGTGTGCAGAGCAAGGGGGAAGAAGAGAGGGCACCAGTGGCTGCTGGATGAGAGCCATGAGGCATCCTACGATGACATCTCTGTCTTTGTCATCCCACTGCACAAGAGGGATGAGCACTGACTGTTGGTACAACACACAGGATCTGTTTCACTGCTGTAATGCTATTCAGCATCCACCCAAGAGAGAGGGCTTTTTGCTGCACACCTCCACTCTCCTCCAGCAAAACCATCTGCAGGGGAACCTGGAAATGCACAGCCAGCACCTATGCAGATCAACATGAACGTTAGCTCCTTAAAGAACATGCAGGAGAGGAACAGCAGGCAGCAAATCATTCCCCTGACTCCTTTCTCATTGTCAGCCCAAGGAGAAATCACATGAAAGCGTCAGCTGCACAAGCTGAAGGGAACCAAGGTCTTTGCAGTACAGCAAGACTCCATCCAGTCCACGTTTCTAGCAACCTCTCTCCCTTTTTAATACTGAAGAACGAGGATCAACTGAGATGCAGTCAGTCTCAGCAGCTGGCTTTTCATCAGGCCTGAACTAAGATGTGCTAAACTGGATGCACAAGCTAAAGCATCCCCCCATATCTGTACAGACTGCCTGGGAGCTGCTGCTGAGAGAGCAGTAGGTACAGCCATGGTGCAAATGGGAGCAGCAGCCCAGACCTCCTCAGAAAGCTGCCATTTGTAGGCAGCACCACCTCCAAGCAGATGATGTTAGCAGATGAAGCTACACGTTGGTGTACAGACCATGCCTTACTTTTTTATACAATGCAATGTTGATTTGGAACAAATCTTAAGTCCCTGACACTTGCCAACACTTTTGTATTCATTCAGGTAATTTCTGGCAGCAAAGTTAGTTTTGTAGCAGTAACACCAATGAGAACCAGAGTTTAAGTACATCAGCTGATTTAGTATGAGGGCTCCAAGCAAAATAAAACCTGTTTGTTCAAATTTCTCTGCAGTGCTGAATCTCAACCACTCTCACTCCTACAACAGGAGCAGCAGCACAGGAGACATGCCAAAGAGTTGTGCCTTAAACTCTAGAGATCTGCTTCTTAAACCTCTTCATTAGCCAGGCAAATTCAGGTCTGGACAAGCTTCCTCCATCCCCATGTCCTCACTGTGGCTCTCACTATTCCTTACCCAGTTGTCCGTTTCAGAAGGGAATCCTGCAAACTCCTGTGTGTGTTTTAATGTTTCACACGGATGAAAGCTCAAGGAAAAATACATGTGAGGTTTCTTTCCCACACATCTTACTGCAGTTTTATTCCTGTCAGAGGTTTTACCCAGACTTGAGATGGAGACAAACAGCCTTAGGAAATCACAGGGCTTTTGGCTGTGCCCAAATCCAGTTTGTCCCTACTATTCCCTTCCTTGTACTACCCCAATGGTGAGGTGTTGACATGATTTCCTGCAGTGGGAGGCCTGGGCCCAGGAATGAGGCAGCCTTCTCAGCTACCTGCTCACAGTGTAAGGCAAACAGAAAAAAACCCACATTTCTCTCCAGCTCCAGGTTTCCCCCATCCTCTCAAATTTAACCTAAAGGCAATGCACATGGAGTCATATTACCTCAATGCTGGTTCCCAACCCCCTCCAGCAGCTGTAATGTTACACGTTAAGGATCCAACTCTCCCCTTAACCCAACAAGCTCTTTCCCTACCTCCCTGCTGAGGAAGAGGTCAGCTCTTCTACGCAGACCCCAGCCTGTTGTGAACACCCTCTGCCTCAGGCACCACACCTTGACAATCACCTGTACCAAGACTGTTTCCCTCTCTTGATACATTACTAGGCAAGAAAAAAAAAACCCTCTTAAAATGAACAATTTATACAGGCAGAGCTTCAGAGGATCCCAACTTCCACTACAGAGCTTCTGACTATTCAGATGCTTTTTCCATTCCTCTCCCCTCTAAGAGACCAGCAAGTTGTAGCACCCCAGACAAATTGCAGCATTTACAGCACTCAGGATCTCTCTACAAAATATTTATTGTTAACAGCCACAACATTGAACTCTCCACATATGTATTTTGTAACAAAGCATAACTTGACTTACGTATTTACACTCATCTGGCAGATATCACCTCGGAGTCCAACTCCCCATATCCCAGCTCAGAGAGATCAGTTTCTGAAAGGCTTAGCCCCTTGACCCAAAACCACGTTGAAGTCTAATCTTAAAGTGCAAAACTAGTCAAGAGGCATTGGAAAAGATACCACCACTGCTTCCAAATTTGTTAATTCAGTTGCTCCCATGTCCCCCAGAGCAAGGACTGTGACATGAACTAAGGAGCTGGGAAGCCTCAACTAAAAACAAAATCCTTTCTCAAAGACTAACTTGGAGAGAAGAATCACACCTGGAATCTCCAACACCACCAGCAGATGTGCTGAGCCACCACCACTGCGTATTTAGAGTGAGGTTGTCAAGTCTCACTTCCCCCTTTTTTTCTAAATAAGGGCTTTATTTCATCCCCAAAGAACACAGAATCAGACATTCACCTTTTGACAGGTCAGACGTGGAGAAGAAATGCTGCTTCCTGCTTGGCTTTATGGATGGTTGGACGCTCTGTTACACCCAGAGGGCTGTTTTTAAGGAGGTTTCTGATCAGCTGGCTGCCCTGCTGAGCAATTCCAGTCCCGCTGCTTTTAGAGAAGCACACAGAAGGTGGAAACTAAAAGCCTGACCTTTCCTGTCTGACCTTCTAGAAACACAAGATGCAAGTTCCTTGACAAAACTTGGCCCTTTTCTCTTTTTTTTAAAAGCAGATGGAAAACACTCAGTGCTACATCAACCAAGAAAGACATCTCTACCTGCTGGGTGGCAGTGGAGCCTGGGAAGGCATTAGGCATTCATTCTGAACTGAGCATTACTGCTAGCTGTACACTTATCTTCACTCCAGAAAGCCACCAGTGTTCTTAGTGTATGTGTCCTTCTACTTGGGTCCTTTGGTCCTCTGTTTCTTGAATGTTTCATGCTCTAACAACGTTTTACAACACTGCAAGGGGAGAAGAGATGGACAACAGTCTGTAGGCAAGTGCTCAAATCACATCAGCAAAGAGCATTTTTAGAATAAGGCTTCCAAATGCTTCCCTAGGAAAGTACCAAGAAGAGTGGCTGCAGGCTTTCTCTTAGGTAACAGACTTGGTAAAACCCTGAAAGACAATTTGCTGCTGAATGCTGAAGTTTAGCTGCCAAATCACTCTACAAACCCCCAATACCCATTTGTGACAAACTACTGCACAGTGCTGTTGCTTACAGAAACACCAGTAATGGTAAAATAGCACCAAGCAGCCTGAAATGCAACATGACTGACTTGAGTGGGTGGCTGTACAAAGCCAGTCAGCTGTGAGAGCAGGTTAAGTGCCTTCCCTCACCCTGGGCATTGGTCTGTGACATTGGGGCAGGACAGGAAGGGGGAAAGTGGTGTAATAGTATCGACCTCTCATCTGCATCTCCAGCCTAGAGGATGGCAAGCTCACATCACAGACCTATGCCCTTAGAAATGGCTCTAAACTTGACATTAGCAGCAGCAGAGGGAAGCTGCAAAGCCTAAGAAGCTTCAACCACAACACTGATCCAAACATCCAGTTTATCTGGCTGGCAACTGCTACAGGCAAATGTTGCAGCTCCTACTTTAAAGCAGGAGTGGAAAAGTGGTCACTTCCCATCCCCAGCCCTCAGCATGGCACGTTTCCACTGACTCTGAGGAGGAAAAAAAAGGGAATGAAAAAGAACACCAGAAGCTGTTTCACAAGCCATCTGACTCCTCCAGGGAAAACACACTCAGAATTCTACAGAGGGCTCCCAACAGTTGAGACCACGTTTGCTGTACCAAGGGAGCATCCAGAAAGTTGACGTAAGGTAAGATGCTCCAGCCCAGTTCTCCAGTAGGGACTGGCATTGAGAGCAGAGAGAGTGAACCCATTACTGTGCCTGGCACCTTACATTTCAGAGAGGGGAAGCATGTGTGACTGGGTGAGGGAAAGAACAGACTTTCCAAGCTGTGACCCAGCACATGTTTGGAAAGGCAAGAATGCAACAACCACCACATCTACATCAAGCCCATCCCAGCCTCCTGGTGTAATGCTTTGGGAAAATGCAGCCCAGCCTGCCAACCCTTCTGTGCCATCTACCCACAAGCCTCTCTGGTGCAGGAGAGCAGGGGCCTTCTTTAGAGCAGTGCCACAGCAAAGCAGTCAGCACAGTCACATGTAACAATTTAAAACTTCATTTCCAAAGCCATCAGCTGTCCAAGGAAACATCATTCTTTGGGGGGCTATGGCTGAGAGCCTGCAGGACAGAACATATGATGAGCTAACTGCATGTCCAGCTTAGCAACAAAGGGATCCAGCTCTAAGCTTGGCATGAGGAGAATTTAATGGAGCTTATTTACAAACCAGGAGGGGAGAGCTGCATGGGTGAAGGTAAACAGCCTGCACACCCCACAATACTGGCCCACATCATTTTCTTTAATATCTAAAAGTAAAAAAATATGGCCCATTCCCATTGCCCTTCCCCCCCTCCCCCCAATATTTACAAGTAAGATCAGCCAAGATGATACATGAAGAAGAAACACAGGCAGACTGTCCTTTCAGTCTCGCTTTGGGTTCTCCATCTTCCTGCTGACAGACTCCTTTATTGCTTGGGACACTGACCAGACCTCATCAGTGCTCAGCCCTCTGGGATGCTGCCACAGTAATCAGCAGAGAGGCTTCGGCAAGCTCAGGCATGGTTTGTCACACATTGAATTGCCCAAGAAGAAGATGACAGGATGGACGGTGTGTATTTACAGTCACCCACTCTTCTGTTCCACTGCAAAAAGAATCCAGCCCTGCTGTTTCAGCTGAAAACCATAAGTGTTCACATTTGGCACAGAAGTAGTTTTGTATTTGTGGACTGCAGTGAAACCAGAGAGATCCCAGATGTGACAAACATGCACTTCTGGGAAGGAATTGCACGTTCCACCTTGGAACATCAACAGCCTGGTGCACTTACAGAAAGAAAACACACAATTACAGCTTAAAAAAATGCCACAAACATTTTGTAGCTAAAACAGATTTCATTGCTCTTAGAAATAATACTGTGTCAGTTCCAAGTTCAGCTGAAGCCTGCTGGGCCCAGACTGGAGATAAGGACCTGGAGCATGACTCTTCTGAACATGCTGGGAGGCTGAGGGGAGGAGTCCTTACAAAGGAATGCAGCAAATAAAGGTAAAACAGGTGGAAACATATGCAGGAGCAGGAACACAGTCTAGGAGACCTAGGCCATTCCAATACTATGCTTGCAATGACGGGCTGCTGCTGGCCATGTGGAAGTCACCTGACAGCAGCTGCAGTGTAGGAATTAGTCGTCGATGGTTGGCAACCAGAAGGCCTACAAAAGCAAAAAGGAGGAACATCTTTTACAGAGAATACAAACCCCTCCCGTGGCACAATGTATGAGCTGGTCACTGCTACCTCCTGGAAACACACAGGCACCACAGATGCAGTGCCACCCTCCCAGCAGTTTAAGGATTAGTCCTGGCTCATGCTGGCTTGGTTGGCATTGCACATTGTCCAGAGCAAGCCCATCTTACCCACAGTGAAAGCAGCAGCCATGGAGGCTGACCTAAAGAACTCATACTTCTGGGTGTGTTCCCTCCCTGCTCTGCTCTTAGCTCCGTGTTCAAACCTTGCTTGTGCCAGGTGTGCTGCCCCATACAGCCACTGGCCAGCTCAGACACAAGCAAGGCCTATCAGAGCCTGGGCTGGCTCTCACCAAAGCCCAAGCAAATAGCAATCAGTGGCACTGAGCCTTCTCAGGTTCATTTCTGAAAGGGTCAGCAGCACCTCACTGAGCTTGGGGGAAACTCAAAACACTCTCCTTACCATATTGGAACATGCGCTAGCAAAAGTCATGAATTTTGGATTGAACTGCAGACAGGTGATGGGACCTGTGTGTTTCCCATCCAGCACAGCCACCTTCATCCCACTTTCCCCATTCCAAACGTGAATCTTCCCATCCTCTGAACCTGCAGGCAGGAGTGGAAAATAAGATATGAAGGGTACAATGTAGAGGTCGGCAGAGAAAATGAAGATCATAACCAGTCAGAGAACTGTAGAACAAGCCTGCCTTGTCTTCAAAGCTTAACCTTTAACATGCTCAAAGGATCACGTGGGCATTTACAAAACATCACTAGAGTTTACAAACCTCTGTCCAAACAGGAGATTTTAATCTCTGCACTTCAGAGACTCACAGTGCCAATGCTGTTCTGAAAGGGGTTAACAACTCGGGTCAGCCAGAACAAGAGAGTTGACACCATCCAACTGAGGAGGAAGAGGCCTTCCCAAATTGCAGAGGTGTGCAAAAGGCCAAAAGCTGGGTCTAAGAGTCACTGGAATTTTCTTCTGCTTCCATATTTCTATCTACAGCCCTCAGGGAGGGAAAAATCAAGCAGCACAAATGACAACTTCACCATCTACAGAAACTGAAATGTTTTGGAACTTCTTCCAGTACAGTTTTCATTTGGAGGAATAAACCAGAAAGGTACTTAAGTGCAACAAAGTGCTCTCAGAGACAGACTAAACAAAGAATCTCACCCTGCTTCTCTGCAATGAGGAAGCTGTCAGCCAGAACAAGAAGAAAAGTTCTGTCAAGACCATCACTCATCAAGAAACAATGAGTTCCCAGATACCAATTACCACAAAGTTAAACACATCTGATGTACCAGCCATATAAATTACAACAAAAAGAAAGTGCTAAGAGAGGGCAGCATCATACAGTCTGCACTTCAGAGCCTGTTGGGCAGCAGAACACAGCAGTGGCTGCTCACCCTGGGCTGCCTGGCCTGCAGGAACAGGCTTTGCAGGACTTGCAACTGCCTTTTGCTACCTAAAAAGAGAGTCTCTCCTACAGCTGGGAGTGAGAAGTGTGTCTGGGCCAAAGGAATCCTATGCTGGGTTCCATCAGGCTGATGCCCTCTGCTTCCATCAAGGGTTAGGCAGAGCTTTTTTTCCACAGATGTGGGGGTTTACAAGAGCCATATGAGCAAAATGCAGCTGCCCCAGTGCAGGAATGTCCCCAGCAGGTGCACAAAGGCACTAGGCTCTGAGACCAAGCAGTAGCAGGTGCCTTACCCATCAGGCAATGGACTGCAGGCCACAACATACACCCCCCCAAACACTGCAATGCAGCATATGAGTGTGCCCTACCCAGCAGGTGAGAGTCACTGTCAGAAACTGTCACAGCTCTCCACACATTGCAACAGTCTTTTTTCTTTTTGGAATAGCATTCATATATAAAGGGAGGGAAAAAAAAGGTCTTCTTGCAGGCTTGTTTATGTTTCAGTCTAGAAAATGCTGAGTAAACTAGGAAAACAGTCAGTGCACTGAAAGCTTACAGCTGCACTGTATTAAATACATTCTGCTTCCCAAGAGGCAGAGTTTTAGTCCTACATAACACACCTAATTTCAGAGCACTGAAATTCTTTCCAAGAAGAATTCTCTTACCTATCATGATGAACTGAGAGTCAGGTGTGAATGATGCCTCCAGTGTGACAGCCTTACTATTGTTATAACCCTGTGGCACAAAAGAGGAGAAATATGAAGCAGTGTCCACTGTAATCTCCTAACCAAAAGGGCACGTGCTCCCAAAATTAACAGCAGCTTTCAAGCAACAGGCAACGTGCTCACCCCAAATGTATGCAGGACAGCCCCTTTAAAGGCATCAATCAATGGAATGAAGCCTCCATTGGTCGATATGAGGATGAGTTTGCCATCGTTACTGAACTTGAGGCCTGTCCACTCACACGTTCGGTCGTACTGCATCTTGAACGTAGCAAACGGGCCCTGCACAGACAGAAATGGGAATCAGGATGTAGGCTCCGTGTGCTTTGCTGCTAATGAGAGGCTGTGCTTTTAACACTAGCTCAGGTTAAATGATTCTTCAAAATAAAACGTTTAGTCTTAAGATACCAAAGGAAAATGACATGGAAAAAAAAGGTCACTGCATGTGTAAGTTTCGAAAGCCACAGCAAAACCAGAACCAAGGGAGGGTGTTTCAATACTCAGTCCCATTCCCAGTTCCTCATTCAACAGCAGAAATTAATTTCAGGTAGGATGAAGTTTGCAATCAATGCTGCTAACTGAAGTTAGAGAAGAGCTTGAGCTCATGTTATTGTCATCTGACTTTTTGGAAACCATGGAACTAACCAGGCTCAGTGTTTAGTCAGTTCAGCTGCCCATCCAATTACAGTTTCCTTTGAAATCTGCATCCTTTCTGACAGTCATGGCTCTATCTTTGCTACTGTTCTTCCAGAATAAGCAGCAAGATAAAAAAAACCTCAAACAACCCAAACCCCAAAACCAATAAAAAGCCTGATCAGGTTCAAGAGCCAAAGTATAACTTCAGTTCAAGAGTAGATTTCAGGATTTGGTGAGAGCATGTATCCTTTTCTGTCTCTGTGCTTACCAGAAGCTCTCTAGGGGCCAAGGAGACACCTCAGATAGTAAGCTGGAGTAAAGAAACCCAGCCTCTGAGCATTCAGTTTAGATCACTTCTTGCAAGCTAAACAAGTGCAAGTAGTGAAGTCAGGGTAGCTCACCTTGTCAAAAGAACGGAGATCATAAAGCTTCATCATTTCAGAATTGACTCCAGCAGCAAAAATCAATCCTTCTGGGTCAAAAGAACATACAGGTTTCCCCTGGAGGTGCATTAAACCCTAGAAAATAGAAGTTGTTCAAATTATTTTGCAAAACTGAAGAAGACTTGAACACATCTCTCCTTTCCAACTGGGGTCAGTCGTCTCTGTGATCTCGGAAGGCTGGGCTGTAAAACAGACAGGGCAAGTCTGGGGCAAGTGGGAGGTCTCTGGTTTCCCGGTAATATTTCTGGGCGCTACAGCTGCCACCTCATGGGCAAACTGAAAATTACAAGGAAGACTGCCTCGGCCTGTTTCCTAAACTTGAATGCAGCTTCTAGTGACAAGTCCTAGGTTTTCCAATTCTTACAACTTCAGGTGTTAGAATAAATTGCACAACTGCTACTGAATGTACAACCCTTCTCTGTTGGAACTCTGAGATTCATCCCATGGGAAACTTACACACTGGCACTAAAGCCATGTTCCTGGGAAAAAAAAAGGAGGAAAAAGCTCTGGTTTAAGACAGAGAAAACCATTATCTAAGAAATGTAACCTTCTCTTCCTTTTGCTTTTACCGTTGCATCATCTGGACTACAGAGCCCTCTCTCATAAGCTAAACGGTCCCAGTGAGATGGGAAAATATGAGAGCCTGACACTGTATTAGTGCCAGATGTAGGGACAAAACAGCTCAGCACCAATCAAAGGTGGAGATTCTACTCCTTAGTCTTTCATTCCTGCCCTTGCTGACGGGTCTAGCAGTTTTCTCAGCCCACAGAGGCCTGCTTCAACTAAAAATGTGCAGTGAACTGCTCCTGCAAAATAAATAGATAAAACCAAACAGGGGTTTGCCTTGGCAGAAAGTTTGATCACCTCTTATGAACAACCAAGGTGATGCAAGGAGGGAGCAGACAAGTATGGCTGCTGTGTTACTTAGGTCCACAGTTTCTTCATCAAGTTTAACTGCATCAAGGCATCAATTTTAAAGACACACTAGAAACGCTCAGATAAGATTCCTTCCCACCCCAGGAGAGATGCCAGCTAAGAGAGAACACTCTCTGCATGAGGCAGTGGTTACTGAACAACCTGATGACACCCAGCTCTTTTCTTAGATTCACAGACTCATAGAATCATTTTGGCTGGAAGACATCTTTAAGATTGAGTCCAGCCCCATCAACCACTAAACCACTTCCCTAAGTGCAATGTTCACCTGTCTACAAAACACCTCCAGGGACAGTGACTCCAGCACCTCCCTGGGCAGCCCATTCCAATGCCTGACAACCCTTTCAGTAAAGAAATTTCTTCTCATATCCAACCTGAGCCTCCCCTGGTGCAACCTGAGGCCATTTCCTCTTGTTCTGTTGATTGTTACCAAGGAGAAAAGACCAACCCTTGCCTCGCTACAACTTCCTTCCAGGTAGTTGTAGAGATGGTAAGGTCTCCCCCGAGCCTTCTTTTCTCCAGGCTAAACAGCCCCAGATCCCTCAGCCATTCCTCACAGAAGACATGCTCCAAATCCTTTACTAGCTTGGTAGCCTAACTCTGGATCCTCTCCAGCATGTTTCATCATCTGTCGGTGTTATTTCTTGCTCTTCTCAGTGCCTCTCCAGCAGAGACATAGGTGAAAGTGAGTGGTGTTACACAATGCAACATACTTCACAGAGATTTGTGATGGAGGATGCTTCAGCAATCCAGAAAGATGTCAACAGAAGATCAGCAGCAGACATTTCTGGAAACACTTTTATTTTGTAACAAGCACATATCCATTTTTCCTCCTTCTAAGTGAAAAAGGGGCACATTATGGGCATGAATTTGATATCCTACCTGGCAGTTTGGGGAGCGGAGATCCCAAAGTCGAATCGTTTTATCAAGGGATCCAGAAATAAAAGTATCATCCACTGGAGACATTGAAAGAGCGACCACTCTGCAACACAGAAGAGCACATGCATCAGAGACATAGAGAAGTGACAAGCTCATTCCAAACACTGTTTGCTTCTCCTGTACCGTTTCCAAGCCACGTCTTACCTTTTTGTGTGCCCTGGGAAATACCGAATGTATTTGTTGTCATGCAAGGACAGGTATCGGATTGTATCTGAAAATATAAACACATCATCAACTCTATTATGCCACCAAGGCAAAGTTATCTGAAAGTGGTCACACAGTAAACTTACTCCCCATGGCAACACAATCTTGCCACAGTGAATAAGCCTGGTCATTGGATTTCAAGTCATTTTGCAACAGAATCCAGTTAGCAACAGAGACAAAACAACTTGGTTTCCAAGGCAGAAGGGGAAAACCAGCACCAGGAGAAGGTATTTCCCTCCCCTCCCCCACAAAATCAAAAAGTTTCGAAGTTACAAGTTGACACCTTTTTTTTAATTGCTACACAGCACAGATGTTGCTCTTACCTAGGGACATACCCAGCAAACCAGTCTCCAGCTTAACAGTAAGCATAGGAAATGTGTGAATTCCAGCACTGAGCCAAAAAGGAGACAAAACCATGAACATCTGACACCTGAAAAATCATTAAATATAATAGATATCTTTTTTTCTAATCTAACAGTCAACAGTTTCACACATTCTGTGCACTTAGAGCAGTTAAGCTCTAGGAATAGAACAGAGGAGTAATCTAAAGCTTAGTCCACTTAAAACAATCTTTAAAACATATTGATTAAATCGAAGCAGCCACCAAAACTTTTCTCAAGTGGTAATTTCATTTGTTTATTTATTCCAGAATGTTTGAAGATACTGCTGAGACCTTCCCACAAGATTAAAAGAAATCTTTGTAGGAGGAAATTACCAACACGCAGAAGCCGCTTTTTAATCTTCATGTGCAGATCCATCTGAGCCAACGAACACGAAGAGCACAGATTAAACCTCTGAGGTCTGAAAGCAGCAGCAGCAAAATCCCTTCTCACACACTAGTTAGAGGATATTAGTTTAAGCTACTGCTGGATGGAGGAGACTGGTGTTAAGAGTACCAAGAGGCTTGGTAGTGCTGTATTAAGTCCTGCTGAGGCTCCAAAGATAAACTGAGGGTAAAGGACATTTTGACTTGGAACAACAGGAGCCAACAGGATGCAATATACACAGAGCTTTTAAATACTCATGAGAGCTACTGTGTTCAGAGATTTTTTTTTTGAAAGGCTCATTCAGTGAAATTTAGTTGCCGTGGAAGAAATGATCGAGATGCCTGAGGTTTCACATCAAGCTGAGATCCGAGATCTAAACCACCCTCCAGAAAACTAAAGTTGACTGATTAAGCTGGAAACATGCTGCTGGTGACAATACCACTCTGAAAGGCCTCAAGTAACCTGAGGTGACTATCCAAAACATAAATGCCCAACACCAGTGTCACATCCTCTCGTGGCTAGAACCAATGTTTCAAGCATGCTGTTAAGACACTTCTCCTGTTTTTCCTGCAAGAGCCATCATATTACCTGATCTGCGAGGTATCCCTGCAGAGCTGCATCTTCATTTGCTAAAGAGGAAGCACTGGGGAGCTGTGATCCTTTGTGATCCTTTTGTTGGCAGTGCTCTGTCCCAGGCAAGGCAGTGGCCTGTACAGTTATCTCCTGTACCGGGTGGTATCATAGACCCTCAAACTGTACAAACTACTACCTCAGCCTGGAATCAGGCAAGAGGAACTGGGTTCAAAGGTCTTGAGGAAGTCTTCAAAAGCAGATTGGTAGCAACTCCAACACATAAAATGCCTGTGAGCAAACGCCAGCATTCCTAGGTTCATTTGCCCACCCAAGAACCATGTAAAAGGTTAAATACAATGCACCTTGCCCAAGACTGCATGTGTTAGGGACTGCGGAGTGCCTGGATCCCTACAGAACACACTGCTGGTTTTCTTAGGCTTTACAGTCTGTAAGAGCAACAAACACTTTCACATTTACCTTTTTCTTTTCTTCTAATCACATATTTATCATAATGCTACCCTGCAGGATGAAGATTCTTTTAAATTTTTGATTCCCCTAAGGCTTACCAGTACTTATGAACAAAAAGCCACAACTGAAAATGGCATTATAAATGCTTCATTACATTGTTAGTTACTTGTACAACACAGAACAGCCAAGTCTGAAATGTGACACAAGAAAGCAATCATTAAAAGAATTGTAAGTAGGTTGTGAAACAAATTAAAAAGGCAAGAGTTTTTCATCACTTTATACCATTAAAACCAATTTTGTTGGAAACTTCCAAGTTCCTTTAGTTCCAGGTCCGGCTTGTTCTAGTTTAAGCTGACTTGCTCAGTCTTAACTTCCATCTGCTTTAAATTCATACTCTTTAAAACTCTTTAAAGTAACCTAGCACACACCACCAGGCACCAGTATCTCTACCATAAGCTCCATCTCTGCAAAGGAAAGAACAAAACCAAACCACTATTCTTGAAACGATTCTGAATTTACAAACACAATCTTAAAAACCCATTTATAAAGTGCTGTGCCAAGAGATTCTTTCAGTGAGAAACGCTCAGAGACTGACTACGACAAACAAAAGAGACAACATCTGAAATGAACACTGTTTCCAACCTTAGGAAGAATTGATGTACCTATCTGTGCCAAGTCTTAAATAATCTATTTGAGTTTCAAATTCACAACAGAGAGTCCGTCACAAAGCTCTAGAAACCCTTCAAGATCACTGATTTACAGAGTGTAGCTATCACAGATGTTGACTGTGGAGAAAAGGCATTTCCACGTCTCTCACAATGAGAAGGCAGATTGAGAGAAGCAAAACTAATCTCAGAGGAGCTCTGTGACTTCCTCCAGGCTTGGCTGGTGATCTGCTGAGTTATACGAACTTCCTGCCCTCCCTGCTGCTTACGGGGAATTTTGGAAAAGCATTCCCTTCCTTTGGAGTCGACTGGTGTATGTCCCAGACAGAGCTATGGCATTTAGCTCACCTTTGGGTCACGTGCTCCTTCCACCTCATTGTACATGCAAGGAACGAAGGCACAGAGGCTGACTGACAGTACTGGTATCAGACAGCAAAGTGAACAGCAGAACCAAGGCCCAAACTTTATCACACTAACAATGTTTAATCCCTTAGTTATTGCAGCAATAAACAAAACTCAGATCAGCATGTTCAAGGGAGTATCACCAAGCTGTGCACTGGAGTTGAACATTAATTCCTGTCTCTGACAGGGTGCTTATCACTACAATGTTGCTATAATTTTTTCCCCCAGCTCTTCAGAGCCATTTAGCCAGGCATATAGTTTTAAGTCTAATGAGATTAAATATGCTGAACTCCAGTGGGTCACTTACCATCTATTTTGTTGGAGCTGTACACGACAGTGTTGGCAGCATGTGTGTACCTGATGAGATCCACTCCATACTTCTTACTGTACAGTGTTCTCTTTGGTCTGTCAGAAAGAAGAAGAAATAATTGCACTTACTGCAACAAACAGCTCAAACCAGAACTCAGCACATGAACAATGTCAGTTTTCTCATTACAAGATTGGTTTGAGTAGATGTTTTTATACAAAGACAGAAAAGCTTTTGTATTTACTTATCAAACAAGCACTTTGGTACTTTCTCCAAGACCACCCCTAGGCTTGAGGAGCTCCCTCCTAACACCTGCAAAATGCACTTATTTGCTCCTCCAAAAACTTTTTCCCCCCGATGTCTACTGTAAAAGAATACGAGCACAATGTCAGGCAGCACTGCCTCACTTTCCCTTGCCCATCCAAATCTCTAATTCACATGCTGCTTATTTGAGATGGAGAATAACTTTTGTTCTGTGTTACTTCAAAACCTAGAACAGGGTCATCTCACTGAGAACAGGGCTTCTTGGTATTAACAAACACACTACACCAGTAGTCTCTGAAAGCAATGTTAACACAGGGACTCTCAAACAACTGCTGAATTATACTCATCTGGTCTTAATTAAAACATGAAACTCAAACGTAACATTTTGCAACAGAATTAAAGACACTCCAGTGAGAGCAAAGATAACATACAGAACTGTATTTTCAGGGGTCTGGTAAGCAACTGTACTGCAGTCCTAGGAATTTAAACTGCAAAGTAAATTCAGAAGCAGCTGGTTAGTAAGTGTATCTTGCAGCAGCAACACCACCCACTTCAACAGTGCAAGGTCTCCAGCACTCTCCTTCCCTTTTCCTCCTCAACTGAGGTAGCACAGAGGATTCAAAGCTGGGCAGCCAACCAACAATCTCTTCCAGAAGTTATTTTTAGTACAGAAATTCATAATGGTGGTTAATACCTAGGCTCACAAAATATTTTACCAACATAACCCAAAGATGACAGTATGGGAATGGAAACAAACAGAAGGAGTGGTTTAAACCAACAGTGCTGCCAAAAGAAAAGTTTATCAGGCTACACCCTCAGAAAAGGTGTTTCTAAAATGCTCAGCTTCCTTCTTTTCATTAGCCTCAAACTGACACACCCAAACAAGAGCACAAGTTAAGAGACTTTTCATATCAGAAATTCTTGTTCCAACTAATTAGACGTTAATTCTTAAAGATTACTCTTCTAACAGTTCAAAAGCCACGGGGCTTTGACTTCAAACAAACTTGCTGAGGACAAACTCGCATTAGCTGAAAGCCCATACTGCACTTTTCACAAAAACCTCACAGACCATGAATGCCACCGAGACCAAATCCCAACAGATTCTTCCTCAGGTCCTCTAGTAGATATTTTTTTAATCAATTTTCAGATGCAAACATGCTACAAACTGGAAACAACATATCAAATGTAAGTTTAAACACAGCAATTCTCTCACATTATGCTCTATGTTTCCTCTGTTGCTCTCTGTAGTTACTTCAGCTGTGCCAGAGACCAAAGGGGAAAAACCCTCACAACCAGGAAAACTCTACAATTCTCAAGACATACCAGATTCTCAGTGCCTGGTCTGGCTTTTCCTTATGAAAAGTTTAACACTTAATAAGCCTCTATTTAGAATAAATTAATACACACCAAAGAATATACACTGAGATAATAAAGACAGAGAGATAAGAAAATGCACACTTGACAAGAAGGAGAGCAAGTACTTCTGTGTTTTAAAAGAGGTGAAGTTCTCATGCAAGCCAATACAGATAGAAACATGTGACTTCACACAAGACCCATTGCCTCTTGTCAATTTAAAAACACAAACAGGAAAACTTAAGTTTTGTGGATTTTTTAGAAATTAATCATAACCACTAAACATAATTCCAAGTTTAAGGCTAATCTATCCAGACCACTTGCAAATCAAACTATACCAGCAAAGAAAAATGCTTTATGAGATCAGTCAAGTCTGCTAGAAAGGTGAACCAAAGCACAGGTGAGGTTTGTAATGATTTTTCTGCCTTGGTTTGAATCCACTACAACTGCAGGTAGAACCATCACCCCAAACCAGGCTCATCGACATACCTGGTAAACACCAGGCCTAAGGAGGAGTCCAGATCCATCACTGCTTTATTTGTATAAAGAATACACAACTGATACAGAACAAAACATAAGTGTTTTCTGGACCACCAGGATATCACACCCAGGCTACAAAGGTGCAGCCACAAGCCTCATGTTCTCAGCCTCAAGGACTGCTGGAGGTTCCAACACACAACTCCAGCCTCAAAGCTTTCAGAGTCCATCCTAAGCCCCAGCAGACACAGTTAAACCTCTCGGTTCTGCTTCTGAACCAGCCTCTTGTGGAGGTATTTGGTGATGCAGAACGGGTTAAAAAAGTAACAATTGAGTTGTTTACACATTTTGAAACAAGCAGAATCTCAGGTCCAAAATTATTGGATGCTCATGAAGAAGCAGGAAAAATTTGTCAAGCTTGTTGCCTAAGCTCAGCAGATAAGCAAAGGAATCTCTGTCTCAAGGAGATAACCCTGTCCTGTCAGCCCTCGGCTACACATCACTGTTTAAACTGTACTGATCCTTTCAGAAGCTGAAGTTCAGAAAGATGGAGCTTGGTCATACTGGTTATGACTCTTCTAGCAGTATGGCTCGTTTTGGGTTGGCAAAACAAAGTAAACTAGGTTGAGGGGGGTACCTAAAGTATGACCAAACACAGCTGCATTTCCATTCTACCAACAGAACTGCTCAGTAACTTGTGAGGGCAAAACAAACGTTGTCACTTTTACACAGGGAAAGATGTTAAGATTCAGGTCATTTGATGAAGCAGGGTAGCTTCTACTGAAATCCAGCAAGCAGCATGTTTCCTGATGGCCATCATATTTTTTAGCAACGACATGGACAAGCAGGGGAGAGTTCCAGGCCCTTGAAATGGTAGTTTAAGAAGCAAAAATCCCCACTTTAGGCCTGAAACTGCCAAATTCCACCGTGTCAGAACAACAACCTTTCTCAAATTTGATTTTTCATCTCCACATGAATCCCTAGTGACAAAGTAATTCACAGCTGAAACTTTCCAGGTGAGAATAAAGTGATGCCCTGCATCCCCAGGCACCCCTAAGAACCCCTAAAATCCCAGATGCTCTTTGAAGTCAATCCCTGGTACATGAGAGACTTTCAAGCTAATTTTATAAACGAGAAATGCATCCTGAAACAGGAGTTATCTTGATGAAACTACTCTCATGGCTCTGCAGCACTGCAACAGTCAGCCATCGATCTACATTTAACTTAATTAAAGCAAGCCCTCTGACTGTAAAGCACACATCAGGACTAGATGGAGTTAGGGATGAAAGAACCAAATGACTCCCAACCCATCAAACTATTCTTTACAAGTTGGAAAAGGGAAGAGCAATCAATACCATCTGCATTAACATCACTCAGCTCTTCTGCCATTGTATATAATTGGGATCTAAAATACACTCCATGGCAGACACCATATGTATAAAGTTACCTATTCTTACATAAATCAAATTAAATCCTTTCAAAGAAGAGTTTGCTCTGTCAGACAGGGAACACCAACAACTTCAACGTGTAGAGCAAGCAAACTAACTGGAAATGTAAAGTAAGACCTAAGTAGTGTACAAAGGAAGAGAATCTGCAGGATTCTGCTACGTTCATAGCAAGTATGATGCCTTGGCTGCTTGAAAAAGCAAGATTAGGAGTATCTGGCTTACTAGAAAATCCATGCAACACTGGCACATCAACCTCCTGCTACTTCCAAGCCATTTCTCTTTAATTCCTGCATTACTTTGCCCTTTTATTCTCTCTCCTATAACACACATGCTGGCTTTTCTTTCACTTTCTGCATGTGATGTTCTCTGGCTGACATTGCAAGAAACCCCCCCCCAAATCACCCCAGAATTACACCTCTACACTAAGAAGCACAGGAAAGTCAAAACTTCACATTGAAAAGAATTTAAAGCAGCCAAATGAATACTTGTACCAAGTCAGAAAGCTTTTAATGGAATAATGACATCATTTGGCTCGATTTGTTCCAACTCTCATAGATAACAAATTCCGTTTGTGTGTGTGTGTGTTCAAAGATATCAGCTGCAAGTGGGCTTATTGGTATGTTTTTATCCTCTGGACAAGAGAACTGTATCTGAAGTGCTGTGCAGATTCCTGAGGCTTTACAGGTAAAGCAGGACAAGCATCATGTGATCAATGAAAGAGCCAGACAACTGTTCAATACAAAATCATACACACCTTAAACGATTATCCTTATGTAACAGAGTAACACCTTGGTTTATTAAATATAAATTAAGACAACGTTTGAAGACACACGTGAATCACACGAATTTTAACTGTGCTTGACATAAAAACACCACTGGAGAAAAGGATTTAAATCACAGAGGACCACCTTTATCTGACACGTTATCAGACACCACACAGGAACTAAGGTTTAGGAAACCATGATCAAGTTTTTAGAGGCTCCAGTAAAACGCTGTCACAGCATCTTCACCACCCCCTTGCCACACCATCTTCACCCTTCGGCTGAAAGCGCTTATCCAGGAAGTTACACGCAAATCAGGTTGTTTTAAAATGGCACATCTGTACACTGCTCACAGCAACCTCTTCTGCTTTAACTAGCGAGGCTGTAGCCCAGACAAGCCCAAGAAGTCAGTTTGAACCTCCGAAAAAGATCCCGAGGCCTGGAAAGACGATCAGGCTCAACTGCCTCAGCTCAGCAACTCTTCAGTTCTCGCAACAACGAACTTTAACCGTTTATAACCCTCTCCCGCCGAGTGAGACATCGCTGAGGTTCCCCATCCATACCCACACCAATAAACAGCAAAGCAAAAGCTATAGCCCACCAGACAGAGCGCTGAACCGGTGCGGCGGCCGGGCCCCTCGCAGCCTCCCCCTGCCCTCCTACCTCCCCCCGGGCTGCAGTCAAACAAGTGCCCCTCGCAGCCTCGCCCTGCCCTCCTACCTCCCCCCGGGCTGCAGTCAAACAAGTGC
>WBNH01008459.1:240109-250370 GCA_013401255.1 Urocolius indicus | reverse complement strand
GATGTACTGTTTTCACATGTTTTAGTATATCAGTTTCCTTTTTCCCTTTTCATATGTTAAGTGTTCTCCAGGAAGAAGCCTTAGCTCTTCAAACTATAGTTGTGAGTTGATTAACTTCATTTTTTAACATTGAATTGGGACTCTCCCTGTAGCAGACGGATGCAGAAAACTCTCATGAGGAGCAGACAAACACGAAGCTGTTAAAAACAGTCTTGTCATTTTGTAGGTTTGAAAGATGCTTACTAAAACTATAATCAAACTATTGAGAACTACTAATGCTGCAGAGGTGAGTTGCATGTCCCAACACAGCAGTGCTCGAATTAGTTTCAGAGTTTATTATTATTTTTCTATTGACCATAGCAACATCCACAAATGGTAATTTTTAAGGTCAAATTGAAAGGAAATCAGGATTCTCTAATAAAATCAAATTAGTAGAAAACAATTCTAAACAGATAAGAGGAGACTCTGCATAAGATTCTAACATGATATACATTATAAGCAAGTACTGTTGAGTTGGTTCCAGAACGTTGCACTGTGGAAATCTAAGAATAGTTGATTCCCTGGTTTTGGCTGGAATAGAGGTAATTTTCTTCCTGGTACAGGGCTATGTTTTGGGTTTATCCCAAGAAGAATGTAGATAACACAGGGATGTTTTAATTACTGATAAGCACTGTGGAACAGATTCTTCCTCTGCCTTGCTAGTGAGTGGGCTGGAGGTGCACAAGCAACTGGGAAGGAGCATGGCCAAGATATCTGATCTGAACTAGCCACAGGGCTGTTCCATGTCATAGGCTTTTAACGCCCAATATGTAAACTCAGGAGAGTTGATGGGATGGGCTCATTGCTGCCTGGGCACTGGTCAGCAGATGGTGAACGATTGCCTTGTGCATCACTACAGTTTTGGGGTTTTTCTTGCCTTGGATTTTATTTCTCTCTCTTTTTAATGTATTCCATTTCATTATTATTTTTAGTAGTAATAGTGCCATTATTATTTTGTTTTAGTTATTAAATTTATTATCTGAGACCATGAGTTTTCCTGTTTTGACTCCCCACAATTCTCTTGCCCATTGCAACGGAGGGGGCTGGGAGGGGGGGAAGGAGCAAGAGGCTGTGCGGTTCTTAATTGTTGACTGGAGTTAAGCTATGACATCAGAGAAGTACAGTTCCTGAAAAGTTTAAACTGACCTTCCTCTGCAGCAAAGTGGGCAGGTGGGTGTTAAATATTTTAAAGTCATTATACACAAACATGTATGCATAACTTGTGATTGAATTGTAACTTCCTACTGTTGAAAATGGCTAATGTTTAGTATGGGATTTGAGGATGTACTTGTCATGTATTTGTAACTTTTCTAGTTATTATCTGGTTAGTAGCAGGAACAGGACACAGAATTAGTCTCTTGTTCTGGTTCAGGTCAGATGTTTTTTTCTGGTATCAACAAGAGACTGTAAGCCTCACCCAGAGATAGATCAACCCCGTCTGCAACACTTTTGAAAACTTTTTGCCAGAGGTGGTTTCTTTTATTATGAGTTTGGTAAGGATATAGTTAGGAATGCATCTGTGTTGTATTCTTGACTTTATACTGTTAGTTTTTCAAGTGGTAAATAGTAGGAAGCAGTATGCCTGTAATACTGATTGCATTTTACTTGTCTGTGTATTGAGGCATTCTGTAATGTTTAAACGTCTTACTCCTTACTGTTTTGTGACCTGATGTGAAAAATGCATAATTAAATGGAAAAACAAATTAATGCTGGATGGAATAAACTTGAAGTAAATCTGCTAGGCAACATTCAGCAATGGAGAGACGGTCAATGAAAACCAGTAAACATCTCCTGTTAACATATTGTTATCATGAAATCTTGTCTTGAATACTAATTATTACTTAAGATAAAAAATGAAGAGCTATTTCTGAACTGATTTTTAAAAGCAGTATAGACTCTATTAACCTCTGTGCGTTAAATAGCTATTAGAGATACTGGCAGGAAAACAATTTCTATTCAGAGAGCCCTCAGTTGATCTAGTTTATCAACTTCAGTTAGATCAGGAACCAGCTTCAAGGATTCATTGCCAGTGTTTGCTCTCTGGAGTTTCTGCTACTCCTGTCTCATTCCACCAACTTTTAGGTGAATAACCAGTAATAAATGCAGTAACAATCACTTTGTAGTACTTCTACAGGTTTCTAGGAAAATTGGCTTGTCCATTAGTTAGCAATGCTCCTTATTTGCATGTTTTTCTGGTACTGCACTTGCAATTTGTAGCAAAAAGGTTAGATATGTGTGAGGCAAGCAAACATTCTTTGCTGTAACTGCTAGGAAATGAGAAGTGAAAAGTCTGGATGAGATGGAATATGCCAGCATGTTTATAGAGTTTCTAATACAAAATTATTGGGGAAAATTAATTTATTTTAAAGATCTGAGTAGTCTTTACATGCAGTGTTATTGTTCTTTTTTGAGGAAAGAATATGTATTAAAGTGAAAATGTGAAATTAGGATCTTCAAATGCAATACTTCATTATTATTATTCTTATTAACTGTATTTCAGAATGAATTAAATCTGTAGTCTTTCATCTGCTTTTTGTAATCAGAGCACTATATTCACTTAAAATCTGTTTGGGAAAATTACTGGGACAGCATTGCTCTGAATTAAATAGAAAATGGGAACTGATGAGGGGAAAAATAACACAATGTTGGTTTGAGTAATAGCCTTTAAAACAATCAAAGGAAATTTCAGACACAAATGGATTTTCTAGTCGTGTTTTCTTTAGGGTTGCATCATATACCAAAGGAAATAGCACATTATTGAAGTGTATTGCATGTCTAACTCGAACCAACAGCACAATTTACCTTATGTCATTAAGTCTTACACAAATAGATAGTATATTCCCACAAGGAGAATATTTACTTCTTGAAATATGAAGTAATAAGTCTAATAGAAGTAGGAAGGTGTAATATATTGTAAAGCTATTCTGTGTACCAACAGAATTTTCAATAATCTTATTTTTTGCATTCAGCTGCTCTGCTATAAATAATTCAAAATTGTAATGGATATTGTAAGATTTATGTTGGACAGAAGGGAAAAATATACTATGGGTCACAATTAGCAGTAACTTGATACATGATTTTTTTTTCAGATATGTGACTTTAAATAGATGCTAAGAACTCTTAAAGCTTAATTTCAGTCTTGGCAGTATAGTTCCTTTTGACGTAGAGATACTTGGAGAATAAGGGACACATTTTCATTTACACTTTGTATGAGAAAAAAAGTAGGAAAAACATTGTTGCAGATTTTTTTCAGTGTTAGCTGGTGATGTGTGGTGCCTTCTTGGAAGATATGAAGTTAAAGATGAGAATTTTGTACTCGACAAAAAAATAAGATGCCCTTTTTACTGTTCAGGGACTGATTTAATTTAATATTCATTAAAAGATTTAGAAGCAGAGAAAAGTTGTGCATTAAAATAATCAGAAATTATTTTGTTTATTTATGCACAGTCAAATTATTGGTTACTGTACTAACTTTTCTTGAATGTGGTTTTATTTAATTTTTTTTTTCCCACCTTGAAGTTAAACATCTCGATTTGCAAGAAAATTCTGGTTTCAGCTGGGATAGAGTTAATTTTTGTCCTGGGTACAGGGCTTTGGTTTTGGTTTATGCTGAGAAGAATGTTGATAAGACAGGGATGTTTTAATTACTGCTGAGCAGAGCTTGCACAATGTCAAGGCTTTTTCTGCTTTTCCCCCTATGTTGCCAGCAAGGAGGTTGATGCATAAGTAGCTGGGAAGGAGTGTGGCAAGGAGAGTTGACTCCGACTAGCCACAGAGCTATTCTATATCATACAATATCTGTCCAGTATACAAACTGGGAGTTTATATACTCCCAGGAGGGGCTGGTCATTTCTCAGGGATCAGTCAATGAGTGCTGAGCAATTGCACCAGGCCTTATTTTGGTTTGCGTTTGTTGTGGGGTTTTTTCTTGTCTTGGATTTTCTCTTTCTCTCTCTCTCTCTCTCTCCCCCTGTGTTATATTCCTTTAAATTGCCATTATTATTATTAGTTATTATGATTGTTATTATATCTTATTTCATTTTACTTTCCAAACTGTCCTTAACCCAAATGTTTTACTTCCCAACCCCCGCCATTCTCCTCACCATCCCATTGAGTGGGGGTAAGCGAGTGGCTGCATCTTAGTTGTTGCCTGGTGTTAAACCACAGTAGGTTTTAACAATAAAAGAAGACACAAAAATAGCTAAAAATATCTACTACTTCCCAATGTTTGTTGGAAACTGAGGAATCCTAGGGCAGCATTTGTAGCTATTACATATCACACCATTGAGTCATATTTTATGACACCCCTGGGTCATGATTTGCCACCGATTAATCTGTGCACAGATATCCCATTGACTGCCAAAAAATTAAAAAAGTGACATCAAACCACAGGCAATAAAATAAGTAAAATATCCTGCTTTTCAAACTATTTATTACTGGATATGCAAAACTGTCGTAGTTCTTCCATAGACTCAGATTGTTTTACCTTGAAGGGCTGCATAATACCTCTCTGCACACTTTTGCAAATTTGGTTATAGTAATTTCCTTTTCTGGTCTCCAAGTCTTCTGTACCTTTGCACCTCTGCAATATTATTCCACTTTACAGTTCTTTCAAAAAAGTGAAAGTTACGTTTGATTTGAACTCCAGGTTATCTTTAATCTTGATTTTTATCTTTTTTTATTTCTTATACCCTGAAAGCATTTTCCTCATTTCATGAATTTATTTCCCACATTTAACCTGTGGCAATTTTGATTTTCTTTTCATTGTTACAGCAGTAGTAGTGTGTCCATCCTGTTCTGATAATAACATTAATCATATTTGTGCTTCTACCAGTTTGTTTCCTCATAATACTGTGATATCATTGTGATCATAAAAATGTGTTTTAATGCAGAATTGATAACTATCTCTACCTTTCAACAAATTATCTTTGTTGTTAGAATATGTGTAAAAAATTACAGATTTTGCTGTTGAAGTGACCTTAGTTTTGGACAAATGCATGGATCATTCCATAAATAAGCTAAAAAAATGAATTAGTTGGTGTTTCTTCAATAATCTTCAAAAGTTAGCAATGGC
The DNA here is from genome assembly GCA_013401255.1 of Urocolius indicus. Classification (NCBI taxonomy): domain Eukaryota; kingdom Metazoa; phylum Chordata; class Aves; order Coliiformes; family Coliidae; genus Urocolius; species Urocolius indicus. The sequence continues at coordinate 245,257 of WBNH01008459.1, read as the reverse complement.
TGTGTTGAAAGGCGCCACATGTTGTTCCAAGAAGAATTAACAGATAGGAAAACTAGTAAGAGGGGCTTGCAAGTTAATGTCACTTACTGGAGTCTTTGAATATCTTAATATAAGAGCACCACATTTATTATGGTCTCTTGGATGAGTATTTGTACACATTTGTTTGAGAGAAAGGTTAGGGTGAGGGGCTTAAGTGTGCATAAAAAACTACTATTTCTGTAAAAATTCAGTGTCATTCATTCAAAGTGAAATCTCAAGGAGAAGGTGGTGAATTTGGCAGAACCTTGGGAATAGCAATGACTGAGAAATTTCAGTTTTAATTTACTGTGACTTCACTGACAATCTCTACTTCTTTAATCTTATTAACTGGAAAATACAAAACCACTATCCAAGAGATAGCAGAGAGAAATTCATGGCTTTTAAACTCCCTGCTAATATTGTTGTGATTGAAATTGCTCATTTGAAACCAGAGTGCAGTAATCGGATGACAGATCCTGTGACAGTTGGGCACTTTTTAATGACTGAGATCCTGACAGGTCATGGCTCCACAGCTGGAGAAAAAGTAGCATTTCAGGAGGGACGGGAGTTTTCCTGCCTCAGAAGTCATCTTCTGTTCCTGGATGACTGCTCTGTAATTGAGTTAAAAGAGCAGCTATGTTGGTTCAAGAGAGATATTTTTATACAGAATAGTACCATTAATACCTTAGAGGAACAAATATTCCGCTGTCAGGGTGATGTTACATGGTACTACCTTCCTAAGTCAAAGATAGGGAACCAGTTATAGAAGAGAAAGATGAGAAGTGTATGGAAATGGCTAAAAGCTCAGCGAGCTGCAGCTTTAGTGTAGCAGAGTCAGAAAAATAACGACTTGGCCAGGTCCAAATAAAAACAGATCTGGAGTTAACAGTCTGTGGCTATACTCTAGCAGCACCTTTATCTATCGAACGTGGTCACAGTGGGCTTATTTAAAGTGAAATTTTCTTTTCTCTTTAGTTTATGCTGTAGCAGCTTGGTTTTTTTTTAGTGACAAGCCCTTCTGTGAATGTTTGGAGTATATCTTCTAATCCTACTTGTTTGTTTGTTTTGCTACTATTGCTCTCACAAGTTTTGATATTAATGATACTACCAACTGCAACAGCAGAGGCTTCAGAGCAGCTAAGGTCACCAGAAAATTCTCTTGGGTAACTAAGTAACAACTGTAGTCAGTTTTATTGAGATTTACTAATTAATAACTAATTTAAAGAAGGTAATGACTGACTGGGATCCAGACACCTACGATTGCCAGCTGCCAGCAAGTTGCAAGTTGGAGAAAATGCTTTGGCCATGTTCAGTATCTGCAGACAACATGTGAAGCTCCCTGCTGAAGAATATAAACATTTGATGAGTGTGTCTGATAGCCAACAAGCAAAAGCTGTCATTGCAGTGCACAAAGTCACTATCATACTGATGTCCACTACACTGTTCCTCATGAATGTGTCTGGCTTTTGCGTAGTGCTCAGTCTTCTCGATGTTCCAGGAGAATATGAAGCACATGAGGTTACAGCTGTTAATTTTGCAGACCATGCAAAAGAACATTCTGTAAGCCACAGGGAAACTGAGCCAAACCATTTGTAGAAAGTTCCCCCCATATTTATGACTCGAAAAGTAAATATTTTTTTAATGTATTTAATTCTGTCTTCTGTACCTGAATCAAACTCCAAATCAATGGGAAGTTTTACTGCAGAAAGTTAAAGTAACAGCAGGAAAAATTGGCCTTAAATGATGTTGAAAACACTGTCAGTCTTCTCAGAGATAAATGAAATATACTCCGGAGGGTACAGTTTCCCTTTATGAAACATGCATGACTTGTATTAGCTGCTGTTTATTGCGCCTGTGGTTAGTTCTCAAGCGATAACTGAATAATTTAAAATTGCAGATGTGAGTCATTAACTCTCCTGTCTTCTAAGGTTTTGTCAGAAACTGACCTCTACCAAGTCTGTCTGCAAAACAGATAGAAAGACAATAGTGGAGCTTTGGTGCTTCTGGCTATTACATAACCAACTTAACTTCTTTGATAAATGTAAGTGGCTTGGGAAAAAAAACCACAATTCTTATAAGGTTTCTGGAAGCATTTATGAAAAGCTTGATCATAGCACAAGACATAGAAGTGGTTTTAAGAAACATTATCTGTAGCTTTTGGGGAAAAAAGGTCATCTTTTCTCTTGTTTCTGTCAATCGGTACTGGTATTCACCACAGTAACATGGAGAACCAGAAATCTGGGACATTTGCTAAATAATATTGGTTTGTGTACTTTACTGTTTTGCTGGTGGAACATGCATTAGAGACTTGAAGTAAGACTTCATTATTGTAATTAACACTTAAAGGAACTTTTGAAAGTTTCTGCTCCATAGTGTATGCACAAATATAATGAAAAACTCACTGCGGACAGCAGCTCTGACCACACTCTGCTGCCCTTGAGGTTGTCTGTCAGATGCATAATAATTGTTGGCCTTAAAGATGTGTGCTTCTTGCCTTTTCAGACCTACAGCATTTGTCTCAGAGGGAGGAAAGAGTTGGGGAAAGTCCTGGGCTGTTCAGCATATCTTAGATGTTTAAGGGTGATGGCCCTGTAGATACTGATCACCTGTTGCAAGTTGCCAAGTGATGACACTAAGGTAGAGCTGGAACAGAAGTCTTTCTGAGCAATAACTGCTGGTTGACACATGTGCTTTTTGTATTTTGGCAAGGCAAGCACATCCTTAGGTCGTTCAAAAGTGGTTCTAGTCTGTTTGTTAACATGACAGGCACTGAATAAGATGAAAGCATGGGCTTCATTTGGGAATTGCCATTTTCCTGTGACTTGAGGAAAAATAACTTTGCTCTTGATACTGTTGTAACAGTGAAGTTTAGTAACTAGGGTGAGTTGTACTACTGAAAGCAAGGCTGCTGTTGTGTGTACTGAGCTCAGGCAGTCTGTTCTAAAGTAAGACTGAGACTGCTGTAGTCTCCTGGCTGATGATATGCTCAGGAACTGGAGAGGCTCAGAGCTGCAAACTATTAGTTTTGGCAAATATCATGACAGAAGCACTCTAGGGGTGAGAACTGCTCTGATTTTCATACTGATTTGCAATCACATTGCTTGTTGTGAAAGTTTGGGAGGATGGAATTGAAAGTCAGATGTAACCATAATAGACAAATTTCCTAACATCATTATTTCATGATCTCATGGGGACTACTTAATACTCTTAATACTGTCAGCATCATGACAGTGAATTTACAAAACTGAAAGGCAAAGGACAGATTACATTTTTCTGTGTGACTTTTTTAAAATAAGATTCCTGAATACTTTTAAGATTGACAGCTCAATACTTTATTCTTGCATATAATTAGTGCAGTGACTAGATGTGAAATAACAGAAAAGGCTGTTAAAAATAATATTTGCTGATTTATCTTCTAAGGAGGCATTAATGGGCAAAAAGACTTGCCATCCTCATAATTTTCTGTTCCAAACCAGTTCTAAAGTGCAAGTTGTTTTAAGATATGTGGACTATAAATTGATTGTTTTCATAATTTTTATTCCTGTAGTTAGTTTACTTTATGAATATATATGTATAAATATTATATAAACATAGTTTTATGTATGTATAATATACTTATCTATTACAGAATCACAGAACAATTGGAGTTGGAAGAAACTTCTAGGAATCATCTAGTCCAAACACCCCCTTCTAAAGCAAGTTCACCTTAGATCAGGCTGCACAGGAACATGTCCAGGTGGGTTTTGAAAACCTTCAGAGAAGGAGACTCCACAGCCTCCCTGGGCAGCCTCTGCCAGGACTCCATCACCCTTGCAGAATTTCCTCCTCATGTTCAAGTGGAACTTTTTGTGTTCCAGCTTGTGTCTGTTACCCCTTGTCCTGAAACTGGGCACTACAGAAGAAAGAAAAATAAGTGTTTTAATAAGGTCCCCCCCTCAGTCTTCTCAGGCTAAACAACCCCAGGCCTCACAGCTGTTCCTCATAAGAAAGATGTTCCAGTCCTCTCATCATCTTGGCAGCCCAACACCGGGCTCTCTCCAAAAACTCTGTATCACTCTTGAACTGGAGTTCAGGCCCAGACAGTTGTATTAGTATGAATTGCTCATTAGTATGTGTTGCTCATTAGTTTGTGCTGCTCATTTTCTTGGTCTTATGACCCATTATGTTGGCTGTCAGTGTCTTCTGACCTGCCACAGATCCCAGCCTCATCAACCTTCCTTGGCCCATCCAGTGTGAGACTAACCATGAAATGCGTGTGTTCACACTAAGAACCTGTGTGCAGTCCTGTCTTATTGGCCATGCAAGCGTGATTGTTGAAATTTGAATAATTATGCAGAGAAAAGTGCACTGGAAGGAAAATCAAGCATGTGATTTGCAGAGCAAAGGCTCCTGTGCGATGTGCAGAATGTGCAAAGTCATCTTGATGTACATGACTCAACATTTCTGAGAGATCACTGAAAGTCCCACAGGCAAAAGCAGCTGAAGGGCATCATAAAAGCTGCAGCTTTTAATACTTGAAGTTCTAGACCCAAACTGATTTGCTGTCTTACTTGAAATTCGTATCTTCTTATCCTGGACAGCAAATACTTAGGTAAGTCACCGTTTTTAAGACCATGGTTACAAAAAATAGGGAAAAGAAGCATTGCTAAGGTGAAAACAGGTTGTATTGCACAAGTACCACAAATGCTTTTGTGCAACTCTTTCCCTCATTGCACTCTGTAGTAGTTTTGGCCTGGGCCAGGTTTTTCAGTAGCAGGGGGGCTAGGGAAGTGGCTTTTTTGAACAAAGAGAGTTGCCAGAAGCTTCCCCTGTAGCTGACAGGGTTAGGGCCAGTCAGTTTTAAGTTGGACCCTGCACCTGACCCAGGCATGGTCAGTTAGTGGTAGAGGTAATGCCTCTGTGAATAACATATTTGAGAAGAAGAAGTTGTTTCACAGTGACAGAACTGCAGCAGCAACAGGGAGAGAGAATGTGAAAACATCTCTGCAGACACCAAGGTCAGTGGAGAAGGAGGGAGAGGAGGGTGCCTAGGCAGTGAAAAGAAGGCTCCCCTGTGATATGTGGTGAGGACCATGGTGAAGCAGGTTGTCCCCCTGCAGTCCATGGAGGCCACCGGGAAGCAGAGATCCA
>WBNH01008459.1:54662-239769 GCA_013401255.1 Urocolius indicus | reverse complement strand
TTTATCTCAACTCATAAGCAGTTTGTTATATTCTTCTCTCTCTCTCTCCTGTTCAGTTTAGGAGGGGTAGTAATATTATGACTGGGTGGATATTGAGCTAAACCACCACACACTCTCTTGCAGTAGTTCTATGCTACAATTTGTAGATTTGAGAAGCTGGAAAGTAGAAGGTTACAGTAAATTATTTGTCTGACCTTGGACAATGAATTAGACAGTACTTGAATTACTCTCTGCTTGTTTAGATAGATAGACATAAGCTTCACAAGAACCCAAAAGTACTAAGCAGAAAAACAGTAAATAGACTCTCATCCCTTTTTACACCCATTTTCAGGATGTACAAATCTTCATTTACAAATCAAGTTAAAGAAAGTTTGGCTGAGTTATTAAAAGTAAGAGAGCATCTAAAGTTCAGCAACTCATATACATTCTCACCATATTTGTAAGACTATAAAATATTTGTTTAGAGATTAATTTTTATCTTCCTTTTTCTTCCCTTTCAGGAAAACGAGCAGGTCTTCTGACAGGGCCAGATAAATTTGCCCTACTAGCTTCTAACCTATTCAGAGAGCAATAATGTGAAAGCACTGTAGAAGCAGAGAAATTGCCCAGGCTGAGAGGTTTTATAGCTTCCTTCTCTAAAGCAGTGCCTGAGAAATGAGTGGATTGCAGTGAGGGGGAAGGAGTCCAAAAGATTTGGAATAAGTAGCAGGGTGGATATGTCTGACACAAAAATGATTGGAGCAGTAAGTTGAAGAGTTATGACTCTGATCAGAAGCTGCTGTGTATGATGCCATCCTACTTGAATGTATTTGGTGTGAGGAAACTGGATTAAGAGATGCAAAAGTGAAAATTGCTATTGCAGAACAAGGTATGAAAATAAAGCAGATGATCACAGGAAGGAAGAATTTTGGAGCTGCTAGTTGTGACCTTCCTCACATGGAAAGTGTCTGTTTACTTGACAGCTGAGGTAATTTCTTGGTGCTTTTGAATTGCAAAATGTATTGGTAATGGAAGGGGTTTTTTTTCTTGTTTGGGTTTAGTTTTTTTGGGAAGGATAGAATCTCTACTTTTGTAAAGGCTGATTCCTGAATGCTGCAGAATTTGTTTTGCTTTGTGACACATATAGATACACACACACACACACACAAAAGCAAGGGTTATAGCAGCTTTGGAGCAGTTCAAATGACCTAAAGACAGCAATGATACCACTGAAATGTGGCAAGCAACGATTTTAGGCTGAAACCCAGTGAATTCAGGAGGAAAAATCACTCCAGGAATGTGAATAAAAAATGAGTTCTTAGTAGGATAGGTGCAAGAAATAATGCAAGATGAAAATGACTGTGCAATGAAAAAATATCTGTACATTCCCAGAGCAGGAAAACAAGCAACTTACTTGAAAAAACAAAGTAGCTTATATTGTCTAGGGGAAATGTTCTTTTATGTGCTATGTAAAGACCTTAACCTGAAGTATGATTTTTTTACAGGAATGGGCAGAAATCCTCTAAATACTTGAGAGAAAACATGCTCTCCATACTCAGGCATTTCAGCATCACAAGTAGTGTGTGTAATGCAACTTTAATGGTGATGACACTTGTTTTGTTGTAGTATTCCATTTTATTTCCTCTCCATTGCTTTTCAATAAATGGGTGTGCTTTTATCTTCACTTAGAAAGCATGGGTTTTATTACATCTAATTGGCTTTCCCAACAGCTTGCTATTAGCTGTAATAGTAATGTAAAAAGCAGCTGATTCTTTGAAGAATTTGTTGATAAACATCAACAATTAACCAAATAATTTCTAGAAGGAGATTTCTGAATAAAGAAGTCTCTCATTCCACTGTAACAGAAAAACACAGAATAAATAAAGCAATCAGCTGAGTTAAGTTAGCACTTCCTTTTGAGCGCAGCTCCAGCCAATGACATCAGTTGGTTATGTATCTAGGTCTCTTTTTTTAAAGATTGTCTTAAGCAGATGACCCGAAGCTAGATGAGTGCATAGATTTGTGTGAGGGCAGGAAGACCCTTCAGAGGGACCTAGCCAAAGCCAAGGTTCAACAAGGCCAAGTAGTGGGTCCTGCACTTGGGCCACAACAACCCCATGCAGCGCTGCAGGCTTGTGGTAGAATGGCTGGAAAACTATCCTGAGGAAAAGGACCTGAGGGTGTTAATCAACAGCTAGCTGAACATGAGCCACCAGTGTGGCCAGATGGCCAAAACAGCCAATGACATCCTGGCTTATATCAGAAATAGTGTGTCCAGCTATATCAGGAAAGTAATTTTTCCCCTGTACACAGCACTGGTGAGACCACTCCTTGAGTACTGTGTTCAGTTCTGGGCCCCTTACTACAAGAAAGACATTGAGGTGTCGGAGTGTGTCCAGGGAAGCGTAATGAAGCTGGTGAAGGGTCTGAAGAACAAGTCTGATGGGGTGCAGCTGAGGGAGCTGGGAATGTTTAGTCTGGAGAAGAAGAGACTGAGAGAAAACCTTATCATGCTCTGCAACTGCCTGAAAGGGGGATGTAGCAAGGTGGGAGTTATTCTCTCCTTCCAAGTAATGAGTGATAGGATAAATGGGCTCAAGTTGTTCCGGAGATTAGGAAGAACATTTTTTTTTTTTTTTTTTTTCTGGGTTGTTAAACACTGTATTTTTTACAATTGGTTTTTAAACAGGCTGCCCAGGGAGATGTTAGAGTCCCCATCCCCGGAGACAGTTAAAAACCACATAGATTAGGTGCTGAGGGATGTGGTTCAGTGATGGCCTGGGCAGTGTGAGGTTAGTGGTTGGACTTGATCTTAAAGGTCTTTTCCAGCTGAAACAATTCTATGATTCTGTCAAGATGTCACCAAGAGCAAATATGTTGTGGCAATATGAATGATGCTTCAGAAAATCCTTTCCATGAGTACAAAAGCTCCAGTTTCTAAATGTCCTACATAACCTAAAAAGCATAGAAAAATCAGTGGAATCTAAATTTCTGAATAAAAAGTTGAAAAGAGTCTTAGGACTTAGTTGCCTCACTGTTGCATTCTGTGTCTAAGACTACAGTAGGACTTGGAAGGTCAAGTAATTTTCTATTTAAGGAAAATGTATTTAAGGGAATGTATCTTTGTTACCACAAATACTGCAATTAATAAAATTGTAAACTGGGCAAAAACAAAGACAGGATTAGTCACTATGAGCAAATGTGTTAAATAAAATCATGCTTTCTAGAACTCATTTTGGGCCAAAAATGCTTCTTCTGTGGGTTCATTAAGATATACTGGCAAATGAGTATTTTTGGGGTTTTTCACAATCTGTGCCCACACTAGAAAGAGAGGATTGTTTTACTTGGAATGTTGTCTGGTTTATCTGTCTGTCTATGCTAGGATTTTGGCTTGCTCTCATTCACATTAATATGGGCATTTTTTTATCAAGTAGAATTTATATGTTTCACATAATGAGGACCTAAGATGGAAATTAAGGTGACTTTATGAGAACAATGAGATTATTTAAAATAGTCACAAGTTTTCAAAAGATATTATGCAAAACTCTAAATTCTCTTTGATATTCTAGGGTCATTTTTAGGTCTTCTAACACAAAGAAAACATACCTTTCTGAGAAGAAATCTAATAACTTTGAGAAGTGAGAGATAGATAAGGCATAAACCACTTAGGATTACAGTCTTTACTACCTAAGAAAGCAGAATTTCAAGATTAAAAGTAGTGATTAAGATGTTATTATCTGTTTTCAAATATATATAGGCAATAACCACTTCATGATTTAGTAGATCAATTAATATGAAGTCAAGTTCTCTCCAGGATTACTCAGAGCTATTTGTTTGTACTCTAGAGATTTTAGACTGTACAAAGTATGCATCACTCAAATAATTAAAATAACAATACAAACCCGTTTTTTCATGTAAATTAATTACCCCTCCCAGACCTCTATAATTAACAGAAGCAAGAACTCACGTCAGTAAAATACTGCTTTTTTGCAAAGGGATTCTTCTAACTTCCAGAGCATACTTTTAAAATCTCTCAAAAAATCCCATGAGATGGTTAGCAGAGAAATTGTGGTTGTTTGCTTGTGCCCATTATTTAATTTTTTTAGCTTTTTTGTATTGTTTCCATGTTCTTTTCATCCAGAAGTGGAAAATTGATGAGTAAATAGATTTGCTTTTTTATTTCAAAAAGTTTGAAAGTAATACAGATGTAATTGTTTAGATTCTAAAAATATTCTCCCTGCACAATCTTTTTCATGGTCTGGGAAAATGAGGATATGGTACAGCAATAATTATGTGATCACTTCTTAAGGGTATAAAATTTTAACTTGTTAAAAAACAAAAACAACCCAGTAGACATGTCTTGTTAAGAAGTGCTGTGACAATCTCCTCCTGCAATACCAGGAAAGGCTTGAGTGCAAGCCTGGGTTGTCTGTAGATCTTCTCAGATTGTCTGGTATCAAAGGAATTCTTTTTGAAAAATGCAGTGTGGTATCAGCGAGAACTGGTTTGACCAGCAAACTGTGCCAATATCTGATTATAAAATCCCACAGTAGTAGTTAAGTAACTATGTATGATATTGCAGAGATGTCTGACAGGGCACAGAGCAGGGTGTGTGCAGCAGGAGACTGTGACGGTTGAGCTGGTGCCAGTACTGATGAGGAGGGAGTGTGGGCTTCCCCAGGGTTCAGCTGTGCCCCAACTTGCTGAGCAAGGCTTGGAGGCGGTCCCAGACACCCATACCTGTATGTGTGTGTGAGTGTCGTCTTACATCTTGGGTCACCAAACAGATGTCCACTGCTGTGTCATGTTGTCTGGTGATCCTCTTTCCTCCATTAAGGAAAGAGAGGGAAAAAGCTCATAACAAAAAGCAGTGCAAATTTCATAGGAAAGGGTAGCAATACTCGACCCCCCTGCCCCACCTTTACATTATTAGAAACAGGACACAGTGGAATCTCTACCAAAATTGTAACAATAAAAAATCTGTCTTGTTTTTCCTATGTTCCAAAGTAAGTGGTGGGTGCACCACATAATCCTTGCATGATGTCTGTGTGTTTATATGTCTGTATACATATGTGTACATATATGTGTATATAACACATAAAGGTTTGCCTGCCTGCAGTGACAGGAAAATAAAGCAGTACAAAGATGCATTGACATCTTCAGCACACTGTTATTAATATAAAAGCATTTTTGAAGTGTAGCGAGATTCATTTTAGCAAGGTATGAGCTGGTGTGCTACTTCAACCAGAAACAGCTTTGTAACAGAGGAAGAACAGACATTTGTAAGTATTGGTCTGAACCTAGAGCTAAATACATGTTCTTTCAAAGACAAAGTGTAAATATATTACACAGTATGACAAAAGACAAATATTTTTTTATTGTTACTTGAACATGCATAGCATAAATTGAGAGCTACAACATATTTCCCAAACTGCTCAGTTGAAAGTTAGAAACATAGACCTACTGAGGTCATTAACTTCACTAGTTGGCTATTGTCTTATGTTTAATGCATAATATGTTTGAGATGATAAACTTGGATTGAGTGGTGACAGAGGTATAGATACAGAGCTCTTCTCTTTACCTGATGATGCTTCTAAGCTTTTTTTACTCTGCTGGTCTTGTTTTGATTTATTTCCAGTTATACTTCAGTATTATACTTCATTATTTTCAACAATATTTCTTTTTCCTTGCTGTTTAATTCTTCTAAATATTTATAGATAGCTATATTCTCACTCAGTAGATGTAGATAGCTATATTCTCACTTGGCTAATCTATACAAGTTTATCTCATTTATGAATTGCTCCATCTAGTCCCATGCCACATTACATGTAACTGAATGCAAATTAAACTTGCTTCAAACCTTACCAATCAGCAAACCAAGAACAAAAACTCATTAAAGTTTGATGGCTTAAGCCAAATGAATGGTAACTTATGTTTTTCAAGAGAAATCATGAGAGGATTTGGCTAAGCAAAACAACTACCTATTGCTGCTCCAATTAACCACTTGCTGAAGTTCTGATGGTTGCTACTGCCTGCCTGGACATATTTTGGATCTGTTTGTGACCTGACCACTAGCTTGAACCTGGTTCAAGCAGAAGGATTGCCCTGTGGTGACCAGAAGCATTTTAATCAGTAAATCAAGGGTCCCAAAACCCTTGTATTAGTAGCAAACGAGTGAAACAGAGATGCATCAAATGTTGTTTGGTTCTTGAAATGATATTAGAGAGTTGAAGGTACTCTCCTTTCTGGGGGCAACCTGGAAGCTTTGTAATTGAGAGCTTTTGGATTTAAACCAAACAAAACTCATTGCAAGGTGAGCACAATTAAAAAATTCAAAACCTTTTCAAAGTATTTTACATTTACCCTTTATTATTTTGATTTTTTAGCAGTAGCAGCAGTAAAAGGTAACTGTGAAAGGTGTGTGAGCATTATGAAGGACTTTGAGGTTTTTTGACTTTTTTCTTCTTCTTAGTGGAAAGCTTTAACATACACACATAGATTTTAGAAGTTTGGCTTTTTTTTTCTCATTAATGGATTTCCTGGAGAGGGAAAAAAGTGAGAAATCCTTGATTTTTACTTGCAAATATTCACTACAGAAGAAGGTATGTAATGGTACGATTCATGCTTAATTATGTAGTGACTATCAAGCTTACTTTTTGACATTATCCCTGCTTAGAGTATTTGGAGTTGATTTGACTCAGTAGCAGTTTAACTGTGCTATAAGGAAAAGTTGAGCCATGGTGTACTGTCAGTGGTGTGGAAATAACATCTGTGGATAGAATCCCTGAAATCAATAAGCATATTCCAAAAAGCATTTGTGGCTTTGGATCAAACCTGTCTCTAAGTTTAGGAGGAAATTTGCATGCACATCCATTTGCCCATGCAGATGTCTGTTCTGTATTCAGAATAAACAATTGCACACATCAGCAATGGTTTTCACTTGCAAATATGGGTTACTGTGCATATGGATTTGATAGGAGCTTTATGGAAATAGTCCCTGTAATAATATAACAAATAGCATCTCCTATTTCAGTGCTGTCATGCTGGAAGAAGCATTGCTGCCACAGTTGCCTGTGGAAAATTTATTTCTGAAATTGTATGTTTGTAGGTTACCTAAAGTCAGCTTTGGAATAGAGCAAGACAGGCAAAGAGTATTGCAGCAATGAATATGATGTATGAGTTCAAAAGCTTAATGTTTTGTTAGGTTTAATAACTCCTAAGTTGAGCCATCTAAAAGAAGTAGGGTGAAACTTCTAACCTAACTTAGTCACCTAGATTTTCACGTCAACCGAAGCTAAAAGATATCACCAGGCCTTTATGGCCACTGCTGTTTAATGGGTCTGTAAGACATGAGTCATGATTTCTTTTAGGGACTGCTTCTCTTCCACTAATTATCTATTAAGTATACCTTTTGTCTGTGGATAAGCCTAATAATATTCATTTCCTCTGATATGTTTATTTGTATAAAATGTTTTTCTAGCATCAGCATATGTTTCTATAGAAGTTTGGAATTTTTCTCTGCTAGAATGTGTGAGGTAGGAGGAAGTAGAGCAATTAAGAAGGAATACAAGAGAGACCTTAATTTGTTGTGGTCTTTTGTGTTCACTCATTGCAATATAGGAAGCTGAGCCTTTCAAAAATTATAATAATAGTATTTTGGCATTATCCCTTGGAATATAAATTTAGCCTTTTAGATATAGTGATAGGGAAGTCCTGCACCACTGGAAGATCATTAGAATGAAAAAGCAATCACCTTGAGCCAGTGTCTCTGCAGTTTCTGCTTATTAATCCAGGGAATTTGCAGTTTGCTGCTGGCCTATTGTTGTCCCACAAAGTGGGGTTTGATACCTTGTGTGCAGTGAGCAGAATTGAGACAGATAGTGCTTTATTGTCCACATGCTCAGATACGGGTGCTAGGTGGTAATCCACAAAACTAGAACACTCCAACAGTAACTCCTGTGCTGTATTTATACACAAGACATTAGCTTATTCTACACTGTAACACATGTATTATTATTCTCTTTAGCGACAGGTTAGTAGTCTTTTGCCTAGCCCTCTGCCCTCTTCTTCAGGGTCTGGGGTATGAACTAGGGACGTTGTCTGTAAGTTGGTGATTGTGATCTCCTACTCTCACCTTTAACTTTCTTCCAGTTAGTGGAGATGTTTAACGACTTCATGCTAATTTGGCAGACCTCTAGCCCTCAGCACCTCCTGAGGCCTGAGGTTCCGTCCTTATCAGTCTCTAGTCCCTCTTGAAGGATACCAAATATTCAAGTTCACAAAGCTATTGATTTATGGTCATCACAATCTAAACAGAGTTACTATAGCCTTGGCATTACCTTCTTCTTGTAACTGTCAGCTTGTTTCCCAAGACGTTCTTCTTCTTGCTTAAAAGAAAATTCCATTCTAGGAAAGCACATCACTATGACAGCAAACAGCTCAGATGCCTGCGCTCTCTCACAGTCGCTGGTGCAGCTGTGCCAAGGAGGGGAATAGCTGCTGCTGTGAGGCTCAAGACTGAGTGGTCATATTGCTTGTGTTAATGGATGGAGTCCAAGTGACAAATGAGCCTCAGTCACTTACAAATACATGCAGCTTGGTTTAAATCCATAAATATAAAATAAGAGTGTTCTTTTTTTTTTTTTTCCTAAATCAGCTCACAGCTGCAATGGTTTAATATCCCTGATCAGCCTGCAGACATTATGTTTTTCTTTGTCTGTATAATGCTTTCTATCAATGAATCAGAACAAAGAGGAGCTTTATGTATCATTTACTTCCTCTGTTTGCTGGAAGCACAAAGACTATGCTGCATTTGTCATATGGGTTGACAGAAAGCATATGGATGTAGGTATTCCTTGTTGCAGTCTGTGTGCTGCTGACAGAACCCAAGAAAAATATCCAGGCTGCTCCAATTCTTCATACTAGCTGTGTTTGGTGTTTAGTGACACAATTGTAGCAATTTGGTTTTATTACGCAGAATAGAGGAGGATATTTTATTTCATAATATTTGGAATGGTTGCCTATTTATATTGACATTGTGGGTACAGACTGGAAACCCTTTTACTCATCAGGTCTAGCCTAAATTGTGCAGAAAACTATTTAGGTATTCTACAATGAAAAGCAGTCCAAGCAGTTGCTTGATTTCTCTTATACTCAGGTCTCTAAAAAGATGTGGCCCATCCTGAAAAAGCCTTGGTGTTTGCTGTGGAATATATGCAGGCTTTTGCACTGCATGTAAAGTAGCTTAGTTCTCCTGTGAAAAGAAAGCAGGTAAGACAGATAGGGAGATAACCTCAAATAATATTGTAACTGCCACAAGACAGATGTCTATACAGCAAAAGAGAGCTTTAGATGCTCTCGAGGGAAAATGATGATCTTGGTCTACAGCTTCCACCTCTGATCTATAAAAGCTAGCGATTTGAGGGGTGTGATATGTTCTAGGAAGACTGGAAGCATAGGTCCGATGACTGATTTTGAGTTAAAAGACAGATTGGTGTGCTCGGTCAACAGAGCGTGTAATGGAGTGGAGGGGGAAGTCAGGGTATCTCTGCTGCCCTCCATTGTCAGTTACTGGAATGGATCTTGCTTTATTCCATCGTCTGACCACACCTCTAACTTAATGAAAACTTGTCAGTTGATTAAAAAAACATTAGGGAGACTGGATATAGAAATCACCAAACTCAGCAATGCTGAGCATCACATTGGTTTGGATTGAGGGTTTGGTGTGATGTTGTCTAAGAATGAACAGGTATCACCAGGCTGGGGCTCTCAGTGTGTTTATAAATGCTGTGTTAATCTTCTGCTCTCAGTAATTTTTATATATCAGCTCTTTTCTTTTTCTTTTTCTTTTTTTTTTTTTGGCTGGTGATAGTCATCATAAGAAAAGCACAGGCATTTTGGTCTGATAACTTTGTTTAATTCTAGACACACTTAGAACTCAGATAAAATTTCCACAGTCAGATTGCATACTCGATTCAAATAAATGGATTTTCCTCTTATCAGTGTCTTCTACCTCTCTAATTTTTTTTTTCATTCTCACATGCATCAATAATTAAGTGTGAAATGTGTGTTGCTGTTGTGTTACTCTGAAAATACTTGACAAGACCACCTAGAGTTCTCATCTCTCCACTCTACATGTTGATAATGGAAGTTCTAAGACGTAAAATATTTAAGAATGCAGATATACTTGGCTATTCAAATTTGATGTTAATATAAAATTGCCAGCAGCCTGATGGATATAGGGATAAGATGAACCTGGATCTGCAAGATACATCCATGTGTAAGACCAAGTGACACTCTGAGCTATTCTAGACTGATTTTAATTACATTCTGAATCCTTCCAAGTAGAAATTTGACCAAAATCCTTTTTACCCCTCTAGAAATGACCAAACCTTTAGATTCTGTGTTTTTTTCAGTGTTGCATGTATTCTGGATAGTTGACATTATATAAGTGAAGAAAATGTAGAGATAAAGATATTTCCTTGTAGTCTTTGTGTGTTTTATCTAGAATAGTTACTGTACTCCAGATAAAGTAATTAAAATGTGTGGACTGTAAGACTATGAAAGACAATGAGAGTAAGAATTTTCATAGTAACAACAATTTGGTAGGTTACCACCATTTGTAACAGAAACATTAAAAACATTTCATACTCAGAAGCATAATAATATTTTGAGTGTAAATGTGAAGATCTTAGCAAAAGATACTATGATAAGTAAAAATGATGGCAGCATCCAAGCCTGTCCATTTTCATTGTCATGGCAATGGTTTTCTAGAATGCAGTGAGTATATCATACAAGCTTAGCATTTCAGCTTTTGATAATATTCTCTTCTGCGCTTTCTTCTCCTCCCCAAAATAACACAAACTGAATAACGAAAAAAAATACAAAAACCAAAACAACCCCCAAAACTCCAGAAGTTGTACCAGTGCTGATTGAAAAGCATGTTATTAATTGCAGTACTATATACACTCAGACATTATTTAAGGGTCTTGCTCAGGGATTATTTGAGGATTTTTCTCCCTTAAATTTGAGAATGCTGAATAATTAACTATTTTTTAAATGTTATTTTGATTCATAAGTAGATAGGTAAGTTTAGGTTATGGAAGCTTGCTTATTAAAACTTACAATATTAGTTAAAAATGCACATATAGTTTTATGAAACTGCTAGTCTTGTAAGCTCACCAACAGAGCTATTAGAAAGACAGCTGTTTCTTGTAACATAACTATTGCTTAGCACTGGTAGTTCCAAGACTGGTATGTACCTAAACAAAATTATTATGGCGAAGCTATTACATTAGTTCTGCACTTGAACATTTGGACATTATACACCACTGATAATTACAAGGTCTGTCTAGTCCTAAACAAAACTGTTATCTGGGATGGCAGAGGTTTTAGGCCATTTTTCATTCTGTCCAAGGACTCAGGAATAAAGATACATCGCAAGGAAAGTTTGGATCTTAATCCAACAGCAATCCCTAATGACCACTGAAGGAAGCAAGAGGACACCAAAAGAAACAAGACAGAGGCATAACTTTGGTGGACCAAGACGGGACTATGGGTGGGCCCTTTCCTGGAAATGTGATGAATATTCAGGCTTGTTTTAAATATAAGCTGAAAATCCAAAGGCTGACAGGGACGCATTTGGTGGAGAAATCCCCTGTGTTCCCCAGTGCTGCAATAAAGAACACCTGCTTAATAGTCACATTGGCTATTGAGTCCTGACTGGCTTCTTCACAGCATCAGTTTGAACAGATCAATTTGAATAGTGCACAGAATAGCCATACATACTCAGTTAGTTTCTAGTATAAATTGTTACTTATTTTACAGAAAAGTTTTTTGATAGGTTTCATTGTCTCCAGTGGTAGATGATGGCAACATTACAGGAGTGCCAATATGGAATGGCATTAAATTTGCAGGCATTTCACTCTAGCCTTTTCTGACTTTATGAAATTACGAAGTATCTATTTCCAATGCTTTTGTGTGATGCATACTGTAAACCTGGCAAAGGAAATAGTCTCTCATTGTGGTTTAGGCCCATCAGAGAACAAAAAAACACAATTAGCCTCAAGTACCAAAGACCTTAGAATTGCCAAAGGCCAGGGAGGGCTTATGGTCCCACCAGAGCTGGGTCTGAACCCAAGAGCCAGGGAAGAATCCAAGAACTCTTTACCGGACTTCACTGCAACCCGCTTCCCCTGATACCAAGCAAAAGTGTCTCCTCTCTAAACCATGACACTCATATATGTGCTTGTCCTTAAAACCGTAAAGCTTTTTAAACGTCTGTTTTACACAAAAATGTAGTAGAAAAAACTTGCAATATCTATGCTTTTGGAAGTGATGTTTTAATATAACTACTCTATGAATTCTGTCACTCGGTTTTATGTCCAAAACACAGAGAATGAAGCAGTAGATACTGTCATTTGAAAAATAGTTTCACCTACATTTGTTGTCACTGTTGACAGCTCAAATTGGCCTTTTAATTTTAGATGCTATATTTCAGTCTTTGAAAATGTTAAAAGCACACAGCTAGCCAACACTTGTAACTCTTTATTTACCTTTGACAGATTATTTTCCTTCGTTTTCCTTCTGTTTCCAGCCTAATAACACTTCTGGGACTGGTAGTGTCTAATATCCTACAGTAACATAGGAACAGCAAGTTATAAAGTTTTTTTGATCCTTTGTCTTTCAGTCTACATATCACTGTCAGCTGGCTGCTTGTGGCAGCATCCTTTGCTTTTGAAGATATAGATTCTTCCTTAAAAATATTAAGAAACAGCAAGTTTGAAGGTATATTTGTTAGATTAGAAGCTTAAATACTCATCAGTGACGTAAAGTATTAACAGGAGAACTTTAGAGTAATGGCCTAATGCTGGAGATGTAATTATTCAGTGTGGGTGAACTGTGTTTAACAGTATCACTGAGATAGATTTACACAATAATTGAGGGCATGATGGCTAATCAGAATTCTAACACAAAAAGTAAGTGTTATTTATTTGTGACACACAGTTTTTGGTTTTATTTTTTTAATTTTCAAACATGGTGATGATCTCTAAATATGTAAATCTCAGGGTATTTGTTTGATACTAAAGAAAGACTCCCTAACTAATTTGTATAATATGTGGAATTTATATCCAGCCATGGCCACTCTCTTCCTGGGGCTAAAAACTGTGAAAGCATGCAGCAAAAGTATAGCATTTGACTCAACGAACTTACAGTTTTGCTGTATGGCAATGGAGTATGGTTGCTATTGTATAAACACAACATGATGTGAAGGTAACACTGTGGCTTACAGTATCATACACTTTAATAGCTTTTGTCAACGTGCATGTAATGGAATAACAAAGCTGTCCTTTCAAGGTAAATTTCTGCAATGTAATTTTGAAATCCATCTATTCTTTGATGATGTTCCCTTACAATTCTTTTATAAAACTCAAAGGAAAAAGTACACTAGGTTATAGTAAAAGTAGATTTGGGGTTTAATACTGATTAAAATATGCATTAATGTTCAGGGCAAATCTGCGTGCTGGAAATTTTCAACTAATGCTATAAAATTGAAGTCAGAGCTATGTCTTTATAAGTAGGGAGCTAAATGCCTTTCAATTTATGCAACAAAAATAAGATAGACTTAATTACACAAAGAAATATACTTTATATCCTAATATCACAAGATGTACCACATAAATTCATGTCCTGAGAGTCTGCTAACAGGGACTTCTGTGGTTCATCATTTGGAAGTTACAGAAAAGCCTGGGTGTTGTCATTTACTATGCTTGTCACCCATGTTATATGCAACAACAAAAAGAAACAGGCTTGGTGTTTTCCAGCATAATCTAAGAAATACAGGAAAACCACTGTTGTGCATTCATTTAGCGCACTGTAGTTACCTTAAAAATATATGTAGCACTTTGTTGGACTGAATGAACAAAAGATATATTATTCTGTTTACAGACAGGGCAGTTTCTTTGTTGAAGATCTTAAAATCATTTTCTAGCCTTGTTTATCTTAACAAAATGAATGCGGAGGAATCATAGAATCATAGAACGGTAGGGGTTGGAAGGGATTTTTAGAGATCATCTAATCCAACCCCCCTGCAAAAGCAGGTTCATCTAGATCAGGTGGCATAGGATCATGTCCAAGGCAAGTATTGAAGATCTCCAAGGAAGGAAACTCCACAACTGCTCTGGGAAGTCTGTTCCAATTCTCCGTCACTCTCAGAGTAAAATAGGTTTTTCTTATGTTTAAGTGGAACTTTTTGTGTTCCAGCTTCATCCCATTACCCCTTGTCCTGTTGCTAGCCAACCTCCTGACACCCACCATTTAGATGTTTGTAAATGTTAATGAGATCACCCATCAGTCTCCTCTTGTCTAGACTAAACAGCCCAAGTACCAGCAGCCTTTCCTTGTATGAAAGATGTTCCAGTGCCCTGATCATCTTGGTGGCCCTGCACTGGACTCTTTCCAGCAGTTCTCTGTCCCTCTTGAGCTGACGAGCACAGAATTGGATACAGGACTCCAGATGAGGCCTCAGCAGGGCAGAGTAGAGAGGGAGAAGAATCTCCCTTGACCTGCTGGCCCCATTCTTGATGCCCCCCAGGATGCCATTGGCCTTCTTGGCCATGAGGGCACATTGCTGGCTCATGTTGAGTTTGTTATCAACCAGCACTCTCAGGTCTTTCTCTGCAGAGCTGCTCTTCAGCAGTTCAACCCCCAGATTGTACTGGTGCATAGGATTGTTCCTTCCAAGATGCAGTACTCTGCACTTGTCCTTGTTGAACCTCATGAGGTTCCTCTCTGCCCAACTCTCAAGCCAGTCAAAGTCCTGCTGAATGGGAGCACAGCCTTCTGGGGAATCAGCCAGTCCTCAGAGTTTGGTGTCATCAGGGAACTTGCTGTCCCCTCATCAGGTCGCTGATGAAGATGTTAAACAATACTGGTCCCAGAACCAATCCCCTTGGAACTACAACATCATCTTATAATTGCATTAATGGAGAAAATTCTAGTACAGAAGTAAACACATATAGGTTGTCCACGAACAAATGTAAGCTTGATATCAGTAGAAAGTTTCTGAATTTTTATTTGTGGTTTTTTTTTTATAAGTCCTACAGATCTATGACATTTTGTGTGTTTAGTGGTTGTATACTATAGTTTCATTTGCAATGATTTGCTCTACTACATCTGAAGCCTGGTCTAGATGATGTTTTGTAGGGTGAAGTATTTTTCCACGCACACTTGTAAAACCATATGTCATGGTGGCAACTGTGTTGCTTTGTATCATCTTTGCCATGAAGCGTAACCTGAACATTTGTATGTGACATCCCAGGGATTCCGGAGGCATCTAGACTCTCTCTTGGAGCTGCTGAAATGACTTTTCTCCAGATGTCCTTCTACTACTGAATAAAGGGAAGGAGGGCCAGTACATGTTTTGGAAAGAAAAGATTAATCAACTGTATATAAACTTCACAGTTAGTAAAATAACCCTGAAAAACCTGCTCCATTATGAGAGTACTAAGTCATCTAAACCTTCTCAGGCAGTGGACTGAGCTGGAGATGAGATGGGAAAGGCATTACAGCTCAGCATAGTGATCAAACAGAGCTTGCTGAAGGATGGCATGCTGATTTGAGACATCCACACAGCACCACCAACATTGTATGTCTAAGTGACAATGACCTTTTTTGAGAGTTCTACCAAGGGTGTTGGTCATTACTAAATGTAGGTGTTTCTGGGGCCTTCCATCAACGATGTGACTTCCAGGCTGACTTCTGGTGCTTGCTGTCAGGGTAGCAATGCTCAAAAGCACCAGACTTAACAGTCCTTTAGCTGTATTGCTGCAAGATGGTTTTATTTAGACTAAATGGAGAACTATGATATTTCCATATGTCAGTATTAGAATTCCTGTAGTTGCTGTATGTGATGACATCTTTTTGCTGGCCTGAGTTTCTGTTTTTCCTATACCCTTTGTCTAAGAACTAATAGCCTGGAGGCACGCAGTCTCATGGTAGATTTCAATTCCATTTTGAAATTATGTGCCAAGTTCCATACAGGTGAAATGAAATATGTAAAGATTACCTTCAATTAAATGTAATTACTTGTGAATTGTTCTTCTCTGTATAAAGCAAGGTACAAACACTCTGTTTCTCTCAAATTTACTCATGTATTTCTTTGGCAGCATCTAGATGTTTTTTCTGTATCATCTTTCAGTATTGTTAGTTTTGATGGGCATTTCCTGCAATTTGACTGTAATCACTTGTGTCATACATGTATTTATCAGGTAGCTTGTGTTTTAGAGA
Source organism: Urocolius indicus (assembly GCA_013401255.1). Taxonomy (NCBI): domain Eukaryota; kingdom Metazoa; phylum Chordata; class Aves; order Coliiformes; family Coliidae; genus Urocolius; species Urocolius indicus. Next base: position 223,503 of record WBNH01008459.1, on the reverse strand, counting down.
AAAGGAACATTTAAAAGAGTACCAAGAAACACCCACTTATCAAAATGCTTTAAGTATGTTGTTTGTGTGAGAGTCCAACCAATCCATTCATTGTGGATTTATCTCCCTTTGAAAGCGACAGCACTGCTTCCCAGACAAAATGCAGCAGCAATATAGCTCATGCTCCTGAACTACCTTCAAAGGAGCTTTCTATAAAGAGAAATCAGAAGCACCTGACTGGCCTGTGAAAGCACCTCAGGGATCTTGCTGCTTCTGAGAAGGAAGATGATTTATATACTTCTTAGAAAGAAAAGTACCAGGCATAGGATGTGTCAGTGAATCTTCAATTCAAACATTGCCGACCTGCTTTAGGGACAAATTGAGCCCCATGGTTACCTCAAAAGAACAGAGTTGTCATAAACACTTTCAGGCAATTTCATTTTCAGAGAAGCATTAGGAATTATACTCTGATTCATCACAGGGAACACAAATACCTCAATTACACAATTATCTGGTGATTTTAAAATTGAGCTTTTAAAATCTGATGCCATTATACCAATAAGGTGCATTTAATCAGGCATGGAAATAGGCACCCCCATAGGATTTTTCCCACATTCACATTGCTTGTTGTAGTGCGTGCTGCATTTTATGATAGGGTTGTATTTCACCTGCCCTTCCAGTCAGAACAAGACTATGATTGTGAATTGTTTTAATCAGTATCATCCTGAAATAAAATCCTGTGCTTAAATGAGGCATAAGGACTCATCATTCACCACGGTTGAACTTTATGCTTATTTTCTGCAAATGTGTTTAAATAGCCAACCAGTGACCCTACAGAACAGTTTGATTATGATCTGTGCACAAGCTTACCTCCTTCTCTTATTACTCACACCAAGAAATGAATTTAATGTAAATATTGAACCTGAAAAAATGTACTCTGTGAAAACACCAACAGGGATTTGTATTCCACTTCCTAGAAACAGTTACTTGCAAGACACCACCATCTTGCTGGATTGATTTTTCTCCCATAATTTTTACATTGTTCATTGTTCAGATTTGATGAATTTCTCTCACTCCAGTTTCCTCTGAGAAATCCAATGGTATCTTATGAAAGTAACCTCTGTCTTTTTCAGAAATTTAAGGCATAAGTTCTGTGTTGCTTTCCTATTACAACCATGATTGTTTTACAAGTCAGGTTGAAGAAGGGGAATTGCTTTATATTAATTTAAGTATTTGAATCTGTTCAGCATATCTTCTTGTAGAGGTCTGTCAGTTGTCAGGCACTTGATTCACTACATAGTGTAATTCTACATCTTCTCTCATGTAAGAGAGATGAGAACAGAAAATCTGTTGAGTGTAAAGTCTGTAAGATTTTATTACAAACAAAATCATTCTGCTCCCAGTTTGATACTGTATTTGGCTTGGATTTGAAGTAACAAACAAGTTTTCAAAATACCTTTCACTTTATATGGAATTGATGTGTTCATTAGTAGTTGAGAATGAGGAATGCCTTGTACCATAACTTGCTGACTTTCTTAAAGTTTTGTTGCCGATACATTCAATTTACTGCTTTATTCTAGGCAAAGAGGTTGTGAACTGTAAGACTAGCTTCAAGAGACAAAGACAAATGAGCCTTTTTGTTTGTGGGAAAGCTGGTACACTTGTGTTAGACATTTGTAAGGTATGCAAGTTCTATTAAACAGGAATATTTTTCTTGGACCGGCCAATAGATGGTACCAAAACAAAGCATGTGTCAAATGCTATGCTTTTAGCAACCTGAGTTTACAAGATCACCTGAGCACAGGAAAATATTTTTTGACTCCTCTGAAAGATCCTGGAGTGTACTTTTAAAGGACAGTGGTGTAAGGAAGTGACATATTTCCTAGGGTGGATTTAAATGATAATGAAACGAAACAAGAACGCTGCAAGGTCCTTGAAGAAAATGCTTTCCTAATCTTTTTCCCATTAGGTCTCCGTAGATCTGAGTGGAGCTGGGAATAAAGCTTACTTGGCTGTGAAGAGGTTTGTGCTGCTGTGAGTCTGCTCCAACTGTACTCCAAGCCATTATCACAGAGGGAGCTGAACGTCACTACATAGGCAACCAAGAGAGAGCTTAAGCATATTTATGGTGGAGCATCATCCAACCAAGACAGAGCTTAATGATATTTATGGTGGAGTATAATCTACTTAGGCCAAGGTTTCTCTTTTAGTGCATATTTGGGAAAAAATGGACTTGAAATGGTTGTAGTGTGTCCATTTGTATGATAGTCAAAGAAGGATTAGTGATCAGAGGTGCATGTGATTGTGCAGGAAGCCATTGTTGCTTATTTCTGTGTCAATACAGGTTTGAGCTGCTTTAGATAAGCCAAGAGAAAGAAGGTTGTTTGCATCATCTTCCATTCTCCTACTAACATATGAACTGTCGGTCCTTAGTTGGAATACAAACCAAATTAAACAGTCTGTAGTTTCCTTGGAAAGAGATACATCTGCATTTTGGCAGGCTTTACTTCTAAAACATGAGTCCCTGTAGATGAACAATTCAGCTCATAGCGAATGCCAAGTGAGAAGCTTGTCCATATATATATATACACTGAGTTTTTCCTGTGGAGTAGAATCCTCTGGGTACTTGCCTTCTCCCCTGTGCTTCTCATCTGGGCAGTCATGGAGGAAAATAGTGGCAAAGAAGAGGTGTGCGGTCCTCTAATATCTTGTAAAAAAACATTGTATAGCTTAACAATGCTTTTTCAAAGTCAGTGCAAAAGTCAGTGTAGTTGACATGAAGGAAAATGTTGGTGGGAACAAGCGCAATTCAGAGCAGTGATGTGTTTCAAAGTGAAGTTGTTACCAGTAGGATCTGTTTGCTTACTCTTCCGTAAAGGAAAAGAGGTGTCATGTAGTTAAAGCAATGACTATTGATGTAAGCTTCTTCCTCAACAGTAATGTCTAATGACTTTTGTGTGTGAAAGGATGTGTTGTCTTGTTATGGATTAGAAAGTTAGATGGATTCTGTGGTGCTGCTGGAAGTGAGAGATTCTTGTGGCTTTCCTTGTGTAGTAAGGGGTTTGGATGAGAGATTGTATGTGTTAGATGTTCAGAAAGTGATAGAATACACCCTTTAAAATATTTGTGGTGCTTTGGACCATGGTAAACATATTCCACTGGAGTGAGGACACACTCATGAGATTTTTTAATGATACACTATTACTGTGACCAATAACAAAATGAGGCTGAATGTCAACCATACATGTTTCTGTAGAATGTGGTGGTGGGGATACAGCACGTGCTTTCCACATGTTGATGAAAAGCGAGCATTGCTCAGGATTTCTTGCTATCCTGGGGAGGAAGGGAGGGAGGAGTTTCCATATAAATTTCGTAAAGAGAAGACTACATTCAAATATATGGCAGAGTAATATACCCAAAGAATTTTAAGATTAAACATTTGGCCCCAGTCTTCCATTAGATTTTGTCGATAAGTCAAAATACGTCACACTTCTCTGAAAGATTAAAAGCCCCTTCACCAGTTCTCCTTTTTGTCAGTGATAAACTATTCACCTAAAAGCAATCAAATCCCATCTCACTTGTCATCTTGATATCTTAGCTGAATTAACCTACTTCAGTTGATCAGTATAAAGAACGTTTTTTAGTTTTGAAAATGTCAATGTGGGTTGTCTATCTTCTTGCGTTTTACTTTATTTCCACAATGTGGACCTCAAAGCAAGACTGAGCATTTTGGTGTCAGGCTATTAAGATACACATTGATTTTAGATTTCATTATCCCCTTTACATAGCAGAGAGAATGAATAACTGCAACAGCTCTGGAAGGCAAATTCCCAGACTGATAAACATTAACCACTGCTAAAGCAGCATACAAGCAAGTACAGGATGACCAATTTAAGGCCCACTTGAATTCACTGTCATTTACCTGCCTTTCTCACTTATCACCTTCAATTTAGGTCATAGATCTGCCTTCTGAAGTGTTTGGTCTGCCTTACCAGACAATTTATGAAAGTTAGTTTTGAAGAAAAAAAAAATTAAAACATCATTAGCATACTGAAATGTTAGTTTCCAATTCTATTTCAAGTCACATCAGCTAGGCTACTAACATTTTCAAACCTGCCAAGGTACTCCCCCTTTTACAGAATACTAGCGTTGAACTACAACTCTGCTAAGCATTCACCACTCACTCAGATCTACTCCAGATATGTAACTGATGTGTTAGATTTACTATCTTCAGATAAAAAGAGAGCAAAGTATTTTATTATTACTATAAGCATCACACCACTGACACTTTTTTATTACAGCCTTACATGCTAAACTGAGTAGAGGAATTTGACAGAAGAGAATAATTGAAGTCTTGCTTATGACTGAGTAGACTTGTCTTTAAATTGCTGCTCTACCTCTATCAGTAAAAAAAACCAACCAAACAAAACCTCCATAAAATACAATTGTCCTCAGGTTTTGTATCTAAAAAGTCTCCAAAGTAACTAGAGCTAGAAGCTTAGAGTCATTTGGGTTTGGAAGCCACTGCTGGAGGGTCAGAACAGCAGTAGCAAGTACCCTTCACACCCCCTTTCTGAACTGCAGGGCAAGCCCTTTCTTGCTATAAATTGTCACTAGGTGTTTACCAACCATTAACTTAAAAGTGGCTATAATTTCTCAGTGTGTAATTAGCTACGGTGACTAAACCTGATCAGGCATCAGTCTGTCAGCTGTCTCAGATTATGGATGCAAGACACCTCTGCCTCTCTCCTAGTCATGACAATTCATTAGTTCTGCTGTTGGAGAGCAGCTGTACCATTTGAGACATAATTTATTCAGATTCTCTAAAATTATTGCTGAAATATGGGAACATAAGTGATTTGATGATGCTATGTATTTACGTTCAGATAACATTATAGCTTGGATGTGGGGTAAGAAATGATGGGAGATTGTTTCATGAGAATTATTGCCCTTTTTAAGGCAAAGCACAAAATGCTTTAACATCTCAGTTGTGTTTCATACTGTTATAAAACACCCCTAAAACCCATCTTATGAAGATTATTAAACTCTTACCTTTACATATTAGTTTATTGAAATATTTTTTACATAAAGCATCTAATTTGGTCAAAGTATATAATGAACTGCTTGATGACTAGAGTGAGACAAGTAAAATTCCAACAGAATTAAATACCAAGCCAAAAAGGATTTAGCAGTTTAACTCTTGCTCTGAGAAATAACATCACTGTACGTCTGAAGAGACCCAGAAGAAATCCACAATATTTGGAAAACTCAGTGTAATTTGTGTCTGTTTTTAACCCCAGTGACAGTCATCCCTGTACCTACCCATGCAAAATCACCTTGGAGTGAAAGAGGAAAGTGCAGGCTTCTAACCAACTCACTCTGAATTTATTTCCTGCCAAAACATCAATAACATACCAGAAGAGAATCTGTACTCAGCTGAACCCAAAGTCCAGGTTTTAAATTAAGTACATTGCATGTCACAGCTATGGTTCATCATAAGAAGATTGCTTTGATTTCTATCATAGTACATACTTTGGGACCTGCTTCTGGCCTGGTAACTAAGGATGCTCAGTTACTTCAGATGACAGCTTCACCTAAGGATTTCACTTAGATTTTCCCCCAGCTTTATCATTCAAATACATCCACACACTGTGTACACTGATGTTTTTTCCAGCAGTGAAATGTCATAAACACTGACAACCTCTTCATGGTCTTAAATCCAATATCCTGTGGCCTCGTAGAGTTCCAGATTTTAATTTGCTATCCCAGTGCACAGTAATTTGTGGTTATCTATGTCATAGTCTTAAGCACATCTCAAGATGAAATTTTGGCAGGTTGTCATGTTTGTTAAGAAAAGGTGCTCTGACTTTTTTGCAGTTGGTTTTCTTCTATCTGCTCTTTGAAATTAGGCACTTTGTGATTGAATGTATAATCTCAGACCATCTATGTAGATCATCTTATTCCCATTTTTATACATACATGCACAGACATTAATTTTAATCAGAGAAAGATAAGATGAAATACCAATAAAAGCAGAGTTGTGAGGCATGACACTTCATTTATGGATCTAGCTGAGAAGAATAATTCCTGAGCCAGCAGCCTGTTCATTACTACCTTCAGCTACCAGAGAACAAAACATCATATGTGATAACTCATTCCTCACCAGTCCTGAGAAATTCTTACTGTCATTTTATTCTATCATCCTTCATTTATCTATATAACAGTACTAATTAAACCACAAAATCCAGGTAATTTTCAAGAAGAAACTCTTCAAGGAGATCTCTTTTCAGCACACGTGTGTATGTGTGCATTTGTGTATTTTCTTTTGATTAATATTTTTAATGTCTAATGTGCAGTATACCTGAAGTAAGGTTAGCTCCTCGGGACTCTGTTTACTGAAAAGCTTCCAAGCAAATAAATGCACCTATAACCTCAATTCAACTGAAAGACTGAAGTAATTAACTCCCTTTGAGTATTTTATGTGGCAAAGGGCATTCTTATGGTTTGCTCACAAGCAGCTTGTCCCAATTAGTAACAGTTTCCTTTTCACAATACCAGAAGCTACTGCACTGTACCAAGTTTACTGACAGAAACAGTAAGTTGGTGCCTATCAGTAGTTCACCTGGCCTGGTAACAAATACAGAAGAAACAAATACTGATAGAGTCACAACAAAAGTGAAGATTAATTAATTGAAAATACTAAATGGGTGGCTTTGGTAATATATACTGTTAAAAATAAAGCAAAGATCCTATGCGTCATGTAAGAAGAGGGTAGAAGCAATTCCTGTCAAAGCTATTACTATGTGATCACAGTTAAAATCCTTCCTTTCACGGCCACTCTCCTCTTTTGAAGCCTATTCTGTACAGTCATGATGGATGGGTGTAACCCACTGGCTCCCATGAAAAACAAGCACACAGTAACACAGAGGGTGTCATCCAAGTAGCCTGTACTTCTTGTCATTTCACATGGGTATCACATACAAATTAACGTCAGGACAGAACCAAACAAACCTTTATTAACTCAAATCATGCCTTGCATAATTTATGAAACATCTGAAATTCTGTGCTGTAGGTGTTTTTAGTCCTCGTCCAGGACTGTATTCATTGTGTTTATTGTCCAAAAGACAGGGATAACATCCAGCTTGTTCAAAATACACACATGCATTTGCACAACATAGCAAGTAGCGAAAAAACTATCCCTACCTTTATCAGGTGTTACTCATAAGAATGTTTTGTATATTTCTCCTAAATACTACACTGCTGTCTAGCTTGCAGGTAAGACAACTTGCCATCTTTTACATTTATCAGAAAGGGTTGTTGTACACAACACCAGCTACATGTTGGAAAGTATTACTATAGAAAAGTACTATCTGTAAAGTATTGTTTACAGTGACAATGGATTTCTTGAGTTTTCCTCTTTGAGGAGATGCATTGTCTGCTACCACTGGGTATCTTAGCACAGAGCTTTTTTTCCCACTCAAGCACATTATTTCTGTGATGTTAAAATGTCAGACACTTGGCAGACAATTTATATTTGCCTCATTTCTTGTTGTTAGAGTTGTCTTTGGTAACAAAAGAGAAACAAAAAGCCATTTTTTCCACTAGGATTGTCATCTCTTTGGACTTTATGGACAATGCATGTGGAAAATTCAGGCTCACGTGCCTGACTGATGTAGAGGTTGCTTCACCATAAAAATATCATCATTTCTTTGCACCATCCATCAGGCTGAACAGATAATGAGGAGCTTTTACTGAAACACTCTGTGTTCATATGTGTGTTGTAGTCAACATGTTAAACATCTCCCTGGAGAATTAGAGAGTGATAATTCTAGAGAAAAGCTACTAACAGAGCAAAATCATAAAATGACACTTTAAAGAAACTTACTGGTTAATATTGATTATAAATTGATGCAAGTGGTGCAATCTCAGCTTCCGACCTCACCTCTGCACATAAGAAAAAGCTTTTTCAGGTGTCGGATGACCATGCCAGGGCTATGCCTGTAGCTGCCTGATGACAAATATCAGCAAGCCTGTCACCATGAAGTTTTCTACTATTCAATTAATGTGGCAAAAGCACATAATGCAGTGACTCTAATATTCAGTTTTAGTATATAGGGAATATTCATTAATTTAAACTAGACATGGTGTAGACAGACCAAAACATTTACAAAAAGAAGTCACATAATATTAGGTTGTTGGTTATCTGTTGGAAATTATTTTTCCCATTTTTAAAGAAATATCTGGAAGTTAAATGAAAAAAAGACAGCTAAGTAGGGTAAGCAAAAATGTTTCATATTTTAAAATCATTTTGTTAGAGCTACCATTGAAAGTTCCTTCCTGTCTTTGTCTCGCTACAGCAGTACTTTCAGCTTTTTCTGCTCCTACCTAAACACCAAGCTTAAACGAGTGCATGCAAATCTCTAAATACATGTTAGTGAAGCAGCTCTGCTCTTCCTGAACAGCTGTGAAAAAGGCATCACAATACAAAACAGCTCTTTGCAGGATCGCAGAGTGTTGTGGTTTTGTCCAGCCAGAAATGAAGCTCCATGACAGTCTCTTGCTCACTGCCCTCCATCCACCTCTAGTCTCATTAGGATGGTGGAGGCCCCAGTGAGATGGGAAGGGAAAAAGATAAGCAAGGTTGTTTTGGATTGAGATAAGGGCAGGGAGAGTTTGCTGCCAATTATGGTTCTGGGCAAAACAGACTCCAACACTCAAAGTTTATTCTACTACCTACAAGAATCAGAATGGAACAAAAAGCCAAAAGAGAGGAGGATGATGAGAAAATTACAACCAGCACTTTATGATCTCCCTCCCCCATTCCTCCTTTCTTCCTGGGCCCAGCTCACTGCTCCAGATATCTCTACCTTCACCCCCTCAATGTCTCAGGGGGGCAGGGAATGGGCTCTACTGCTTCTCTCTTCTCAGAGGAGGATGACTCCTGGCATTCTTCCCCTGCTCCAATACAGGGTTCCTCCCACAGGACACAATCCTTAATGAACTTCTCTGGTATGGGTTCTTCCCAACAGCTACAGCTTCTGCCGACACAGGTTCCCTCACACTGATGGAGTCCTTAATGAACATCTCTGGCATGGGTTTTTCCCTGCAGTTGCAGCTTCTGAAGATACAGAGTCCCTCCCTCAGGACACAGCCTCTTCTGGGCATAATTTGAATTAACTTCTTTAGCTTAAGTTCTTCCCCACAGCTCCAGCTTCTGTGAATATGGGGTCCCTCCCATGGGACACGGCCTCCTCTGGCCGTCACTCCCTCTGATGCGGGGTCTTTAGCAAAATGCCAACAAATCACTGCTTCACCAGGCATCTCCACAGGATGCAGGGGAATCTCTGCTCCAGCACACCTCCTCCTCTCTTCCCTCACTGACTTTGGAGTCTGCATGGTTACTTTCTCTTTCCACTGCTTGCACCACCACCAGCCTCCTCTTTCGGCTTCTTAAAAAGTGATCTCAGATGTCTAATTGGCTCAGCCCCAAAAGTGGGTCTGGCTCAGAGCTGGGGAGAGTTTCGAGCAACTTCTTACAGGAGCCATTTTTACAGTCACTCTCCCTTACCAGAAATGGCTATCATGTCAAACCATGACAAAGTTAACACAATTCTTCTCTCTCTGCCTTGCCTCAACTATCTTTTTGTAACAACATATTATCTACCATTTCCTAATTAGTGTTTATGTTCATAGTATGCTCACTGTAAAAACTCATCCCCAGATTTGTGTTCTTTGTGGTTTAGTTCTCTATACATTTAACAGAGATAACTACTTTCTTTCTCTGACCTTTTGTAAGCTTTCCCTGAAATCTATTCTAAATTTTACTGAGCATGTACTGCCTGTTATTGTGTGTAAATTCAGTATGTATTATAATAACTTTGATTTCTGTTGGGATCTTTAATAACTACAGAAGAAATGAAATATGCACATTTATTCCAACTGAAACGTCTGCAAGTTGTTGCTTTCTTTTGAAATATAACATTCTTCAGCTATGAAGTTTTAAGATGAATGACAATATAAAAGATATTTTAATTCTATGCTTTCTGATGCCATATCATCTTGAAGGCATCCAACATTAAATGTTGAAATCTCTTCCAGAATGTAAGATATTACTTCTAGCAATCAAAGTAGCATTGATTAATTCATGCATTCTTTTTAAGCCCTTAAAAATTTTATAGGCTATGCAAGTTACTTTTAACGACAATCTTGAAGTAAGAGACTTGCTACATGATTAGCACCACTCCTCTAAAACAAAGCCTGTAGTCCATGAATATTTAACATGTGACTTACTACTATACTAAGACTGATTTGCTAAAAAAAAAAAAAAAGAGAAATAAACCACTAGGAGCAGAAGCATCCTTCACATAATTCACTGACATTAAAAGAAAAGTAAATCAAAGTGCATAGTAGAAATGAAAGGAAAGATTCCTGACTGTGCTTCATGATACACAGCACCATTTCAGAGAAGAGATGAGTTTCATGGATATACTGTTAAAACTATTTCCAGAAGCCTTCCCTCCCTGTTTGAATGCAAATGTTAAGTATTAGTGTGTCCCAGGATCAGTTGGGGTATTCTCTTAACAGAAAAATCTTGACCATGGAACATCAAGGAAAGTGCAAGGGTGACTGTAAACCTTGGATTAACCCATTGTCTTTACACACTTAGTTTTCAGAAGTAGTGTTATACAGACAGCTACAAGAATGATACACAATTATGAACGAACTCTAATGAATTAAATGTTCTTTAATATTGCCTTGTACTACCGACAAAACAAAGATAGTCTCAATAAAAGTGATGTAGTCCTGACTTCACCAGTAAGCAGGACTAGAGAAGTCACCATTTCTGACAGTAGTCCTGCCCTATGCTGCTAAACTAAGGAAAACCAATTTTTTGCCTCTTCTCTCATGAAATAGACTCCTAATTTCTTTTCTCTTTTATTCATCTTTTTTGCCACTTTACCTGGATTCAATCTCTTAATGTATGAAAGACTTTTCCGATACATCCACAGTGGTCAGAAGCACTGCACTAGTACACCAGAGAAACAGCTCTGAATTTTTTTTTTTTTTTACATTTTTTAAATTGTTTAATAAAAATAAATAAATATTTTCCAAAAAAAAGATTAAAAACAAGGGGATGGATTTGCTGCAATATTGCTATGACAATGCTGACTTGTACCACACCATCTCCAAGTACAGAGTTTCATAATTCATGATTATTTAAAATAGAACTTGAAAGTTACTTATTCTAAAAGGTGAAGATTCACTGAAAAAGTTACCATTTTTATTGCCAGGCAGGAAGAGTTTTGAGAAGAGATAAAAAGCATTTGAATTTCAAAAGACATTCCTCTTCTTTTTGAGGCAGTATTTTTTGCCTTTGTATTATTTTGTTTGGGAAGCTGACTGAGTTTTCTTACAGGTCTATTTCAAATCAAAATTTATCAGCAATCCCCATGTAGTTCAGAAATACATTAGAAAAGTTTCCTAAGATGACTTTTTTTATATTTTAGTACAATATAGTTAATTGATGTAACAACAGTGAATCTAATCTGGCTTTATACACTGCTTAGAGTCTTCAGTGCAGATCTCCAAGAGGGTACAAATTATAGACTACTGAAATTCATAAATTAGGAAGAGTTGCAAATAATCAAACCAGAAAAATACTTGGTACAGGTTCTATGGACATGAGAAATAGGATAAAGTGGTTTTCTGGAAAATACAAGCTAATGACACGTAGATGAAAAAGCATTATTCAACAAGACACATCTACGCATTCCTGTTATTACTTAGTTACAAAAATAATTGCAATCTGTATTGTCTCTAGGTATCTAGTATAGCCAGATAAAACAACATAATTAGGGAAAAAAAAAAACCCAAAATAACTAGTACTACTACTAAAACCACTCTCTTTGTCAAAGGAAAGTAATTGAAAACATTTGTAGCTCCACATAGCCCATCCTGCCTGACCCTCCTTGTCCATTACCTGAGAAAACCTAATGAGTGTCTAATGAGTTTCTAGGAGTTCTAACCCAAAAAGCCCACCAAGTTACTTGTGAATAATTTGTTTTATTCTCATAAAGAGAAGTGACCTTCTACCAATAACCACAAACTAGCCAGTAGATATTTGGAGTAAACAGTTCATTTTGTTTAACTGTGGCGGTCATCTTAAACAGATGTGGCACAATTAGAGGCAGGAAAAAACCCCACACAACTAAAGAAAAAAAAAAGTCAAAATGTCAAAGGACATGAAAGAGCTTTAGGTTTTAGATACTAATCCTTAGAAGTATTAGGAAAAGTAAAAAAATCAACATAGCAGAAGATTGTTAAAGTAATAAAATTAGAGGTAAAAATCCCAGCTAGTACACTGGGAACACTGTGGATAGAAGGAGGTGGTCTATCTACTGAAAATGATAGAAGGAAGATGTTTTCAAAGTTCATCAGGAAGGACCTATGGCTGACAGCTAAGTAGATATTAGATATATCAGCAAAGAACATTACTGAGATTTTACACTGTATTAATAAAGATTTAATTCTCTGGACAACCAGCTAATTAAGTGTCTTCCATTGACAACTCTTGAGCCCAAGTTTACCATATTGCACAAATCCAATGCAAGCCAGACAGACAAACTGGAAGCTTTGGGCAGGGAAAAAGTGTTGTCAACTATATGTGAAAAAATAGTTCAGTAACATTAATTAGGGGTTGGACAAGACCTCCATATGTCCCTTAAGCCTCAACCACTCTGTTCTGCAATTCTACAATAGTTCAGATGGTTGAGAAGACACAAATAATGGGCAGAAAATTAACAGCATAGGTGAGATTGTACATTTTTATATGCTAGATAAACTATATTTCATAATAGTGAGATGAATTGGTAAGAGAGATATTTGTATAAGTGATTGCAATGACAGAGAGGATGATGTATCAGTTAGGGCAGTTTGGTACCAACCTGAGAGTTGAGGCTTAATTGGCTGAAAAGTGTTGAACTGCAATTTTAAGATCCATTGCTCTTAGAAGATTTTGGGGAAAATTCAGAAAATTTTGACTCAGCATCACTTAGCAGATATCAATATGGTTTTACCAGAACCAAAGGACAGAAAATACACATTTTCTTCATGTCTAACCTCAGTTCATAACCGACTCCCCTCTAATCACAGTGGTCTGTTCACAATGCAAATCACTTTAAATCAGAAACATCTCTTTCAAGAATTGACATAAGCACATAGTTGGGAATCACACGAAATTCTCCTGGCAAGCTTAATAATTACTTTGTCTTCTTTCCATATCCTATCCTTGTCTCTCTAGGTCAGGTGAGTAAAGGAATTAATCTGTTCAGGCACCACTGAACACACTAAATGAAAAACAAAACATTCCAATCCAAAAATCTCAGTTTATTCCTATTTTGCTTAGAGAGGAAACATCAACATTTTCTTGCATTTTAGGGAAAAAGATAAAAAGGCTGAAGTTATTTGACATACTTAATATTTATCCTTCAAGGGATATCACTGTAAGACCTGTCTTGCCAATAGTTTGTGACACAAGGGGACTAGTTTCTCATCAGTTCTCAGATATTTGTCCCAATTCCATATTGCATTTTAACCTTTATTTCTACCCTATTAAATAATGTATATTTCTAAGACCAAAACAAAACAAACAAAAAAATCACTGTAGGGAATAATATGATGTATACTTTAATACATATATGCATGTGTGTATAGACACACACCATGAAAACTGACAGTCAAACAACAGTATTCAACATATTTCCAATAGCTTATAGATTTGAACTAGAGCCTTGAGAAAACAATTCCAACTTCAGATTTAGGATTTGCTGTTGGAATATCCATGGGAAAGTATAGGAAGCTTTAATGAATTCCCATGGAGTGTACACAGCCAGTTTATCTGGTTAACGAGTTGTCTGTAGAAAGAGGGTCTTAAGGCAAAGTGGGCAGCAGCTGTGCACACATCTACATTCCTTGAAGTCCTTTTTAAATTACTATTAAATTGTTTCAAATAGATCTGTTTAGATTTTGCTGGACTGTGAGGAAAAAATTGTGATCCTTTGAGAGACATAAGAAATCTATACGTAAAACTAAAATGACAATCTTATTTATAATTATGGCTGCAGTATCATGTCAATATTAAGAAACTAATTTCTCACTCTGTTTCTCTCCTGCAATTTTTTGAGATGTAACTGATCATTCCTCAGCTGTAATTTTGAGCTCCAATGAACTGTTGTGGATGTTCCATTTAATGAAAAAAAAAAAAGCCAAAAACATGTGAGCTGAAGTCTCTCTTCCTTAGCTGAACAGTGCAACTGACTGAGGAATGCTTGTAAAGTTAGAACGGGGACTTACTATTCTTGTTGGATAACGCAAAGATATCAACACTAACCAACTGTAACTGTATGCCGTATTTCTGCCGTGTCAGCTATTTATGTGTCTGTGTTAATGAAATGAATAAAATAGTTGGTTCCAAGGCCCTCTTCATTGTATAGGATCAAGAAAATTTTCATGAAAGAGTGGAACAGCTGCAGGAAGGAAGGGAATTCTCTATTTCCCTGTTTGTGATGTACTGTAGAGATGCAGATATTGTGAAGACATCTAAAGCTCCAGTCAATTTTTTTTTTCTGAGCAGGAAGCTTCCAAGTACTAATATACTGATTCCATCTACCACTACTTAAAATAATTTCTGTTGATTTTTATCCCAAGAAAAGCATCAAATTTAACAAAACTAGTATAATAGTATAGGATATAGTAGAATCATTGTAATAGAACAAGAAGTTTGAAGACATGCAGGAAATATTTCACCAAGATATAGCAAAAATATGTTGGAGTGACATATACATTAATTCCCCTGTGGAGATGTAAAAGCTTCCAACCTGTACTTTCACAAACAACACCCCCCACAGAAAAAGGTTATATATTGCTTTTCAAGGTCAGGTACTTGTATTCCTTAAAGTACAATAAAAATTGCCTACATTGTTTATAGTTCATTGGTTATGGAAGGCCTGCAGCATTTTAAACATACAGGATGTGTTCTATTTGCTCTCAGCAGAAGGCCTGTTACCTTTCAAATTCCTTCAATGTTGTAATTTAATTGCTGTGGAAACTCCACATGTACAAGCTGCTTTTATTAATAAACACAAATCAAGATACCTAGTGTTATTGATATGCTGTATTATCTCAGCTTTTCTGTAGGGGCCCTAATGAAAACAACTTCAGTTTTGACAGTCTGACTTCAAGGCTTTTCTTTTATAGCTCTCAGCAGGACAATAGCACGTGTATATATGTTAACCTTAAAGTACATATTCTTTAAGCAAATATAATTTCCACAACACTGATCCATGCACGTCCATATTTTGAATTTTTAAATTGCAGTAAATTTTGCCCATTTTCCTGCAGTGAAAAGGCTAGACATATTCCAGAAGGAAGACAAACATACTGATAAAGTATCTTAATTTACAAACAACATTATTCATTTAGTGAAACTATTTCTACACCTATTAGAATTAACCTACTTCTGTTGCACATCTTCTACCACTGGCCACATGCTTGCTTGAAAACTACATTCATTTTGTAGGTAGGATACACAGTAGTTAAGTCACAGTATGATGCACAGCAGCTGGCATGCATATCTCAGTGTGGCAATATGCCTACATTCATATATGCACACCACAACAATGATGCATGAACAAGAGTTTAGAGACACTATACATTCCTGTCTGTTGCCTATATAAAGGGTTAATACTCCTAAAGACACCAGATCCTTCATCCTGAAAATTAGTGTCTTAGATGCTATAATTACTTAGAAATGTTTTTTAAAAAAACAAAATTGCAAGAATGTTTATTCTGGATATCTATCTAAACAGTCCACATGCAAGATTAAGGAGTTAACCATATCTGTCAATGATATTTATGTGTGACTAGTAGTACCTAGTCATTATAGGACATAGCCATTATAGAGAAATGATTACTGGAAAAAAAATCTAAATCACCGTTAGAGCCAAGAATGTGCAACGTTGTAATTACAACTTGAATTTCAAATACAGAGTACAGACAGTGATAAGTCTCTTTGGCACAACTTTTGTTAGTCTTACTGCCTTCAAATTTTGTGGGTTTTATTAGAAAAGTGTACCTTCCATTATTTTTTATGACACATTGACACACAGCAAATGGATGTCTACTGGCATGATATACAATGCTATGAATATATTTACATTTATTCTAAATATTTTAAGAGGAAAGGCCTGGACAGAACTGCATGAGAGTTATTTCTGAGCTGGTATATTTTTGCATTTTATTTGTGCATTCCACTGATGCTGAATTGCAGTGGAGAAGTAAATCACCAGCACTTTTTGACTGTATCTTTGGGCTCTGCCAGCTTGCTTGAAACATTTCAGATAATCTTTACTGATAAGAAAAACTATGCACCTGGTCTAACAAAAGACCTCTTAACCCTCCTGTCAGCATCTGAAGTACCATGGTGGCTCCAGGAGGAAGGGAGCATTCTCCACAGGCAGCAGCAACAGTCACTGGGGGAATAGCAGGCAGACCCTGCCAGCAGCATCCCCACAACACCCAATCCCAGCAAGCCCAACACTTGTCTTCCGCACATGATCCTCTTCCCACCAGTTGGCAGTACTTTTCCATTAACCCCCACATATAAACTTCATTCACCAAAGGCTACTCAGAACTATGGATCATTTTGATACATCAAAATAAACATTAGGCTTGCCAATTATTGTCATCTTCTGGAAAGATTTTAACTTCTGTGTACTACAATTTAAATGTCATCAGCTCAAATGAGAAATTAACAACTGGCATTAATTGGAGGACAAAAACCAAGGGTTTGGTGAAATACAGAGCAACAGCCTCTTTATCCCTATTCTCCAGACTGCAGTTTTTAAGTCACTGAGGGTAAAACTGATCCTTCTCTGGCTGGACACTCAAGAAGCTCTATGGAAGCATTCTTTACACCAGTGCAGGCTGAGGCAGGTGGACGGGTAGTTTATTCTCAAGAAACTCAACAACTAGGTATTTCTAGCATCTGAAGAGCAATAGAAGAAAGTGTCTGGGGGTTTGCCTGTTCTACTATCAACCTTTGGTTTTGGTGGGTTTAATAAAAGACAGTTTTGTACCTAGGCTCTTAGCCAAGATGATTTTTAACTATACCTCTTAATAGAGACTGGCACTGTTATATTTCAAACTAATTTTAGTTTGAGGTAAAGTATTTGTGGCCAGGAATAGTTTATGTCCAGCTATAACAAATAATAGTTTTTCAAAGAAGAATGTGTTTCTTCAAGACACTATTATAGGATTTCCCAATTGTTACACAAGAATCAGATGCACTGGCTACTGTGATAATCAAAGCATTCCACCAGAATATCACCTTTGAACAGGAACCTTTATCTAGGAGAAATGACTGGCAATCCTCATGACAGGTTTATTATTCACATTTCAGTTCTCGTAGCAATATACCAGCCTCCTAATCAACAAACAAGCAAACAATTCAGTTTCTCCAGCTTAGAACACAGATGTTAGCTACTAAGGTCTGTTGAGAGACTTCCAGACATGCTTTGTTCTGCCAGTTTCCCCAAGTTTTTGGTTTTTTTCCCAGATTTTAAAGGCTGTTCTTAATGTTTGATGTTTTGCTGTAGGTTTTGTTGAAGGCAGTTTTGTTTGTCATTTGTTTTTTTGGTGAGTTTTGTTGGTTTGTTTTTACACGTTGTAACTTGACTGTGCTCTGACTGGCTGTATTTACATTTATTTCTCTCATCTCCTCAAAAGAAACCTCAGATTTTCTTTTGCCCTCATCCATGAATGAACAGATACTCTAATATCTGATATGTCTGGACAGGGGATGCTCCATTACGCTATCCTCCTATCCCTCTACCTTACCAAAGACTAGAGTTAATACTGAAGGATATGCTTGTCATCTCCAGAACTCATTAGAATCAGCTTCAGTATCTCTAATTATAATTACATAGTAACTGCTAATGTTTCTTATTTTTCCAACTGTCCTTTTTGTATCAAGTTCCACATGCAAATATGTTGAAGGAAACATAGTAATTTAGCTTCCACTGAGATGGAAGTGAGCACATGCATTCCTGCACACAGTTAGCAACTCAGTCAAAGCTTCAACATGGAATCTTGAACTGGGTAACAAATAGATGTTAAACTCTACATCTCTTCAATCTTTTAGAAGTGTTTTGTGCCGAAAGCATACCTGAAGCATGTCTAAAATTTGATACAGACTTCTCATACTTTGCATAGTCAAAAATCTGTGCATGTTAAGTCTAGAACATCCAACATACAGTGCATTGTGTGTGCTCTGCGTCAAATTTCCTTGACCTTCACTATCTATTACACATTAAGGTTTCTTTCTGGCATTCCCTTATAACATACATAATACACAATATCAAATTATAGTTTATTTGAAAGTGTTTGGATCAGAAGACACACAGATATATATCACTTAAGAGTGATCTAAATCACAGACTTACAAGTTACATAAGGAATCAAATGCTTCATTAGCTTAGATGCTAATGAGGTAACTCACTCCTCAGACACTCTGAAATCCACACTTGAAGTAGATAATTCATTATTATCCACAACTTTAATCAGGAAGTACTTTTGATCATTAATGACTCGATACTTGCACCAGTTAGTCACTTAGAGTCAGCGTTCTCCAGGACTATATTATTTCTATTATAAAGCACTTTATGGAGCAACAGTGGAAAATACTACATCATTTCATATCTATGGGTTTATCTCCCCAAAAAAATGCTATACAATAATATTACCTCTTTTACAAAGAACTAGCTACCAGAGATAAATTTTTAGTCTAATTTGCAAGGAAGATGCATGTCGTTACAAGATGCACACAGGGAAGTCACAGAGAAATTTTGCAGCAAAGTTAAGCATATAAATAATGAACATTATGATAGCTACAGAACATTAAAAAAATAAGGAAAGAGGCCCATACACCTTATGAAGTTGGGTTTGACCATTTCCCATAATTTAGACAGGTGAAAAAATATGTTACCTAACTGGAAAATTGTACGATACATGACATTTTTACTGCATGTATTGGAATGAAAGTAAGTTAGGCTGGGCTTATTGGGTGGAGAGTCAAAACGGCTGCACACAACTAATTAATACACACTGATCACTAAAAAATGGTGTAAGCCATTCATTTTATCTGTACTAGCAGAGGTGACTTCATGTGGATTTGGAAGGACAGTTGGATAGTGCATGTCTGATAGAAATCGCATTGTAAAATTAAAGCATTCATACACTTGGATATTTATCACTGTCTTATTCTTAAGCACAAAAGATGGATCAATGTTGTAAGTGTGCCAAGCTGCCAGTTGGGCACAATTAGGTTTCCAGTTTTATGATAAACTTATTTAACATGTATCATAGCCTATTACCACTGTGCAATTCAAGAATGACCTAGCTCAGAAAGTCTTAGACAGTACAATAAAGTAGGATGGGCTTTGAATTATGCTTCCTCATATGGAATAGTTTTTCTCAATTCAAAATTTTATTTTATCCTCAGTGATCCAATAGCATATTACTTCAAAGGCATCCAAGTGTTTATCCAATTTTTGCACTGAAACTCTGGAAATGCCAATTTTTCCATTGATATAGTGAAAGTGTAACATATGCGAAGTCTTGTGAGTATTTAATGTAGCTTGAGAAACTATGTGAAGGAAAAAAAAAGTATCCTAGGAAAAAATATTTTTACATTTGCTTAAACAAAAAAAAAACCAAAACACTTAAGGGTTATTCAGTGCATGTTTTGTGTTTCTGGCATTGAAGTTAAAGTTCCCCCCAAAAATTGTACTTTCTTCTGAAAGTGTTTAATATTGTTCCTGACATTTGCTGTGAGAATAAAGACATCTGAGAGCTGTTAAAGTTCATATATAAGTGTCCAGTTTAAGATATTTGGGCTTCAAAAAAACCTGGAATTTTGTAATTATTTTAGTTGGAAAAGACCTTTAAGATCAAGTCCAACCACTAACTTCACACTACTAAGCCAATCACTAAACCATGTTCCTCAGCACCTCATCTGTGCATCTTTTAAATGTCTCCAGTGATAGTGACTTCACCACCTCCCTGGGCAGCCTGTGCCAGTGTCTAACAAAGCTCTCAGAAAAAAAATCTTCCTGGTATCTAAGCCTGACCTATTGCAACTTGAGGCCATTTCCTCTTATCCTATCACTCATGACTGCAGAGAAAACTCCAGCTCTCACATCACTACAACCTCCTTTCAGGTAGTTAAAGAGAGTGATCATATCTCCCCCATCAGCCTCCTCTTCTCCAGGCTAAACATCCCCAGCTCCCTCAGCTGCTCCTCACCAGACTTGTTCTTCAGACCCTTCACCAGCTTCATTGCCCATCTATAGACACTCTAAAGCACCTCAATGTCTTTCTAGTAGTGAGGGGCCCAAAGCCAAATACAATATTTGAGATGCAGTTCACCAGTGCCAAGTATATGTGGCCAATTGCTTCCTTGGTCTAGCTGGTCACACTATGTCCAATACAAGCCAGGATGCCATTGGCCTTCTTGTCCACCTGGGCACACTGCTGGCTCATATTCAGCCAGCTGTCAATTAACACCCTCAGGTCTTTTTCCCCCAGACAGCTTTCCAGCCATATATTCCCAGGTCTGTAGCATTGCCTGGGGTTGTTGTGGCCCAGTGCAAGACCTGGTACTTGGCCTTGTTGAACCTCATGCAATTGGCATCTGTCCATCAATCCAGTCTGTCTAGGTCTCTCTGAAGAGCCTTCCTGCCCTCAAGCAGGTCTACACACCTGTCCAGCTTGGTGTCATCAGCAAGTTTACTGAGGGTGCACTCAATCCCCTCATTCAGATCACTGATAAAGATATTAAGCAGAATGGACTGCAACTCTGAGCTCTCCAAAATAACACTGATGACCAGTTACCAACTGGATTTAACTTCATTCCCTGCCGCTGCCTGGGCTTGGCCATACAGCCAGCTATACAAGTAACAAAGATAACGTCCATCAAGCCCCAGGCAGACAGTTTCTCCAGGAAGATGCTGTGGAATACGTCTAGATCTCCCCCCAGTTCCCAGAAGCTGTACAAGGAGAATTATAGGTTAATGAAGGAAGTTTCACCACTTAAATACAGAGTCATGAAACCTCTGAAGGAACTGTTTCTTAATATTCAAGGAGATACAGGACTGGCACATGGGTGCAACTGATCCTGGGATGCAGCCATTATGACCTTAACTTACACCTTTCTGGTGCGCATCAGGACAAGGGGTAAAATGGGATAAAGCTGGAACACAAAAAGTTCCATTTAAATATAAGAAAAAACTTTTTCTGTGAGGGTGATGGAGCACTGGAACAGTCTGCCCAGAGGGGTTGTGGAGTCTTGGAGGTCTTCAAGACCCACCTGGACATGTTCCTATGTCACCTGATCTAGGTGAACCTGCTTCTGCAGAGGGGTTGGACTAGATGATCTCTAAAGGTCCCTTCCAACCCCTACCATTCTATGATATATAAATAGCTGTTCTTCTGGACAGAACACCCCCGTATGGATTTCACATTTACTGTTACTTTCTCTTCCCATTAATACCCTATTATCAAACAATTTTCCTTCAAGACTGAGTTGAAACAGTCATTTCCTTCACTTGCCCACTAAATGACAGTAACTAAGAAATATTGTTCATTTCACCTCAAGAAATTTCTCACAGTATTTCAGTTTCACCTCCTACAATCTTCAGTATATTTTCATCCATTTATTACTGAATGTGCATAATTTTCATAGTATCGTAGACACTCAAGAGAGGAGGGAAAAAACCCACAAACCAAATAATCTTAAAAAAAGAGCATTGTTCAGGCTCTTCTAAGATGGGTTGAATTTTTCTGTTGTATGTAAAAAACTTTACCAGTGATTAAGGAGTTAAATGACAGATTGAAACCAAGTTGTTTGCACTTCTTAGTCTCCTTAACCCTTGGTCTTTCATATACCTCAATGCTTTGTTTGGTTTATCATTTCTGCATCCAAATCTCTGATTTCATTCCCAGCTGTCAGACATAAAACAGCAGTCCCTTCCTCCCATCCCTCCAAAATCCATAGAGGTTTGACCAAGTTTAATTATTGCTTAAATATTTTATCAGCTGTCAAACTTTGCTACTGGAGAGCACATGCACCGAGCAGATGACAAGTTATCAGTCACATTACCAAACACAGTGCTGGACCTTATTTATCAATAAGTCTTTACAATTTCAGCTTGATACTAGCTTGCTCAGTACTAGTGCTGTTTGCACTTGTTTCTACTACCATGAGTTCATGAGTATATGCAAAATATGCTTAACTACCAAGAAAGTAACTCCTTCAGAAGTCAATGCTTCAGTCCTTCCTGTGCTCTGCCAGAAGCTTGATTTAACAAGTCTAGCCATATCCTGCATCATTTTGTAAATAGGAATCATTCAGTGCCAGAACATTTCCTTGGGACAGAAAAATGACAATTTGCTCACAATTGAAGAGTGCTGAGCAGAATCAATTTCATTTATTCAGATCACTATAATTCATCCATTACTGAAGAATGTTATTTTTATGAAATGGCAATCAAAAGGAACCCACAGATGCAGTGTATATTCAATAGCTGGCCTTGTCTTCTGTGTGGCACAAAAGCAATCCCACCCAGACTACACGAGTAGGTGAACAGAAAGGACATGCACCTACCTATACACACATTACAGGGGCAATAAATATGGACTGTAGATCCTGAACTACATTCAAGGTCTCCAAGGTCTGGTATAATTAGCCACGTGTCGAGTCCAGAAAATACAGATTATTATCAAAATACATCAAACACTTTGCAGCCCTCATTCTCAAAACATTAGGACTACACATACCTGCTTAACTGCTTTTAGCTAAAATCTGTATAAGGAGACCACCTCAGGAACTAGAGACATCAGCTACTCAGTTCTTCATTGTGACAAAAGTCAAAGTGAACACTAGTCTTCTATAGAAACATCAGTAATGTGTTAAAACTTCCCTGTAGATTTAAACAGTTTTGTTGCATTTCTGAACAGAACTATTTTGCAATAATAGTAAGTTTGATGAATAAGCCTGTGTCTAAGTTTAAGTTTCATCTGGTTCTATTTACTAGTTGTAAATAGAGTTGTCTTGATAAAATCATTTCAGTTGCAAGAGACCTTTAAGATCAAGTCCAGCCTTTATCTCAACCCTACACCATTTCCCTAAGTATAACATCCACCTATCTCTTAAACACCTCCAGGGACAGTGATTCCACCACCTCCCTGGGCAGCCCGTTCCAATGCCTGACAACCCCTTCACTAAAGAAATTCCTCCTCATATCCAGCCTGAACCTCCCCTGGCACAATTTGAGGCCATTTCCTCTTCTCCCTAGTAAAGAGCAATAGAAGCAGAGATCAACGCCCACCTCACTACAAGTTCCTTTCAGGTAGTTGTAGAGAGTGATAAGGTCTGCCCACAGCCTTCTTTTCTCCAGGCTAAACAGCCTCAGATCCCTCAGCTGTTCCTCATCTGGGATGTGCTCCAAATCCTTTACTAGCTTGGTAGCCCACCTCTGTTTCCTCTCCAGCACCTCCATGTCCTTCCTGTAGAGAGGGACCCATAACCAGACACACTACTAGAGGTGCAGCCTCACCAAAACCAAGTACAGGGGCACATGCTAACAACCCATGTTTGTGAGACTGATTATGATGCACAGACAGGCAAATGTGACCCACAGGACTGATGGAGAACGTGCACTTGAAATCCATGCTGGCTTCTCAACACAGCAGTTACAGCACAGGAACCTGTGTGCCATCCTGCAGCTCACTCACTGCACACAGGGAACACAAGAGGTTTTGTGACAGACACAAGTAAGTGTAAAAGGCAGCTTTACAATTCCAAAGGATATGTTGCCAGAGAGCAGTCTTTTATGAGGGATTCAATTTCCTATCTTACCTTTCCCAACAGCTCATTCTTCTCATAGCTGAAGAGCATTAAAGCAAAATTATCCTTGATGCCGCAGATGGCTCTGTCTGACTGGGCAGTAATAAGACCACCGATGGTAGAGAACACCAGAACTGCAGCAGTGTACTGACAGCCTGGGAAAGAGCCTTGTCTTTCTGCCTGCAGCACAGTGCTTTCCTGCACCACCACTTGGTCTTCCTCCAGAAGTTTTATTTGCAACTTTCAACTGAGAGGAAAGCTGTCACTCTCTCTGGATCAGCCTACAGCTCACTGCACCCTGAGGTTCTTTGGTTTTTTTTGTTGTTGTAGCTGTCTGTTATACCATGATCTAAAACAAAAAGATCCCAACCACCCAAACAACAAAAATCTCAACATCACAGAGAAAACAAAAGATAATCAATACAGCTCATGGCAAGGGGACTTTTTTTCTCCCCATGTGGTTTTTGTGTTTCGGGGTTTTTTTTTTTTTTTTTTAAGTAAAAAATTTGAAGATGATGTAAGCCCAAGGGCTGGGTAGGACTGTGGTTCTTTTCCCTGAGGGAAAGCCAGTCTGGTTAGGAAGGAACTTGCTTCAAATTACAGGGAACTATTGTGCCCTGTGAAGTATAGTGGTGCTCTAGCCTTAGCTAGGTGCCAGGTGCCCACCACACTGTAATATTGCTCCTCCTCCTAAATTGGACAGGGGAGAAAGAAATATAATGAGAGGTTTACGAGTCAAGATGAGGACAAGGAGATCACTCAGCAATTAGTGTCACAGGCAAAACAGACTCAACTTGGTTTGATTTATTAATGAACCATCAGAATAGGGAGATGAGAAATAAAATTGAATCTTAAAACATCTTCCCCCATCCCTCCCTTCTTCCTAGGATTCTCCTCCCCACCCCAGCAGTAAGGGGGATGGGTGTTACAGTCAGTTCATTACTGATGGACTTTGCTGCTGCTGCTTCTCGGGGGAGGGCTTCTTTACACTTCTCACAGCTACAGTGTGGGGTTCCCCCCATGGGCAACAGTCCCATAGGAACTTCTCCAGTGTGGGTCCTTCCCATGGGATACAGTTTTTTTATGAACTACTCCAGCATGGGGCCTCTCATGAGGGCAGCTCCTCACATCTTGCCCCAGTGTGCATCATCCACAGGAAGAGCAGTGTACCAACTGCTCCAGCCTAAGTCCCTCACAGGATCACAAGTCCTGACAGCAAGCTTGCTCTAGCATGGACTCCTCGGTCCTGCCAGGAACTTCCCACAGTTACATCCTCCTTCAGGCACCCATCTGCTCTGGGTTCTACACAGGCGGATCTCTGCTTCCCAGTGGCCTCCATGGACTGCAGGGGCACAGCTGCCTCACCATGGGCTGCACCACAAGTCACAGGCAAGTCTTTCTTTCAGGGCCAAAGCACCCTCCTTCCCCTTCTTCTCCACTGACCTTGGCGTCTGTGGAGATGTTTTCATATTCTCACTCACTGTTGCTGCTGCAGTTTAGCAACTGTGCAACAACTTCTTCCCCTTCTCCAATAAGGGATTCACAGAGGTGTTACTTCAGTCACTAATTGGCCAGGCCTGTGTCAGGTGGAAGGGTCCATCGTAGATTTTACTGTCAGTAGCCCTATCAGCTACAGGGGAAACTTCTGGTAGATCTTTGTTTAAAGAAGCCACCCATGTAGCTCTCTCTGCTACCAGAAACCTGGACCAGGCAAAACCACTGCAAGCATGGACAGCTGTCACCAGAACAAAGTAAACATTTACAGACTCCTCCTTATCAGTTAGGACCAAATCATATGCCTGATGAAATAAGCTAGAAGCTTATGTACAAGGATTGTCTCTAGAAGAGTAATGTACTTTTTGAACCCATGTTTCATATTTATTTGCATGTGTACATCTTCCCAGAATCCTATTGCTAGCATTTCTTCTGGGCACTCCTTTGCCTTTAGATAACAAGATGTATCTTTAAGGACTGAAATATTAATTCTGTTGTATAAAGGGGTTTTAGGGCATTGCTGCTGTCCTACCACATCCTAGGGCAGGCAGAGCTAACAACAAGCATCTAACACCATCCCAACACTGTTCCACAACCGATGTAAGTTACCAGCTGGAATTAACAACAGCAGTTTAGTTTCCAAGCAAAAAGCCCCACAATATGCAAAAGCACAGCCTGTGCATTTAAAAGCTTTCTCTGAGGACTCTGTCTCTCACTAAGAAAAACAGCACATGCCCCACTCATTCAGAAATGGGGGGATTGCAGCCTCCTGACATTTTATACTCAAACACCTGACTATAAAGCTTACACACTTTCCTACTGAATCAGATTCAATTAAGTGGATGGCAAATTGAACCTGCACATGCTAGGTTTAAAGTGCTTTAGGAGAGAAAACATTGCTTAAGATATCAGGTCTTTTGATTTTTTTCTCCATATAAAGACAAGTTGTTTTATACTACTAAGGCATTAAATGCATTCCCCAGTAATTACTTAACCACAACTCCTTTGAATTTACTGCAAAATTCCAGATAAATCATATTTCACCAGAAATATGTGCTGTGTGACAGCACTTGCTGAATTGTCCCCAGATAACTGTTACCAAGTACATATGCTGAATTCCAAGCAGAGACTTAAAAGTCTAAGTACTTCAAGAGAGACAAGACACATTTGCCTTGGTTAGCACTTAGCAAAGCCACAGTACATTAGATGAACCCATTACTATTCTTAAAAATAGAAACACTGACCTCACAAATGAGGCTCCTCATCCAGGTGAGCGAAAGAGGGATGACGACAAGAAGATCCATCCATAATCTAGCAATCCTCAGCAAAGCGAGGGTTACAAATCAGCCCCAAAGTAAATCTAAGAAATCCAAACAATAAATCAAGAACAAGACTACAAATAGAAAAACCTAAACCAGCCATATCTAAGGCCAGACCTTTAGGCTGGAGCTTAAATAAGATTGTGAGCTGCTGGGCTGCAATTATGAGTGGAGGGCCAGGTGAAGCTGAGGGCTGCCAGCTGAGGGCTGGCAAGCAATTACCCTGGATTTGTCCAACTCCCTTATGAATCTGCTGGTTCATTCCCTCTTAAGAACCTGGCCAGTATTAGGGACTTGTCAAAGGTTAGACAGGCTGTTGGTGTTACCTTGTGTTACTCTTCTCAAGCTAAGTGCTTTTCTTGTTATAGCTCTGTGTATTTGCATTTGCTCTGTTCCAATTGAGGCACAGAAGGGCGTACACCAGTGCATACTGGAGGCATAATTCATTTGCAATTATGCATAGCATTTTCTTAAATAGCCACAAATGTATAATCTCAGCTGGCTACTGCACACAGGGCTATCACAATAATGCACGGGCAGGACTTTTGCCTCACATTTAAGACTATAGCTCTTCTGTTAATGCCTTTGGAAGCAAAACTTCACCAAAAATACTAGAGCAATTGTCTTTCGCTTCTGAATCCAGAGGCTGGAATTTCACACCCACACTGTAGAAAATAATTTGTATGTCTTGGCAATCTGATGTCCCAAAACAGCTTGAAAGTTCATTTTTTGAAGCTCTATTACAACTCTACTGTAGCATCTTCAAGTGTAGTAAGCTACTCACCTGTAGAAAGCACAGGGATAAAATGCAAGTATATATTTCATGTAATTAAATAAATAACTTTGATACTTTGACACAAAAAAAAAGGTATTTCTGCCACACATCTTGGAATTATTCCTGAAAGTTTTTCATATAAGCATTTACATTTCCCTACAGAAAACCAAAAATTACCGTGCAATGAATGAAGCCATTATGTTCCTTCTTCTTCACCTCAAATGAGTCTAAACAGGAAAACAATGATCTTTTTTTAAAAAAAATGAGATGAAGCAACTTCATTCCTTATCAAAAGAAAATAAGATTTTTATAAAGGTTCCTTTCAGTGTTCATTTTAAAAGTTTCATTTTAAGCAGACAGTATTTCAGAAGAGAGAAGATGTATTATTTCCTTTTGTTGTTATACATTAATGTATTCTCTAGTCTGTCAAATATCTAAAGTGTAAGCTGAGATTCATAAAACCCTACAAAGCTTACTTGTTTTTAAAAGTCTTACAGATTTTTTTGAAGATATGAAGACTATGAAAATAGACATCAGAGAAAAGGGATCAGCCAATTTTTCAGATTAAAGAGTCACAAACCATGTAAGGAAAAGGATGAAATAAGATCAATCTTCACTGTGGGGATGTTGAAATTACCATGTTGTTTAAACATGGCAAAACTGGAGACACCTTCCAGATCACATGCTTTGGCCTACTGCATTGGAAGAAAGTAAAATACTTCTGGCAAAAATAGAAAAATAACAATAGTTGTGCTATTGGTATTTTAAATTTGTGATTCATTTTTTCAGCATATATTTTGTTTCAGAACTGCATCGTTTTCAGCTTTGATAATGTCTGCACCTGCTCTAGTGAACTGCAGATCATATTCTCTGCTCATTAGAGAAGTCCAATACAAATGTAATGGAAAGGCTTTGCTCTTCTAAGAGAGGATTTCCTTGAGGTACCTACATGACAGTGTGAAGGAAACAGTAAAATAAATTATTTATTAAAATAGATATTATTATTGCCAAGCACTGATATAGGTTAATGACAAAACTGACTTGAATGCCATTAACATATTACTGCAGGAGGAACAACTCCATGCACCAGTACAGGCTGGGGGTGACCTGCTGGAGAGCAGCTCTGTGGAAAGGGATCTGGAAGTCCTAGTTGGTAATAAACTAAACATGAGCCACTAATGTGTCCTTGTGACCAAGAAAGCTAATGGCATTCTGGGGTGGAAATGTAGCCAGCAGGTCGAAGGATTTTCTCCTCCCCCTCTGCTCTGCACTGGTGAGGCCTCATCTGGAGTCCTGTGTCCAGTTCTGGGCTCCCCAGCTCAAGAGGGACAGAGAACTTCTGGAGAGAGTCCAGTGGAGGTCTACTGACATGGTGAGGGGACTAAACATATGTTTAGTTCCAATTAAACATAAGAAAAAAATACTTTACTGTAAAGGTGAGAGAGCTCTGGCACAGGCTGCCCAGGAAGGTTGTGGAGTCTCCTTCTCTGGACATTTTCAAAACGTGCCTGAACATGTTCTGTGTGACCTGATTTAGGTGGACCTGCTTTGGCAGAGGGTTGGACTGGATGATCTCTAGAGGTCCCTTCCAACCCTACCATTCAGTTATTCTCTGATAAAAGATTCAATCCAATCATTTCAGTGAAATATTTTTATCTCCCATGAAGAAAACTTTTAATTATTGAATATGTTATGCATTTGTATGATGATTTCATGCTTTTTTAGAATGGACTCTATTATCAGTATCATCCACCTTCTGAGGGTTATGCTCTATTGCATGTACTGTAAGTACTGCAAACATTTCTAAAAGCCTGCACTGTAGACTACAACTGTGACTACTTAGATTCTCTTTTATGAAGCACAACATATAAATGGATTAAAATTTAAACTGTCACGTATATAGGTATGTATTTGTGTGTGCACACTTTGCACATTTGTGTATTGAAAGTGTTTGTCTGGAAATGTTTTCCATGATGGTTTTGGCATGCTGGGAACTGGTATGGTTTGATGTATGCTTAAAAAATAACGTTCAGTTACATATGATGTCTTTGCATTTTCCAAAGGGAAGTGTTATAGCAAAGATTCCTATAACTAATCAGTGTTACCAAGACAGCATCAGTCAACTACACAGCCCTCACATCCTACCTTGCTGTACACTGTCTTTAAGCCATTTGACTAAACCATTTAAGTGGTGTTAGTTACAAAGCAGCTATAAAGATTGGGATGGTATTTCCCTCATCTGTTCATCAACTAAGATAAACTACCTGATTTTATGAGTGCTCCTTCTCTGTTTCTGTAGAAACAAAAAAACTACATTTGACTCATTGCTGAATTTTTCAAGGAGGTAAATAACTTTATGTGGGTAAATCATGACTTTGGAGGTCTGAATAAGTTTTAGGAAGCTACTCCAAAAGCTTTTTGGACTATGCTTAATGTGTTAGCACTAAAGCTGTGTAAGGAAGACTTTTTGTTTGCTTCAATTCTTGAATTAAAAAAATGGAATGCTTTAGAGGAGTGTTGAACTGCTGTGGCTTTCTTTGATGAAATAATTTTTTTTTTTCAGTTCAATCAGTGAGATCTATAGCAAAGCTCTTTGAAGAAAAGCTGTAAAGGGCAGGCAGTGAATTTTAACCTTGTCTTGAGCTCTGTTTGCGTGACAGACTGTACAGGATATCCCTACAAGTGGATATCCCACTTTGTTCGTGTCGCATAAGAAGTTACAGAGGATAAGAGAGTGAGACTAATTCTCCAGTATGATATCTAGTACAATCCTAATGTATTCCTTCATTATTTGTTCCATCACTTTCAGAGGGACTGAGGTGAGTCTGACTGGCTAGTAGTGTTCCAGATTCTCCTTCCTTCTCTTTTTAAAGACAAGTGTAACATTTGTTTAGTCACTGGGGAACATCTGCAATTGCTGTGACCTTTCCAATGCTGGAGATCAGCTTCACAACAATGTCTCTGACCTGCATCACCTTCAGACACGTTCCGTCTTTTATTCTGGGCTTATATAAATGCAGCTCACAGTAAGAGTAACGGTAATATAAGATGTTGCCAGTTCAGGTATTTTTTAATGGGAACCACATACAGCGATTCTCACTGTCTGAAAATAGATTGAGATCTCTACCACAACCAGCTTCTGGAAAATTTTGAACAGAAAGTACAGAAATGGAATATAATATTTCCTTTTTATTATTTGTTATATTGTAACACTTTAAAAAATTTTGTGATTTTGAAGAAGTTTTTAGATGAAACAACAACAACAACAAAAAAAAGAAAATGAACATGAGCTTTGCCATCTCTCTCCAGTGTTACGTTACAGATGACAAAATTAGGAAATGGGAATGCTTTCTCAGAAACTGATGTAACATATTGGGGTTTATAGATTTCCAAGATTTGGCATATTCCACACAGAAAGTAACATCCACTATGGTCATTTCTGATTATGGAATCTCATTTCTGAGGTTCTGAATCATCAGGTATATGCAAGTTAGAAAAATATTACCGCTTTAATAGACAGAATTAACAAGGAGAGGGCAGAGGAGGAAAGTTCTTACTGTTACAAGTAAAACCATCTTCATAACTACTAAGATATATTTGGGGGAAAAATGTTTACTGAGTGAAATTATCAGCAATTTATGTGTAGCTATGGCAACTTTCACAAAGTATGAAAAGGAAAGATGAATAAAGCAGAAAAAGAAATTTCCAGGGAGATTTAGAACAAATAAAACTGAAATTTTCAAAAAACAAGTGCATTTCCTTTTAACAATGATCCTCTCAAAAGGAAATTAAAACTCTCCAAATGACTTGGGGTTTTAGCCTACTATCAGTTTTTATAGCTGGAAACCTGTCAAGAAAAAAATGAGACCGTTTTCTGTAGCAAGAGAGAAAGAAGAGCTTCAACAAGAGATTTTTAACTGCTTACAAAACCAGGCTTTTGCCTTAGATTTAATCCTATAATCATACACAGTATGCAGACAGAAAATGTTACAGTATTTACTTGTAGTTGAATTGACTGAGAAAAGTGTTACTGTTAGACACTTGCGTTATCTTAAGAAGCATTAAATCTGCTGGATGTGATGAAATCTGTTCCAAAATGTTTATCAAACACTGTGAAAATCGGCCAGATTAGTAACACAGCAGTGTCATCATTTGTCTAGTCAAGGGTAAAAGGTTATTGGAAATAGGAGAAGTAGAGAATATTTACTTCATCAAGTCATCTCAGAAAACTTTAACATACAATTCTGGAAATGCCTAGAATATAGATGCCATTCCTATACACTAATTTTTTTGAATACACTATCAAAAATTTTGCAGGGCTTTCAGTATGCTTTGGCCAAAGTCCCAGATGGTGCAGTCATTCCCAGGACTTATGCTTTGAAACTACAGCCCTAAACGTGAGCTCAGTCTCACACCACAGTGAATGAATGGAGGAGAATCACCTGAACCCCCTGCTAGCATGGAGATTGGGGAGAGAGCATGGTCCTCCAGCACAGGTAGGTGATACACAGGGGAGGAGATGAAAGTCACTTTGTCATCAGCACAGATGTGCAAATGGCACTTAATCACTATGGAAGACTGGGACTGGTTCTTGTTGTGCATATGTGTTGTAGCTGAGTCAGAGCTACCTGGTCCAACATTCACACTACTACAATTCAGTGTTCTACAGTAAAAACTTGTGTCTTCTGACAACACTCAATATGCTGCATAGAGGCTGCTATTTTCTGCAGTTTATTATCCCCCATTTCCTTGTTATAGCAGCATGTCGCTTTCAGGTATAGGCAGATTGTTTGGGAGTTTGTGCTACTTTGTATTTTATAACTCTTAAGCAATTTAATCCTAAAAATCATCTTTTTTTTCAACTTGTTTTGTAGGCAGTGGTGGCATTATTCAGACATTGACCTGTTAATGTTAAAATCAGGAATCTGGGAAAAGAAGAAAATTATGAAAGCATGTGAGAAAGGTAGATCTGTTGTTTTTTCTTTTTTTTCTTTTTTTTTTTTCTTAAAAAAAAAAGGCTACATAAAGTGCAAGTAAAAAACATGTAAGAAATAACTAGGCTTGTCAGGGGAAGAGGCCAGATAACAGCAGACCTTTGACAGGGAGACTGAATGTAATACTTGTTTTAAAATAAGGAAGGATTGAGCAGAAACGGTGTGTAAAATATAGAGATCTCATTTGTCTTAAATTTTAAAAAGGCATTTTAAAACACTGCTGTTTGACAAAGGGAATATTTCTGTCCAGTGTTATCTACTATGTTGCAGATTGGGGGCCTTTTAAAAGCGTGTTGTATCTGTCTTGCAAAAGCAACAAGCGTACATCTTTGGAAATTTGTGTTGTTAGACAGTAACCTTAAAAGCCCATGCCTTACAGTAGATGCTTCATACTTGCACTCCTTCCAAACATCATGTGCTTGTGGAAAGTGAGACGGAAGAATTAAATAAATTTTCCTTCCTATTAGCAGCTCGAGAGGTAATTGTTTCATTAAACAGAGACCTCTGGGGCTGTTTGAAGCACAGTGTCTGTTTCACTTGGAAAATACATCATTGCTCCTCACCCTGCCAGCTCCACTGAAGAGGGACAACCATCTCCCTCTACCCATTAGCTGTCCTTATGGATTGCTCCCAAGAGCAATGTGCCACGTTGTGTTCATGGTACTGATGGTGAGCAGGCAGCGCAGCCCCCCACAAATGAGCTGGCATCACGGCTCATTGCCACATAGGCTGACAACGGAGAGCCCAGCTCTACAATTCCCAGTAGGGCACAGTGTAGTAGTGTTCATTAGATCTGCAATAGAGTGGGCTTTGGAGAAATAGAGCTGAGAAGCAGATTGGTAAACTGGTTTTAATCTAATCACATAGCCTGGCTGGAATCTAACATAATGGCACCTGTAAATAACCTCTCTATGATATGGAATGCAAATGGAGTTGGTAGCAAATAGGAAGGCCAAATCTGGAGAATTAGCAGTATCTTTGAAGACATATTGATACTGGCTTTATTAAAAATCCATAATTTGGAGCATAAAATCATGATAGCAGCAGTGATGCAATGACTATAATTCTGGTAAAAAGTGCTACCTGTGCTGTTGCTTCATTTAGGTATAACAGTATTTGATATATATTTTTGTGTGTGTAGGAAAAGCTGAAAAAGAAAAACTGAAATAGTTAATCAATATAAAAATTAGTATACTGGAAACCTAATGAAATAATCATCACCAGTTACTATTTTTGTAAAGGGAAATAATTTTCTTGTTAAATGTAGAACAAAAACATAAGTAAAATCCACAGCATATGAATAAAATGCCTTACAGCTACATTGCCTTCTGGCTATGCAGAGTTCTCCCATTCTGTGGCACAGTTAATATTTCTTTTTAGAAACTGCTGTGTCCATATTCAGTATCCATGTAATTAGGTCTTTAGATTGACTTCTCCCATCCTGGAACTGAAAGAGCAATTTTATGTCATAAATTCCAGCTGATTCAGTGGGTGGTGAAAAGGCAGCAATTTTTTCCTGTTCAGCTAGAAAGCTCGGGAGATGACTCTTCTAAAAACATTGTATTTTAAGTCTGAGGTGCCCACTGCACTGCATCTTGGCATGTACAACGTCTTGGCTCCAAAAAGCTCTTTTATTAATTGCTGTTCCTTTACTTTGACATGTGAATATCAACAAATGTCAGTGAATCAAGGATGTTTGTGATGCTATCGCAGTCATGCAGAATGAGGGCTCCTAATAAAAAAAAAAAACAAACCAGCAATGTCTGTTGAGACATACATTATGCTCTTTTGAAGCTATTTCAGCTTGGCACCCATGAAGTCCTAGTGAACTACTCCAACCAACCCATGAGCAGGAATGTGCCATCCAAACAGATGGCTGCAACTGCAGGCAGCCAAAAGACCACAGGTTTTTTCATGATGTGGGCGTTGACAGCATTTCCAGACATGAATCCAAATGGCTGTCAGTTCTGAGCTTCTCATCTAAAGGAGATATAGCAGCGCTAATCTACCTCTGAAACAGATTATTCTTCACAATAGAAAAATCTTCCCCTTAGTTATAATTGGTTTACTCTTTCCACTTGCAGAGTTTGCCTTTCCTGAGCAGTTATGTAGAGACTTTTGGATGCCTTTAGCTACAGTTGACATCTGAGGTGAACTCTGAGGATCTCAATAAAGAAATGTGATTTGCATGTGATTTGGAGGTTCGATGTTTAGTCCAACGTACAGGGCTAATTACAATCTAGCAATTGAGGCAAGGGCATAAAAAAAACGCTTTGTGGCTTTATGCATGTTTATACACAAAATAAAATACTGGCACATACTTGTTCTGTGATTACAAACAAATGAGTTCACATTTGGTGTACCTCTATTAAATACTGTCAACGTTGTGTAAGGTGCTTATGATCAGGAAGGTTCCTCATTGCCAACCAGGTCACAGTAGAATTGCTACGCTGTTTTTTAAAGGATGATGCAGATATATGTAGTAAGAGCACATGACCTGTCAGTATTTAGTGATGAACTGTCAAAACCATCTAAGCACAGCTTAAGGCACAGCTAGCCTACACAGAATATGTGAAAGCTTTCCGTCAACCCTTAATTAAATAGAGTGGTGAACCAAGTTTAAAAAAGCTGATTTCACCTAAACCCAGATACCAATAGCTGCTCTGACATTGCTCAAAATAAATAAAAGTATTAAGAAAATTTAAAAATGCATGGAGGAAACAAGAGGACAATCTCTAATGTACCCCAAATACACAACTACTTTGGATAGTATTTGCAATAAATCAGCAACAGAATGTTTCCATCAGCTTTAATTTGCACTTTCTTTATTAGCTCTCATTCAGCCTTAAATAGCCTTTGTTTATGCATTACATCCTGTGGTAAACTGCCACAGCCTTCTGCATCCCAGACCTGATATGAACTCTTGACAAGGCATAGTTGTTCCAGAGAAACAATATCAGTTCAATGCGCATTAGAGAAATGTGCATGACAGCTCAGTATAGTTAGTTCCATCAGGTGAAATGAGTTTTCTTTGGATCATGATCCAATGGCAGCTCACAATAAAGTGTGTTATAAAGCCCTCTTAAGATCGATTAAAGAAAGATGAAGACAAAAATCCATATGTTGCATTCTAACATTCTTTTCAACAAAGGACAAATTTGAGAAGCCCTAAAATGCTTTATACTTGTTGCACACGTGGCTTCCCTAATCCACATGCCATAGCAATACTTGGCATTCAATTAGAAGATGGGAAGACGCAAAGCCTTCTAAAAATTCTTGCTGCTTTCCTTCTTTGGCTCGGTCCCCTGTTAGCGAAGCATCTCGTACCTCTTGGGGATTACTAAATGTTTATCTTGAGGCACTGTTGAAGCATAATTGTGGTGCTTTGGTGTCTTCTTTTGTTCCCAGGTGAGTTCAGGGACACACAAATAATTCCTGTACCTTCCTCTACTGAAGACTACAGTTATCCTTCTTATTGATTTGTCATGTTAACACAGTACTTTAAAAGCTTTATCAGTATATTTAGAGATAAGACAGTCATTAACAATTGGCCTCCTGGGCTTTACCATGGAAAACAAGTCACTTAAGAACCCAGATGTTTCTGCCTGTCAAAAGGACAAGGACTTTATGGACTCCTTTCCTCATCTCTAGGAGCCCACCCAAGAGCCAGGCTTCTGGCAGACAAAGTTTTAGCCTGTCCAGAGGCACCACAGTTTTAAGAGCTACAAGGCTCTCATAAGCTTACTGTGGACAATTATATTTTCTCCTGTGGATCCCAGAAGCAATGTGTATGGGCTGCAAATAAGGAGGATCTTACTTAGATTATCATCAGCTGCACATCAGGTACTCATTTGAAATTCTCCCATAATTGTAAAGGGCCCCTTGAGAAGAACAAATAAGCCCTGCCATGTTTCCTAATCTTGCTACACTAGTTACATAGAGAAATATTCACTCCTAATGATGACACAAAAGCTACTGTAAGCTTTTCTTCTGCAGCGCTGCTGCTTATATCAGCTATTATTCAGATATTCCATCCTAACAACAGAGAATAATTTTTGTGCTTTTCATTCTTCCTCCCAGAGGGCAGCAGATGTAATAACTTATTCCCTGTCTGGCACATTAAGGCTTGAAAAATTAATGCAGTGCTGCTGAGATTGCCACTTTACACTTTACTTAGAGTGCCAAAGCTTTGAATTTCAGTGAAAAAATATTAAGTAATAAAAAGCTTATTTTAAGTTTGTTAATGTACTTGTCTGTTTTAATGCCTTTTTGAGGTTTCCACAAAATAAAAATACCAGTGACACTAATCTTCCTGAATTTCTTTATCTTCTAAGCTATTACTCTACTCGAGACCTCTCCTGTTTCACAATTATGATATACCAACTAAAATTTTAACACTAATATCAACTGTATCATGTTTTAAAAACAATCAATTAAGAATATCAACTTAATGTGGATACTCTTACTTGGAGTGTTTCATTGGACTGCTTACAATAACTCCCTGGTCACATCAACACACAGCTTAGTCACATCTTATTCTGTATGTGTAGCTTGTGCTTTATACCCAAGCCTATCCATTCCTTCAAAAATATTGTCCAGTTACATTAATTTTGTAAAAAAAGAGCAGTATTTAAAACTAAATTTCAGTTGTGTTTTATTGCTTTGGCTCAAACTGTCCCCTTGGAAGCTGCATGACAAGCAAATATTGCAGTTCCTATGTGAAGCTTGCCTGGGGTTTTGATAACCACACCGCCAGGCTTGCAACATGAAATCAGAGACTGTCTAGTTGAAGATTTCATCACAAAGGGTCCAGAGGATGTTGCAGAAATAAATGTAATCCTTTGGAAAATTACAGGGGATGGATTTATGTATGTAAGTATGTTTCCCTCTAAATTAGCACCATCTAGTCATTGACGTCATACACCTTCAACAAGCATATTTCCAAACTGACTACCTTTGCAAATAATAAACAGACCTATATTAGGTGATTATAGTGAAAGAGAAAGGCAGAGAGTACTAGAGTGTGAGTTGAAGAAGGCTGAGAACGAAATTGGAGCTGGCAACTGCTTCTCAAAAAATAATGCAGGATTTTTTCT
Organism: Urocolius indicus; assembly: GCA_013401255.1. NCBI lineage: Eukaryota > Metazoa > Chordata > Aves > Coliiformes > Coliidae > Urocolius > Urocolius indicus. The sequence goes on along the minus strand of WBNH01008459.1, from coordinate 185,884 downwards.
GCCTTCTCCCAGATCTTCATAGTAAAAGACACGAAATAAACCATTTACCTATGAAAAAGTCAGTTCTTCGTGTTAGAATCCTTATCCAAAGACAGAGTGTAAAGGCTTAAATTAAATATACCAGTTCAAAATATATTGGCAGTTATAGGGAAAGGAAGCCCCAGACAAATTTCCTTTGCACTGTAGAGCATTTGCTTATGCTACTGCTTTGCATATTCTATGTCTGCAAGCATGGGAGCCAGTATTAACCTCACATCATGTTAGGCTGTCCTTTCATACCTATAGACAGCCATGTAGCTCTTTATCTCCTTCTTAGAAATCCTCAAGTAATTTCTCCATTGTCCTCCAAGCTACTGTCTGGGCCCCAGAGAGCATTGAGTGTTAAAGAGCACAGACTACATATTTTCAGTCTCTACAAAGACTTATTCCTTTATTCCACAGAGAGTGACCTCTTTTTCCTTAAAAGCTGACTTTGCTGATTCAGGCATCCTCATCTCAGCAGATTTCAGTTCAAAGTTTGATCTGTAAGCATCAAAGATATTCCTCTGTTCAGAGCATGCCTCAGTAATCAGACAATAAGCAGCAGAAACATTTCAAATGAGGCTAGTGGTTCCCCAGGAGACCAAAGGCAATTAATAACATATTTTTCTGCAAGGAGCAAAGCTAATGAAGCCTGATTTCCTACTTCAAGGCATTCATCTTCTACTGTGTCTGTAAACTGTCAACCTAGTTACCACTGTGAACCAAGCTCCTCTGTCTCAGGCCTCCTGTCTTACCTGTTGATACTCCCTGACCTGACTCCTCTTGCAGCTTATGAGAATAACGTATCTTTCTTGTCAACAAGGTTCTCAGATAAATATCCACTTTCCTCTTGTTTCTGGTGGGACCTCCATAGGGTCTTCAGCTGCTTCTGTGCACTTTTATTCACTCTATCAATAGCAAGACAACACATGCTGTGGCTAGCCCAGAGCTACAGCATCAGGGGCCATCAAACTGCTGCCAAGCAGAATGAGTAATGTTTGCACCTTCAGCAAAAGATGCATGCCAAACTATCAATTTTAATGAAAACCATAGGCATGTCACAGCTATGAGACCTCAGTTCAGGCAGAGTTGCCAAGTTTGGCTGAAACAATCAATACAGAAGTTATCAGGAAGCTTTGGACAAGTAAGACAGAAAGGGAAAGAAATAAATAATATAACATCAAAATTTTTTCTTTGAAAACCAGGTAACCAAAAGATCAAAGAAGTCTTTCAACAACTGAACTGTGATCCTGACTCATTCATATATATCAATCAGGGTCTGATAGGAACTACTGCAGTTGTCACACTGATTATCTATTTTTTTCAAATAAAGATGTGGAAACTGTGATTTTATTAATACCTGGATCACAATGGCTGAGTCTCATTTTTAAAAACTGAATAATATTAAGCTAGAAGGTGAACAGAAGATGATCAGATTTACAATAAACAGACTGATTAAAGTAATTTTTCCTCACAAGTGTACAATTCAACTGAATTATTCTCTACCTCTTACTTAAAGGAAACCTCTGACCATATCTATCCAGCTGCTCAAGGGGATCATCCTGAGGACTCTGGATGTAACTTTGAACATACCATTTAGTTTACTGTCAGGAACAAGAACATATAATACTTTCATTTAGAGTTGCTCATCATTCTTAAGCCAAATTCTGACCCAACCTACAAAACAACATGCCTACTGTTAGCTGAGATTTAAAACAAGACATACAAGACCGAATTGTCTAATATATATGGAACTACATAATGACATCTCTTACATAAGCCTACCTCTAGAAAGTTAACTCATTGGAATTGTGCCTTCAGTCACATAATATTTTTAACAGTTTCAAGGGGGAATTGAGCAAACCTTGCAAAACACTCTTTCAAGAAAAGAGTTTTCATAACCCCCAGCAGCACTAGAGGCTTGGAGAGGAGTGGCTGGAAAGCTGTCGTGCAGAAAAGGGAACTGGGAGTGTTGGTTGACAGCTGGCTGAACATGAAACAGCATTGTGCCCATGTGGCCAAGAAGGCCAATGGCATCCTGGCCTTGATCAGGAACAGCGTTGTCAGCAGGAGCAAGGAGGTGGTCATTCCCCTGTACTTGGCTTTGGTGAGACTGCACCTCTAGTACTGTGTCCAGTTTTGGGCCTCTCTCTACAAGAAGGACATGGAGGTGCTGGAGAGGATACAGAGGTGGGCTACCAAGCTAGTCAAGGATTTGGAGCACATCCCAGATGAGGAACGGCTGAGAGTCCTGGGGCTGTTTAGCCTGGAGAAAAGAAGGCTCAGGGGAGACGTTATTGTCTCTACAACAACCTGAAAGGAACTTGTAGTGAGGAGGGGGTCAGTCTGTTCTCCATAGTAACAAGCAATAGAAGCAGAGGAAATGGCCTCAAGTTGTGCCAGGGGAGGTTCAGCCTGGATATGAGGAGGGATTTCTTTAGTGAAGGGGTTGTCAGGCATTGGAACGAGTTGCCCAGGGCGGTGGTGGAATCGCTGTCCCTGGAGGTGTTTAAGAGATAGGTGGATGTTGTACTTAGGGAAATGGTCTAGTGTTTAGTAGGGTTGGGACAAAGGCTGCACTTGGTGATCTTAAAGGTCTCTTCCAGCCAAAACGGCTGTATGATTCTACATAGAACGTGGCAATTCAAGGAAACTGAACACTATGAGATGCTGCCTACCTTCCAGCCAACGTCTTTCTTTTAGCTCACGATATACTGTGATTGCTGCTGCTTGTAATAATGTCTGCATGGCTTGTTTGCAGTTTTGTCTTCTTATTGTGAACTCAAACTCTACAGCTATAAAAAAAAAAAATCAAAGGAGTATAACATCACTAAGAGCATGGTAGTGTGCAATTTAGACTCAAGATTAAAAGAATTTTGACACTAGGGTTTTTATTTGTTTTTTTGTGGGTTTTTTAGTTGTTTGGTTGAGTTTTTTTGTTTGTCATGGTTTTTTCCCCAGATACAAACTATCAGAAGAATATAAATCAACTGTACTAATTCTATTCTGGAAAGGAATAGAGTAAATGTTCTTATTTTCTGTAATCCCTCCAGATATGCAGCATTTATTAAACAAGACAAATATTATTTTGTTAATTTCTGTTTTAGGTGATCAGTTAAAACTGAGTAAATAGATTTTAGCACACCTTTGCATTTACCTCTGTAAGAAGAGAGTGCTATGGAATTTGGCATAATTAATTCACAACATGAGATCTATCATTTGCACCACCTCTTTTTAAAAGGTCTACATGGAATCTAGTTATTTAACTTCTGTTATTTTAACTTGCTACTAAAAGGAAGATGATCATGACTTAGACTCAAACTAGCTGGTCACAGGAGCCGCAAATCAATATGTTTCTTGAAGATGAAATACAAAGGGAGGGCAATTTGTCTGTCTATTCTGTGAACTAGTTTTAAACTAAGAGGCAGAAAAAAAGATGTATTAAATGGCTTCACTGGAAAGCAACTTAATAGCAGAGAAAAAACATGGACAAAGATTTAAAAGAAAAAAATGAGATGATAGGAGAAAAAAGAGAGATCACAAATTAAATCATTATTTAGTTTACCTCAGTCATGCCCTAGCTTCACCTCTATCTAGTGCAAAATTGTACTCCATTATTGTCATTGACTAGTACCTCTTGTATTTGTAGAAAATAAATGTTTATGAGAAGAGATTATTTCATTTTCAAGACAGAGAATTCCTGCAAAGGAACGTTAAACATCTGCAAAGCCAAGGAGAACTATTTCACAGCAGCACTGATGGAAAACCTCTGAGTGAAGATTTACAAACCATGTGTGAAACTATTTCAGACAGTTCTTAATCACTAGCTTAAAAATCAGCAGGCTCTCTGAATGTCACCGGTATCAAGGTGAATGTCACATATACTGCAATGGATTTGTTTTAATTGGCAATGCTTGAGACGAATATGAGAGATTTTGTAGGCTCTCAGAAAGGTTTAGAAAATATAGAAGTGATAGAGCACTAATGCTGTCCTCATTGCAGATGTAACCTTTCACAACACAGTTATTGAAACATTGCAAAATTTGCAGAATGTTTTGCTTTAACAGGGGCAGGGGCTAAGGGAGCTAAACATTTCAGACAACCTTCTCCAAACTTCAATAAAAGAAGTCTCCAAAGATGGAGGCTGAGAAGATGCAAACACAATTCAATAAAAGGAGACTAAAGCAATTTACAGTGCTCTAAGACTATATGTCGGAGCTGTTTGTGACAGACTCCAAACAATCTCTATTTCATAGAATAGTTTAAGTTGGAAGGGACCTTTAAAGATCACCTAGTCCAACCACCCTGCCAAGGGCAGCGACATTTTCAACTTGATCAGTTTGCCTCATCCAACCTGATCTTGAACGTTTCCAGAGATGGAACATCCACTGTCTCTCTGGGCCACATGTTTCAGGCAGCAGGCTTCCCTAAGAAGAGAGCCTGTCCAGCATATTTGACCCTCTCTTCCTCTCAGAAGGAAGTCACCTTCAACTATAACTTGTCGTTCCTGCCTTGTGGAGGTGGTTGTGACGTGGAGGCTAGGCCTTCGGACACCTCTGGTGTAGGTGGACCATCATCCACTCACCAGCTTCCACATCCAAGCATCATACCTGTTGTAGAGAATTATCTGAGAAAACAAGTTGGGCAAGCAGGGGGTTTGCCTGCCCAAACATGGACTTTCCTCAATTTACTTCTTTACCTCAAGACTGCCTTCTAGGAGGAAGGACACAGAATCCGCTTCAGCTTGTGTTTTTCTGGTGGCTATTCCTGTTTCTGTCCAAGGGAGGGCAGAGTCTGTCCTTCTTCCACCAGTCTATCTCTGCCTGACTCCCTCATGTTTCTTAACATTTCTACTTCTCAGAGCTCTGTCACAAGGCTGAGCAAATCGTCTGCTTGGTCACACCTCACACAGCTGTTCCCGCTACTGCTGCCCACCTGACGTGCAATTTGCCAATAATCACACACTCAAAAGAGACGCTGCTTACTCATTTCAGGTTTGCACAGTCCTGGGTCCTCAGTGGTAATTCCACAAATCAAGCATATCCAACATGAGTTTCTGCAATTGTCAGGTTTTGCCTAGCTGGTAAAAGTATAAAAAATCCCCACAACTCCTCCCTCTTCTGGCAGAACAGGGAGGGGATGGAGAAAAGGGAAATGAGCCTGCATAGGTTGAAATAAAAACAGTTTAATAGAACGAAACAGTTTAAGAAGGAACAGTTGTAACAATAAGTGAGGGAATTATACAAAGAGGACTGGTGAGTGACAGAGCCATCTCTGTGGACCGACAGCCAAAAACTGCGAGCCCAGAAGAGAACTCCTTCCAGCCAGTTCCCCACCTATATACTGGGCATGGTATTGAATATCAGGATGGTATGGAATACTTGCTGGCCAGCCTGTGTCAGCTGTCCAGGCTGTACCCCTTCTTAGTTCCTCATAGGACTTAACTATTTCCTAGCCCAAACTAGGAAAGCACTGTATTTATACAAAAAGTTACAAGGTTATATATTCTGATTTATAATGATTGGTTAGTAAATTGCATTATATCATAATATTACTGTGTCCTTCTAAATATCTATTACACATGCTCTAAGAGAGTCTTTGGTAGTTTCTGGTGGTCTTTCATGAGTCGGTAGTCAGTATCTCCTCCTACCACAATTACCTTCCAACTAGTTTCTTCATGATTTGGCAGACATAGGTGATTCATCACAGTCTCTTGACTCTGCTTCCCATTAGGCTTGCCCAGGTTTCTGCTTTTGACGTGCATATACACTAGTGAATTATTTCAAGCTTAATCATTGTTCTTACAATATTCCTAACAAAGTTGTCCTCATTCTTTTGACATTTCAATATCATTACCAGTAAAAGACTCTGGAACACCCTGCAGTCTGAGGTCTGAGTGGCTGCATCTTTTCATGAGAGCTCTGTATGGGTTACCACATCCATTCTGGTGAGTGCAGAGGACATGGCTTTCAGCTGGGTGGATACTATAGCTAAGCTCCATCCAGGAGAGTGAGGACCACCAACCACAGTGACCTTTCAAACCAACAAGGTGCGAGCACTCTTCCCACACATCCTGCCCTCTCATTCTGGTGCCATGAATAGGTGTGGGGTGGTTGGAACTGCTCTGGCAATGCCTAGGCCTCGTCAGTGTCTCTCAGAAGATCCTGGCAGCCTGGTGCTTTCCTTTCTCAGGGAGAATCCTTACCTTGTCAACACAAGGCATACAGTACTGGCATTTTACACCAGCTAAGAACCTCAGCACCTCAGACTTTCAAAACATATCTGAAAATATCCCTGGCCCAGGCTCAGCTGGCAAATCAGATTGTTTGCTCCACTTACACCCCACAAAGCACAGTGAGTTGTACATGATCAGCTCCTACATCAAACGGCTACCATAAGTTTAGTGTGGCTACTAGAATACCTGTTCAAAACAGATAGGATTCAAAATGAAACAACTGCTTTTGTAATTACACCAGCTTCCCTTCAAGGACTTCTTAAATCAAAGAAACCAACAAAACCCAATAACATATAAACTGCCATTTCAGTTGTTAGAATAAGGCAGCTGCAGTTTTCTTTTTGCTTCTTCTTCCTTGAAAGATATCTAGAATACAGAAATCAAATATTTTTAATAACATCCCTATTTTTACAATGCTAAATGTGAAAACGTTAAATCAAATACCAAAATGTGCACAATTCCTACTTAACATGTTTCAGAAGAGACTTAAACAGTTTGTGGAAAGAGTAACTAGTTGTACGCACACTCATTTGCAATGTACAGAGCATTAGGATGTAATTTATGTTTATTAGACTTTGTGGGGTGCAATAAATCATTGTTTTCATTTGTAGAGCATTATTACAGGAGTGATTTAACAGAACAAATCCTTCCTCATGGCCTATAGGAGTGAAAGGTTAATGGCATAATGAATTCCTATAAAACAAATAGTAGACTTTCGCCATCCTTCAGCCAGCAGGTGGTAAATTAGCAGGTTATAAAGTGTGTATGCAATCTGCATTTTCAGGCCAATAAATAATATTCAGAGGCTAGTTTTACCTGCTCTAGCTGACAGTGCATTACTGGGGCTATATAGCTCCATAGTATCTAGAAAAGGTAGAGAGCGCAAAAGGGAGCTGATTTTGCAGTAGCCTGACTTTTACCACTGATATATGTCAGATATTACCAGAGAAGCCCATCAAGAATATTATAGCAATGCTCATAAATTCCACATTGCACCGTAATAAAGTCCTGCTTCTACATGTGGCAAGTACACATTTCTGTGGTCCCTTCAGCTTGTGACATTTACTTTGCCATCCTATTAATACTGATGGCATTTCATTCTAGTAATGGAATAGCCGAAGGAAGAAACCTTTTAATATGCAGCGCCACTCTGAAGGCCAAAAGAACCCCAAAACCCTTCCTAAAATAACATGCTAGCTCTCATTGTGAAAGTCAAGCATATTATCAATGTATTTCTGTGAATGGGCATTAATTATCCATTACAAGATTTGTGTAATCTGTTGATGCTCTCCAACTACTGATACATTGTAATGCAATTAATTAAAAATTCTATTTAAAAAAAACAAGTACCTTTTTTTTTTTTTTAAAAAGCTATGATTGTATTCTTTGCCCTAATCAGGCTCAGCTTTCCCTTTCCTTTCCACTATTGGAGAACAGCCTCTCAGTTAATTCCTTGTTGTTGTTATTGATGATTCTGTACTACAGAAGCCAAAACTCAAGACTTGTGTAAGGGGTATGGTAGTGAATCCCAACACTGAAAGTAAATTCAGTAGCTTTGTTAAAGTTTGGTTTTGTTCTATATTTCCTGTGTAAATAAGTATTTTCTGACAGGTAGCTGGAGGTTTGGGATAATATCTGAAATCCTTTCACCCTGAAGAAAATAGGTCAAGTGTCTGAGGACATAGGATGTGGCTCCAGCCTGAACAGGTCCCATGGTGGCATTTGAAAACCTCATTCTGAGTCCCATGTACCTTGTAATGTCATCAGCCTCAGAGGCTTGTCTATATTGTGAAATAAAACTGCTAAATTAAGCCAAGTGGTACCAACCAAACAAGACCTTGGGTCTCCTCAGGGCCCTCGTGGTCCTAAAATTGCATTTTGTATTTTTTTCTTGAAAACTACCTGTAGAACAATGCCTGAACAGCTGGCAGAGCAGTGCTTTTCTGGCACATGGAGATGGCAGAGAGAGCCAAGGCTGCTGAGACAGTGCTGGGACCAGCGGGAAGAACTGACACCACTGCCAGGCTTCCTGGGGACATTGCCTGCAACAGGTACCCCAAATTGCTCCCCAGAGTTATTGCAGAAAGTGATATCAGGCAAGAGTCAAAACTACATTGCAACTAATTTCAAAGCCTTCTCTTAAACCCCTGTATTTTTACTTAATTTTACTAATTTTAGTAACTGATTTTATTACAGTCAGAACATTCACTCAGATGAGAGAGGAAAAATTTATATTAGCATTTTCCTAAATGACATTTTCATTTGTGAGCTGATTAAAAGAAAGAAAACAAAACCTCAAGAACAAACCAGATTAAAAATATCATATCAGTCAGGCCCCAAGTATGTTATTTCTTGGTTTCAGGAAAACTTTGTATGAATAAAAAAAACCCAAAACCAACTGTTATCCTACTTATTACAGCACTTGACCAAGGGTATGAAAAAAAAATTTATTGAAGTATCAGAACCCAACAAAAGTAAATAACACCAGCACAGTACTATCGATGTCATTAAATTGATGTTCTAGTGGGAATAACAACTGCCCTGTGCAACAACTATACACAGATCAAGAAATACCATGAGTAAGTCCATACCTTGTTTATTTTCTTTTGATTTTGGTTTGATTTTTCCAACACTCCAGCCTCAGTTTAATGTTAAGCTTATGCTTACAGCAGTTTAAGTAACCAAAATGGCTGTTTCCAGATATGTAACACTTGTAAGATGATCATGCTTTTTATAATGTGATATCTATCCAAGGAATTCAGAGGAACTGTTACCTTTCACTCTCTGATCTTATGGTCAATGGGTGCTTCATTGTTTCCATACCCACATCAGTGCAGATGCTGGAATTAATAGTGGCTTTTTAAAGAGAACTTATTTTTAATTAGACAACGTATGATGCAGCATGGGAGGTCAGGGCTTTTATCAGGTGATAAAAAGGGACATTCAGGAGCCATGCTGAGGCATAGATATGGCAACCAGCTTCACAAAATGGTTTACTTCTGGTTCTGTTTAAAAAACACACAATTGTTGTGATTACTATAAAAAATAGACAGGTATTTCTAGGTTGAAATGTTGCTTTTGTCTTCAACTTTGCCTTTTCTACCAGTACCATGCAACAAATTTGCATATGTATATTTTCACGTACTTTGAAATGGTTAGAATAACCTACCCTCTTTCATTTAGTTTATGCTTTTTAACACCTGTTTGAGAGGTTTCTTTTTTTTCCCCCCCTTTTGCTACTGAGTAGTGTTCACATGTGTACAATGCTAAAAATAAAATGTTTTACAGGAAAAAAAAACCCCAAACAATGATATATATCTCCTCACAATTTTTTAGATGATTTCTACTTATTGTAGAGAATGTGCTCCAAAACATTAAACAAAGCACATTGTTCACTGTTTATGGTATCACATAGATGTCAATATCATACTTCTGTCAGTCTGCTGATTGCAATTCTAAGCTCCTCCTGCATTCCCATTATCCAGGCTGGAATAATTTTGTGAAGAACAGTGTAACTATACCAAATTTTGTAACTAAGGCTACCATCTTAAAAATCTATCACAGAGCCTTTTAAACTAGAGCTGGGAGCTGAGGACAGGGAGCCGTTTTGATGCTTCTGGCTGGAAACAGTCCCCTCATACACGTGCACTCAGTGGTTAGACAAGGTTTCCCAAATGCCTCCCTTCACTCAGCCCCATCTGCTGTGATGGCAAGGTGCCCGCTTGCCAGACATGGTGCCAGTTTTACAGGATGCCAAACAAAATGAGTTTAGATGGGCAGTTTGTGAGCAGTAGCTCTTCTATAGAAAGTCCCTCCTCTGTGAGATCATTAGCACACAGGTGCCAAATGCCACTTTATACTTGATCCCATCTGCTAGTACTTACATGCCAAGAGCAGAGCACCTAAATGGAGACTGTAACAAAGACAGGAATCTACATTGATGCTTGCCAAAAGGCTTCCTATGTGCAAAGATAAAGCCATGAGAACAACGTAAGGTATCAAACTCCATGTTAAACTAGGCCACAACCTCAGAAGAGCCTGTAAAGGCTAATTCACAACTAATGATGACATCAAGAAAGAAAAAAACCCACAAGGGAGAAGTCCAAAATGCAGTTTTGCACCTACCTGAAGGATTATAAAGCACTCTCCAACTCTGTTAGCCCCATGTGTTTTCTGATATATTTGCAGTAGAAAAATTAAAGATGCTCTGTTAAAACCAATAAAAATGCAAAAGTGCATAGAAAAAAAATCAACTAAAGTCACACTAGAAATTCCTTAGCCCGCTTTCCATCAGCCTGTATAGATATTTATGGTCTATTCATCCTCTTAATGTGACAACACGTTAAATAGTTGGCTATTCCAGACCTCAAAAGCAGAAACACATTGCTTTCTTCTCCTTATAAGGCAGATTGCAAACGTTTAGAGACACTCTTCAAAAGACAATAAGCATTTACTGATTTTTTTTTTTCCCCTGCAGCTTCCTCCTTTTCTGACCTCACCGATAAGCTTCTGACATTCTTCCCCACTGTCCCTTGGGACTATATATCATAATTGATGATAATTAAATCTTTATTTCATTTATTTTTTTATACATCAAGAAAAGGTTTCTGTTGCATTAGGAACCATATGCACACACACAGACTGAGAAACAGGATCTTCCATAAAGGTCAAACTTTCCCATCTAGGATGCTTTGATTACAATAATCAATAAACTACTCCCAGTTCTTAGTCCCTCCCGTTCTATGACCCAGACCAGGAGAATGGCCATGCTAAGTCATGGCAAAGGCTCACCCAGTCCCTATCTACTCCGGTAGATGCCCAAGGGGGCTATATGAGTAAATACAGATCAAGATGTTTCCTGCAGTGCCCCATTAGTAATTGATTACATATCTAAATCTTTCAGAGAGCTTAAATATTTATGCTTTTGACAGAAACTTTTTGGTTTTTATATAAATAGAGGAAGTATATTATTTTGCTAACCCTTTATTCAAGAAGAAGCTGCCATAATAAATTTTCTTATTTTATGTTAGATGTCTGTAATACATTTAAAATGTTTACATCTTGTCTGAAAGACACATTACTCTATTTACAGTTTAGGTGGCAAGAACACACAGAGGCAGACAGAGCACATTACTCACTGTTTTCTCACCTGTTATTTATGAAATTTGCATCTCATGGAAGAAGAATCCTTCTCATGATGTTACTGCCAGAACACAGCAGGAGCTCCCCAAGCTGAACTTGAGTGCCTGGCAGGGGTGAAGGTGGGTCCCAGGTGAGACTAGTTAGGAACAGATAGATGTGTCAGTGCCTCTCCTGGTCTTTTGACTATGCTTTCTGCTCTGCTGATATCAAATGCTGATATCATTCATTCTGGGGAAACGTTTCTATCATTTGCTGAGACTTCTGTAGCTTCACTGTCCTTTTCAGGAAATTGTCCTCAATATTTTCCTGTGCCGATCTTGCAAATCTTTAAATATGTACATAATTTTTGCATATCCAAGTCATTCCTCTGATTCCCCATATAGTTATCTTTCTTTTTCACTCTGTAATCAGGTAATTTTTGCCTCGGACCTCAACCTCAGATACACCCATTCTGTCTCCAAAACAGCTTTGCTTAGGCTCAGTTTTAAGACCCTTTCCACAATCACATCTCATCCAAGTCAAGTGCTATTGAACTCAATGTCAATATTAAAAAAAGATCTTTCTGGTTTTACCAGAAATTAAATCAAGCATATGTTCTTGGAACTGCTGAAACTCCTATTGCAACTAGCAAATGCATTGGTTCCTGGCATCTCAGCTGTAGTTAAGGAATGCTTAAATATAATTTACTTTTAAGCAAGTGTTGCAGTCCTATTGCTCCCAGAAAGACTTTAGCACATACTTAAATTTAAGGATAAGATTAAATATTTTCCTGAGTCAGTAACATATATTACAACTGCTTTTAATTACAATAATTTGTAAATATGTCTTTTACACTATACGATATATCACATATCTTGGATTGCCAACAGCTACTAACATTTTTCCACTTTCAGTGTGCTGCTTATTTCATCAACCCAGGCTGTGCTGCTGCTGTTTTTATTCTCCAAAACAGCATGACTTTATGATTCTGTTCATTTCACACCTGGCAACACAGAAAATGCAGAGCTAATAGAGGGGAAATCCTTTAGCAATCAGTAAAGGACTAGGACTGCAATGATGTGTGTTATTTTCTCAAGCAGCAATAAAACTCACATGAATTTTCAAGGGAGCTACAAGTCATTGTTTGCTACAGTGACATACCAGCATATGTTCATGCTATCATTTAATAATATGGAAGATAGCACTCATCATAGCCATCATAGAGCAAAATACCAGGGAGGTAGGTGCTGCAATACAAAGTAATTCCATGTGAAATATATGTAACACATGCTTTTGATGTTAAAAACAGGTTTTATGCAGACATGTAGAAACACAGAAGCTCATGAACACACACAGGCATACAAACACATGCTCTTTTGTGACAACAGTAAAAAAAATGCAGAGTATACTTTTACTTAGAACAGGAATAAATGTTTAAACTCTGAAAAATAATTGAAGTAATAATTTTGTAGAATGTTCTCTTTGTGGTTTTGGGATGTTTACTTGGTCATAATCTTCTACCTCAGTATTATCCAGTGATGACACATTTCTTCCTGAGAGTGGAAAAATAATCAGTATGCTTTCCAGTAAGTAATAACAGTAAAGAGACTTTTGAAAATCCTACATCTGGACTAGCACAAAGCTTTCAATGTCTTCATCTAAATAGTGATTTACATAGCCATTTTTATTCGTCAGCTATAAAAAAAAATCTAGAGTAGGGACCATTTGTTGTTATCATGAATCCTCATCTCTGGATGGCAGAAGAGATAAGGAGCTAGAGCATGGGCCATGCTTTAGTTCCTCAGCTGAATTTCTTCAAGATATCCAGAAGGAAAACCCAGTAAATATGTTTGAAACGTGCAGTGGGAGAGAGGTCAAGTCTGCATTAATTCATAAGTTATTGTCTGAAAACTGAAGGAAGAAAAAATTCCCCAGTAAGCACATCACCACAACAGGGATTGTGGTAATCCAGATCTCACAAAAGACACGACAAAGGCAACCAACACTTGAAAACTCTCCTTCAAAATTATTCTATGCACTCCTGACCTTATTTCACAATAATTTTCTGAACTTTTTCCAAATAAATTCCTCTGCATATTGCATAAAAATATACTTCTAAAAATCCATGGTAATTTTATACAGTTTATAGAAAATTATGTCATTTTACCAATGCAAGTTAACTTTCTTTCCCAATATTTCATTGACTGCTTCAATAAATTTTGAGACTGTAATGAAGTAGGAGCTCTTACAGTAAAATATATGCTAAGAAATTGGTTCACGGTACAGAAAATATCACTGTAAAATAATATACAAAGAAGAGATTCAAATGCAGATTCTTTAAGAAAGCATAGATGATTAATAAACATTAAATAAAATTAAACATTAAATTAATTATGTTCACAGGGATATTTAATACATATTTATTAAGTTTTAATAAATAATTACTGTTTAAATTTAATATCGACAAATAAATTCCCCAAAGCACCAAAACGGTCACGCAATAGGCATATGCAAGAATGTAAAACTTTTGGAAGAAAACCTTGCTATTTAGTGGTATATAGTGGTATTTTGTAACTAATCATTATCTCACTCCTTTGAGTAAAGAGTCTTGCTTTAAAAACACCTTTCCATAAATGTCATGTGTAGAGAAAAAAAGCACATAATCTAATGACTACATGTCTTATTTTTTTCAGGGAAAGGGAAGCCTGTAGGGGCCTTACGGAAGGCAGGAAACAAATGTCATCTTTTTTTTCATATAATTGTATACCCATGTGCTTTATTTAATCAAAATGAATACTTCGATTTGCTACATATTTAGCTGGAGGAACAGAAGGCATACGGAAAAAAAAGCCCCAGGGGCAAATGATCTCACTCACCTGGAAAACAATGTGTGTGTTAATAGAGTAATTTGTTAATTAAAGAATCTAAGATGTCCACCAAAGCAATTTATTTCTGAATTACCACTTCCTAGAGTTAAACGAGATCCCAGGTAAAATGTAATTAGAAACTATTTTTCCTCTGTCTCAGTTGTTCCTGAGTGCAATCAATTTGACAAGTATCCCAAGAGTTACCTCAGCAGCAGATGGTCTCCGTACGAGCCCAATCAGCACAATGCACCAAAACCAAAAAAGATAAAACAATTTCACGCCTGTCACTAGAGCTCTGAGATACAGTGTTGTATTGAATTATCTTCAAATTAAACTCCTTACTGGCAGTGGAACACAATCAGGGATGATTGAAGAAGACAAAGAAATACTTATTTCTGAGACTCCAAATACAGTTATTTTTTTTGAGGGGGGGGGGTGGGGAAGGGGCAGGGAATAATGCTTAAAACATGCTGTTTTTCCAGCTCTTGGTAGCAAACATGAGCACATGGCCATAAGGATTTATCAAGCATCAGGTTCCCGTGATACCTGGAAATACTTTCCACTTCAATTATGTGGCAGCCCATTACAAAACTGTCAGCTGATTAAAAAAAAAAAAAAAACACACCAAAATCAAAATCTGAAAAAAACAAAGAATTACCATGTTTCATATTGAGAATCCTAAAAATTCTGTTCTTTTTGGTTTTTGTTTTTTAAAGGAACAAACACAAATGTCTACCTTGTACTTAGAGAAGTATTATGAAACAATTACAGAAGTAAGCCACAGGTGTGTGTAATTCAGAAAAGCCCTCATTTCCAAGGTTTTCCTGGGGATATTTTAGGTTGCTATGGCAGGAAGAAAGAATTGTTCTGATAGAAACCACTCTGTTTGGCTCTGACTCCTGCTGCTGCTGTTGGCTTTGTTCCCAGGTTCTCTATATGTGGAACTTGGTTCTCCAGCCTTCTTGAGGCAGGAACCCAAAACAATGAGAGCAACTGCTATTGTAGGGTAGTAGGGAACTGGGAGTTATTTTTACAAGCCCACTTCAGTGTGCAAAATATAGTGGGAAGATGGAGCTAATAGGTTGCTAAGACAGTGGGGAACTGCACACTGCATGGTATGGTTGCTCTTAATAGAGGAATGTGGCCAAAACCATTGGCAGACAATCTTTGAACCATAAGTAATTACAGCAGAGCTTCCTTTTGGCAAGTTGCTAAGAGACATTCTTAAGATTTCAAAAGCTCCACTGTCTAGTCCCTAGGAAATAAAGAAAAACCTATCCCAAAGAAAACTCACAGTGTATACTGTAATTAGTCTTAGGGATGTCTCAGACAAATGCATCAACGAAGACCGATTCTTACTGACAGGCTCATCTTGGTGCAAGCATTGCCTGTTAGATGTGAACTCTCTCAGAACAGGTGTTAAACAGTGTTTTTTCACCAGTTTGTTTATAAAGTATTGTTCCTTTAATTAATTAAAGGTTGTTCCTTTAATTAAACATATACAGTTCATGTAATAAACTTTTACAGTTAATATTAAGAACAAGATGTTCTTGTTGCATTAATACTCACTTTGCCATACTTCAAGTTATATTTCTAAAAGCATAGCTGTTTTCAGTGATTGAATCATATAAATACATAGCTCCAGACATAAAAACCTAAATCTGTCTTTTTCAATTTCTGAATCAAATGAATGTTATGCATCAGTCAGAGAATATACTATGAATGTGGATGCTCCTAAACACTAATCCACTGAAAAATCGTTTTGCTGAAGTAAGCATTTAAAAGCAGAGTAATTAAAGCTGACATGCAAATAACACAGCAGGAAGGCTAGTGCTCGAAACACAGCATGTAAGACATGATAGTCCAGGAAGACATATGCCAAATAATGCTGTTCGGTATGCCAGATAATCAGTATTTCTACAAAAATGTGACCAAAGTCTCAGCATTGCAGTAGCAAAATGCTTAACATCTGGGACTGAGAGTTCATATTCTGGCTATTAGCGACACAGAGGTTTTATCTTTCCATATTGGCCATTGTATCCTCAAAAAGTGATTCTGATATCCGTCCTCTCTTTCTATATCACAGTTGCATTTATTTTTGGCATTTGGCTTGCTTATAGCCACTGGGAAATTTTAATATTGGTTCCCTGTGTAGCTCTGAAAAGTGTATTTCTTCACACAGGGGAGCTTTCTTTTTCCTAAACTTCCTGGATACTTTGTCCTACCTTTCTTGATTTTAAAGAAATAAAAGACCAATACTCTGTGAACACAACTAAGTCTCATTTTTCTACTGCAACATTAAGATATGGAAGTTATCCAAGAATCTCACTAACCCACCACCTTCTCGATATCAAAACTGCTGCAATTGTTTTTCTCTTTTCCTATATCCTGCGTAAAAGATTTCTCTCCAATGATGACTTTGCGTCAGACTATGCCCAACAGTAGCTAAAGACAAATTCTTCACCTCTCCATCTCACAACCTCTGTCAACTTGGAATATTTTTCTTAAGTTTCTTCTGACCAGAAAGAATATACTTTGTGCATAACTGTCGTATCAAAATAACCGAAGGCTAAAGGTTTCTCAGTGCATTTCTGTAAGGCAGACTGACATGCAAGGAGGAAATATTCTTACATCTTTCTCTGAATGTATGCAAAGCATTGTCTGCTCATTAAATACTACAAAATAAATAACTAAGAAACATGTTTCTGTGCGGGTCTGTGAGTCTAGCTGCGTGCATCTCCCTGCCCCAAGCAAGGCCTTGTCTGTCTAATGCAGTCTGTGCAAGCTGATGAAATGTATTTACTAATTGATTAAATATATTTAGTCCATATCTAGGGTTATTAGAGAAGAATAAAGGTATTGCTGGTGTATTGATGATATGAGAATACTAATTTGGTGCTTTTCATCATTGAAGACATTGTGGAAATCCTTGCATTTCAGTTTTGGTTTTGGGAATAAACCCACCATCTGTTGTATTACAACTGCCTGCTTATGCCAAGGTTAAATAATTTGTTATATAGCTGTATCACCATCAGTGCCTCCTCCTGATGCAGACTGGGATCTTCTCTTTTCACAAAGTGGTGAAGAGTTTCCAGTACCGTGGAACTGATCAAAAGACCTGAGAAGGATTGTTGGGAAGAGTGAACAATGGGAGAAATTCTCCTATGTCTGTGTAGATGTTGTGTCATTTCACTAGGAGAGGGACAAATGGGAAAACTGTTCTAGGAAACAGAGGGGAGATATTTAGTCAATTTTCTAGTGACTTGCACATTTCCTCAATAAAAAATGGCGAAGTCCCTCGCTGCAGAGGTCTATAGAGAATCCCATTGCATACCACCCACTCAGCAATCTCTGTCTTAGGATATTTGGGCTGTAGAATAATATTTACAAGTCCAGGCAAAAGTCTAAATGTTATTAGTTTTGCACTGAAATGAAAAGGTTGAATACAATTACCTCTTTTAGAAAACTGATGTATGTGCAAACTAATATAAGAAAGGAGACTACACTACTGGGTGTCATGGTTTGGCATGATAGCCTTTTCTGGTAAGGGGGAAGGGGCTGTAAAAATGGCTCCTCTAACAAGTTGCCGAAACTCTCCCCAGCTCTGAGCCAGACTGACTTCTGGGGCTGAAACAATTCGACATCTCCACAATCACTTTTTAAGTGGAAGAAGATGGAAGAGGAGGGTTCTTCCTGTTTCTTCCTTCTTCTGTCCCTTCTTCTTCTCCAGATGGTGGTGGTGCAAGGAGTGGGAAGAGAGAGAGAGAAGCAATTGTGTGGACTCCAAGGTCAGTGAAGAAAGAGAGGAGGAGGTGTACTGGAGCAGAGACTCCCTTGCATCCTGCAGAGAGGACTGGTGAAGCAGAGATTTGTTTGCATTTTGTTAAAGACCCCAAATCAGGGCCAGTGACTCACTTCATTAAAGACCCCATGCCAGGGGCAGTGACTATGGCCAGAGGAGGCCATGTACTGTATGAGGGATCTCATATTCATAAAGCTATAACTGTGGGGAAGAACACCTGCCAAAGAAGTTCATTAAAATTATGCCCAGAAGAGGCTGTGTCCCAGGGACCTTGTATCTGCAGAAACTGTAACCATGAGGAAGAACACACACCAGAGATGTTCATCAAGGACTGTTTCTCATGGGAGGGACCTTGTATCAGCAGAAGTTGTAGCTGCTGGAAACAAACCACACCAGAGAAATTCATTAAGGACTGTGTCCCATTGGAGGGACCCCATATCAGAGCAGGGGAAGAATGTCAGGAGTCATCCTCATCTGAGAAGAAAGAAGAGGCAGAGATCATCTGTGAGAGACTGGCCACATGTCCCATTCCCTGCTCCCTCCCTGAGGAGGGAGGAGGTAGAGATATGAGGAGCAGTGATCTGAGCCCAGGAAGAAAGCAGTGATCGAGCCCAGGGGAAGGAGATATTAAAGTACTGGTTGTAATTTTCTCATCATCCTACTCTCTTTTTCTTTTATTCCATTCTGTTTCTTGTAGGTAGTAGAATAAACTTTCCTGCTTTTCTCTTTGAGTCGAGTACTGGAGTCTGTTTTGCCCAGAACTGTAATTGGCAGTGAGCCCTCCCTGCCCTTGTCTTAATTCACAACAACCTTGCTTATCTTTTTACTCCCATTTCGCTGGGGCTTCCATCATCCTAACGAGGGTGGGGGTGAATGGGGGGCACCTAGCAAGAGACTGTGGTGGAGCTTCATTGCTTGCTGAGCAAAACCATAACACTGGGCTAAGAGGAATTAGCTAATCCCAATTTCTTTGCCTAAGCTGTTTATCAACGGGAAACATGCCATACATTAAATAAATTTTCCATTAGTTCTACATAGAAATATTTTATAGGAAATCTGATTGAAAACCATGGAGCCTACTTCACAAACTGTAAACAGTCTGTGAAATTTGGAATATATTTTAACAGTACAGACAAACTCTGTGCTCTTATGGCTGCTGGTAAACCAGTCAGTAAATCAATGCCTGGCAAACCAATAAGACAATCTAATGGGATCTTGAGAAAACTTCAAACTCAAGCCGTTGTGAACCAAAGTCCAGAACAGATCTGCCACTGTAACTAAACTGTACCTTAAATTAATTGGAGGAATGAGAGAGTTTTGAAAACCTTTGACCTATTCTATTGGGTAGAATACCACTTAACAGTAAAATAATCGAATAAAAGTAATAATTCCCTTAACATCTACAAGTGAAAAGGTTTCACTTGATGTAGTGAATAAATACATGGCATAATGATGGTTTGTTAAAAATAAACCAACTCTTGGTGAAATCTACAGAGATTATAAAATGACAGTTGTCAAGAAGTAATTCAAACTGTTATGAGAAATACATAGATAAAAATGTGATCTACTCCAATGGTGCACCCTGGAAAGACTGGATGACGTTATCAGTAACTCCACAAAGAATGAAAATTCTCACATATTAAGTCTTGAGGTATGTCTGTAGATACATCCACCTGACATTCTTTTCAGTCACAATTTCAAATATTATTATTGTAGCAGTGTGAAAAGGTGAAGGAAAATACAAATAGAGTTGGATAAAACCTCTCTTAATTTGAAAAATAATCTGGGATTTGAATGCCACTCACCAAAACAGGATACGACGACAGAGTTTAATGGACATGCTGATTTATCTCTACTCCAAGCATGAGACTCCATAATCCTACTTCTGTTTGGGATGATTTTTAGCAGTGTGTCTCTAATGAAATTACTATGATCTTGTATGCAGCTTGGTAGGTCAGTCATGGCTCTGTCTACCCAGCTCCTGAAAATCTCTAAGGATCAATGTTCCACCACCTCTATGAATAATTTCTCCCACTCCTGTTACATCCTAGTTTCCTCTGAATTAGGAGAAAAAAAAACCAAAAAAAACCTAACCAAAAGCAGAACTTCAAGCTTCAATAGAAATTGTCAATGAACTCTATCAAAATGTTCAAACTTTATTCTCAAAATGTATGGGCAATTACAAAAAAAAAGTAACTGTAAATATTTAATTTTTTTATAATTAAAATTCAATTAATAAGTGTATTTTTAAGTGACATAACACTGTAAAATAGATTTAATCTTCCCTGTGCATGTTTAATTAAGGCATTATATTGTATCATCCTGAACTGCTGAGCAATGTTTTCAAGCAGTGTTTGGAAATCACAACAAAAGTAAAGACAGCATCAGATCAAACTAGCTTTTCTCACAGGTTTTGGAATGTCTGTGTTGAAAAACTTTGACTCATTGATATTCATCATCTGATACTTAATTATATGAAATAGATATGAAATATTTAACAATGTTTCTGACACATTCCAACATCCACCTGAACTATTTTATCAATGGCAAGCTTAAACAGTGTAAACTATACTGCTATTAGCTATAGTACATTAAAATTCACATCATAATATATTTTGTGATCTGGCTTTTCAGCCAACAAAGAGGTTTTTCTCTAAAATCTTAATAGCAAATTACTCCATTCAAATAATGTAGAAGAAGGGGGGACATAAGCACAACTACATGAAATCAGTCAGTCATCTTGGTTACTTCTGTTATTCTTCATAATTGGAAAACAAAATATTACAGTACTTTGCTATTACATTAGGAAATAAGTCAGGCATGTATATGCAATTTGTTTTATAAATATGTATATTCTTTCGAGGCAGTCATGCTGCTTCTAGACAACAGTTTTAATAATTCAGAATTTTTTAAGATGATGATCCATTTATTGAAATTGATGTAAAAAATGGGTATCCGATTTAAACCCATGAACATATTTTACTCATTTAACATTCCATTATTTCCACACAAGTCAAACAGTAGATAAAGCCTTGTCATATAGGTCACCATGTATCTAGAAAGAAGACTTAGCAATTTACTTTACAGTCCTGACTGATATGTAAACATAAGCCATTTACTATAGGTGCCCATCACTGTACGTATTTACAGTTAATAGTACCAAAAATCCCAAAGCAGCCTTATTAAGTTCATGAGATAATTTTTTAAGGAAAAGTACTACGTAACAGAGAACTGAATTATTACACTGTAACTCCAAATAGCTTGGAGGAAACACGAGAAATATTACATAAAATGTTTGTTACTAATTTGCTTGTACAGAGCTTTGTTAGACTTCATCCATGCACAGGTCTTTGGCACTAAGTTAATGCAATTTCTGGGCGTTATTTCAATAGGGAGGTTTTCATCTTTATTCTTTTGCTAGTATTGTCTCTGCACTATGAAATTCACAATGGAAAGCTGATTTTAAGTGAAGTAATTCAAATGAAGTTACGCTCCTGGCTACGTATTCTTCAATGGGATGGGATTTTGCCTTGTAAGGTGCCACAATCAACTGCTGCTTTCCTGGTGGTTCCCCCATTGCATCACTAGGATGAAGACATAAAAGATTTGCAGACTATTTTAAGTGGAGGGAGGGAAGAACAAAAATAAACTTCCAAAAGTTCAAACAAGCAGGACGTGAACAGCATGTTACTGCAGAAGTAAAGCTCTGTAGTACATGAAACCTAAATTCAGGCAAGTGTCATCAAAGATCTGGAAACAGAAGTGCAACAGAGAAAGGACAAGAAAAATGAGACTATCCACTCCATTAATTACTTGAATGCCATCTCACAGCAAGGTATTCAAGAGAAAGTGGCCACCTACCCTACTTTTTTATCAGCATCCGTTCAGTAGAGATCATGCCCTTAAAATGTTTTTGTAGATACCACATCCATTATTTCTGGAGCTCACAATTTCAACTGTGAACATCTGAATAACAGGCAATGCAGATAACTAATAGTGGTAGGATATACCCTCTGGTAGAGAGTTCTCTATTTGTAATTGAAAAACATTGATTAAAGTATTCTAAATGAAAACATTTGCTTATAGTGCAGTCTCTTTGCAGATGAGAATTAAATTCACAACAGTTGTGACAATGATCACCCCTCTAACCCTCAAAAAACAATTAAGGTTGCTGCAAGGGAAAACATAAACTATGACAGAGCAGAACTGATGAAGGGTAGAAGGCAATGGGCATGAAAAGCCTGTTCAGATCTCATCAACTGTACAGCTTGCAGAAGCTGACAAGAAGCTGTCTATATCCTGTATCTGCAGGTTGTCGCAGAAAGATAATGACACATATCACCTCTGAGCTAGGCAGCTACACACAGCTAGAACATATTTGTTGGTTCTCAAGGTACATATTAAATGGTTTTATAGCTTTTCTGGATAAAGCTTGTTTCCAGCTATCTGCATTTTAAATCTTGTACATGAAAGTAATTAGGTACTGACATAAAAAAATATTTAGTTAAACTTAAATTTACTACTTGCTATTCAGAAGCTGCCTGGTATGTACCATTCCTATGGCAACCATGTGTACTCCCATCCATCCCATCACACAGCATCAACCTGGGACAGCAAGATAAAGTGAAGTTATGTATCTCCTAATTCAACATACTTTCACATTCTAACAATGTGACCAGATAGAAATGCATTTATAGTTTCAGTTGAGATTTTTCAATTGGAAAGAAATTTCTACACCACAATGACCTATTGCATATACTTACAAAATCACTGGTCATCATGCTTACTGTAAAAAGAAATATGTCTTCAAAAATATGCAATTACTTTCTTATTTTGTACTCAACAATTTCAAGGAAAAAAAAAAAAGTTGTCTGACATACGAAAAAAGAGTAACTGATTTTAGGTATATATCTATGTTGCCTGTTTAGGAGCAAAATCCAACACAGGATCTCTGAAAATCAGGTCAACCTCTCCTTTCCTGCAACTCACATACAAAAACACAGACTGAAAATGACTTATGGGTTAACGACTTCTGTCCTCTACACCAATATTCTTACTCATAAAAAAATAAAGCTTCATTTAAAAAGAAATCAAAACCAATGATTGCATTTTTAGAACTACTGACTTAGCATGATACTGGTTTTACTGCAGCTTGTGTTTGGTTTTGTGTATTTTTTGTGGTGTGAGGTTTTTTTGGTGAGTTATTTTGGTGGTTTGGAGTGGGTTTGTTTTGTTTTGTTTTGTTTGGGTTTGGGTTTGGGGTTGTTTTTTTTTAAAGTAGATCACATATTTAAAAACCTATTTCTGCACACTATGAAGTATTTGACATTTTGATTGCCTCTCACCAATAAAGGTCCAGGAGTGCCTTGAGCAGTTACAAAATACTGTATTGTAGCCAATTACAGATGTAATACTGCCTTGCACAGACCCAGTTTACACCAACACACGCTTTCCCAAGCACTTACCAGGCAGACTTTTGCATTTGGAACAATCCGAGGAACATTCCTTCCCTGTTTGCACACATCTGCCCTCCCTGGGGCAATACAAGGGCCTTGCTGCTGGGCCAGCTGGTTTCAGCATCCAAAAACCTTTGCAAGTTCCTTTTATATCTCAGTGAAAGGAAACACTCTGCTTGTGAATTCTGCCAGTAAATTAGCTGTAAGGCAGTCTCTCTTGTTTTGTTTTGGTGTTTTTGGTTTTTTTGCACCCCAAACAGAATTTGCACAACTCATCATATTTTCTAATTTCTATTGAACAAGCCCAGACATAACTTAAGAACTGGATTTTGCATGCTCATTTTCTCATGAAAATACACATACCTGTCATATATACAGAGTGATCTGTTATCTGATTTTCATTATTTTTCTAGGTTGTTTTCTCACTTTAGTTTTTCTTGCTTCACTTAGAAAAAAAAATGCCTATCTGTAAGACAGGGTGAGGTATCTGTATACAGAACAGACAACTATTGATGAT
Organism: Urocolius indicus; assembly: GCA_013401255.1. Lineage (NCBI taxonomy): Eukaryota > Metazoa > Chordata > Aves > Coliiformes > Coliidae > Urocolius > Urocolius indicus. The sequence goes on along the minus strand of WBNH01008459.1, from coordinate 161,865 downwards.
TTGTGAGACTGGAACAGGCTCTCACTCTCAAAAACTGTAAAAAATGCTCTTAAATGTCTTCAGAATACCCATTAGATTAAAGTCAAGCGCTTTCTATAATAAGTGTACAGCCAAAATTATGGCTAAATCATTTAAACACTAACAGAAACACTAGAGAAATACATGGTCCTGAATCACTCTTCAAGTCCCATAAAATGAGGAGTGCTTTCTCATGTGCGTCATTTCCCTCTATGCACTTTATTACTCAGACTGAGCAGAGCCTAGGACCCAGATTCTCAAAATTTTATTTAAAGTTGGATTACTGGGACTAGTAAACATTGTCACTCCAAATCTCTGCAATGTTTATGGCCCTTGGCCAGCATTTACAGTGTCATTAGAATCTGGGACCAAACTGCGCTGCTGCAGAATGCCTCCCTGTTGCTTCAATTACAAGTGTTATTGTCTGTACTTGTTTCAGAAATTATTTCAATTTGTGTAAAAATATACACTAATGATCTACATCATAAATTTTGCTGAAATAATTTAATAAATGTGGGGTTTTTTTTAGTATTAAAAGTACTGTATATTTCCCTCTTTCTAGCCGAAAACCTTGTGAAGCTTAGAATAAACCATATTTCAACTCCTGATCAACTGTATTAGAATATAAATGTAGCCACCATATTAGAAGGCAATTGCAATTGTTCTAGTCTCCTAAAGGATGCCGAGAGAAATTATTTCTTTCCTAAGTCATACATCATGTTCGTAACAGAGATAAAAATCAAATCTATGACAAATTCTGCCTTCAAGTACATTCTGCCCCGCACAATATGATAGCCATTTTAGGGTCCTGTGTATGTTCTAGTGTGAATATCCAGGGCTTTCAGAGAGAAACATAAATTCCTTTCTAATCCCAAAATGTAACTAGAATGCCACATAAAGCAAACCTCAGACATATGCCAAGAGTAAGCAGGAAAGGTTTTCTATCTCTTCCTCTATGTTTTGCAATGCAAAATAAATCCCCAGAAGGAAAGGTGTATTTTTAATCTTCCTTTTTGACAGCTCAGGTAGCAACTGACAGCTTTAAAACACATTAATCTGACAAGGAGCATCACAAGACACAAAGCTGAGAGGAAGCAAGAATTGTGTTTAAACCCTCAAAGAAGAAAAAGTTTCTGAATTTTTTTTTTTTTCCTGAAAAATGTCTCTTGGGATAAATAGTCCTTCTCTTATTGCATGACAGGGCAAATATATTAAAATTTCTGGATGACTTGAAAGGCAAAGAGTTATTATTGATTCTAAAGCCAGTTCTTTATGACAAACACCAAAAGACAGCTCTCATAATCTTCCCTGCATGCAAGAGAATGACTGTGGAAATTATTTCAGAGGATCTTAAATTAAAACAATAGAGCCAGTATTTTTAAAATTATCAAATTCAGTTACTCTAAGAAAATCTGGTGTGGCAAGATTTTCCAGGAAAATATTGGATGAGATCCCATTTATGGTTATTAGTAAACAAAGATGGTATACTTCATGTGATGATACTCCAAGAAAGGAGCTGAGTCCATGAGGCTGACAATCAGTGTGATACATTTGTGGAAAGAGAAAATTGGGAATTGTTCTTATACAAACTCAAAAGGAGTATCCAGAAACATTTAATGGCTTCAAAAATTCCCACTAGACCCATGAAGCTGTCAAAGGTAGGCCTAGTTCAAAGGATTGCCCTGTATATCCCAAATTCAAAATTTGGATTGAGATTTCTGAGCTAATTCTTCATAGAACCAAAAACTTACTGACAAAGCCTAGTTCAGGCTACAAATATATTTTCAAATATATACACAGACATATATATCAATCAGGTACAAATGTTGTAGGTAATGATATGCAGATTTGAATTTAAACTAGTACCTACTTATTACTACTTTAATAGAATGTTGAAAAGCAAGAGGTTCCCCACCTAATATTGTGTACTTGTTATCACAAAGTAAGAGAGTTGCACATCACTTACACAAATAATTAATTCAGTTCTCGGGTAAGCTGTATATAATAATTCTGTGAAGGTAAAATAGAAATAATTTAACGGGACAAGCAAAAATTATTTTAAGATGAATTATCCCAGAATGAACGCAAATATTTCTAACTAAATCACAATGTAAAATAATTAGTCTAACACAATGTTAAACTGAAATGGTCTGCATCTATTGTAGGTACATGGAACTATAGGAAAAATGGAACCTAGGTAAAACATGAGTACCTCAGGTCACCTAGTACCTTGGTATGTTTGTTTCTGATGACCAGAAGCAATCCACTGCAGAAGAATATTCACTGTGAGAACACCAGCAGGACATGGCACTATCCAGCTGAGTGAGCTCTCACTGTCACAAAAATTTCAATGGTAGTGGTGTGAAAAAGAAAATTTCAGTCAGCATTGAGTCTTCCATTATTACCCATTTCTAAGAAGAAAAGAACTTCCATCTTATATTTTATTTAAAAACATATTAAATTAAGCTGCTTAAATTAGCCGACACTCAAGAGGCTACAGGTAATTTGCAATGTTTCTGTGCAAGTCTATTGAAGTTTGAGTCTATAATGGCTCATTTCCTTTCCTCACTATTTTTGCCACCTCTGCAACACATCACTGATATCTCCATGCGCTGTTTTCCCTCCATGGTTGTGACACTGCATATTCTTTCTTCTGCTTTCAAATTTCTATCCCATCCTGTCACCTAAACCTACTGAGTGACACAACACCTAACTAAGCAATTTCAAACTCTTTTCTGTCTAACATTCAGGCTCAGATAATTACCACTACAAAGCTGAATTTTGCCTCCCTATAAATTTAGGCCAGGATGGTAACTCTGAAGTGCAACCTTACTGCTTACCTGCACTAGGGCCATCTTTGAAGAGTATTGAGAAATCCCGATAATCTGAGCACTTGGCATTATGGCTTTAGGACAAAATACAGATCTATTTTGAAGATTATTTAAAATACCTTACATTTTTTATTTCCGCTGTTATTAAACTTAATGGATTTGTTTGTAGAAGTGTGCACCACATATCTAGTACTACTCCGTAATAGTTGGCTTTAGAGACAGCCTTTCTATCCTAGACAACATTAAACAATTTATTTCCTGTGGTAGGAGAACATGCTCTTGGGAGAGAGCTCTCCATTAATATGCATTATTAACAACATGTATATACATGCATTATGGATTTAAAAGATTAAAAGAAAGCTTGCCAGTTATTCTATGGGGCTTTCTTCATCTACAAGGTCACTGAATTTCAGACAGCTGAACGGTTACAGACAAGGATTCCCAGATGACCACTAGGATTTTGCTTTCCTGTGGCTAAAATCATATTAAAAAAAAATCTGTCTGGTTAGCAATATCTGCTTAACCCTCCACTACCTCTTCCCATTGTAAGGTAATGTCATAAACCAGCTGACAGCTCCCCAAATATCAATGCTCCCTGGAAAGGGGTCTAGAGTGCTGTCATCAAAATGCATTCAGTTTTATTTAAAAATATCTTACAAAGAAGGATATTTTTGTAACTGCAGCACTTGAGAAAATTGTGTCATATTTAGATGTTCCTGCTGACGCATCTGCTTGTGATGTGTCAAATCACATCTATCTGCTATGTTAAGCTTCATAACCCTGCGTGATAATGAAAAACAATGGGAAGAAGCAGCTTTGATACTGTATACCACACTGTGACACAGCAGCAGAAAGTGTCCAAAATATTTAAGTCTCAAATACAACTCTTAGACATGCAGCTGCAGTGGTCTCCATTCATGTTTCTGTAGTTTTGCACTCTGTGAAAAACACTCTCATAGGTGTTTGCTCCTCCAACCTTTCCAGATAATTAGTCCTTGCACTATTGCAAATTTCATACATCCCACTGCACATGCTAATGCCACACAATGCTGTGTCAGGAAATCTCATTGCATGGTATCCAGGGCTTCAAAAGTAAAAGTACCCCTAAGGAGAACTGAATCAAAGGAGGTAGAGGAGTGCTAGAGATTAATTATCACTCCTCTCTGCAGGCTCAGATAGAAGTTTATTAAAGCTCTTTTAAAAACCCTGGCAGCAGTGCCCCCTTCCACCTGGCCTCCCTTGTATCTCTGTGTTGCCATCCAGCTTGATGAATATTGTGAGGTTCAATCTCCTCCTCCCTCCCTTTTTTTTTTTCCTCCAAAAGTACCTGCGTGTTTTCCTCTAAATACACTTTCTATTTTCCTTCAAGACATTCTTCAGAGTAGTAATCCCGGCTACCCCTTTGCATACCACTCTATGCCCAAACAGCGCTATCTCTCTTTCTTTTGCTGCCCAAAATACAGTCACGCTGCCAGTGCTGGACTGGTGATTCATGAGAACTGGTTTATAGAGATACTGTACATTTAATGGTATTTTATACTGCATGTGAAGTATTAGTATTATTATTGCTCTTATTCTTCATTATCAGCTTCTTACTTTTGACAATTCTCTTTTGATTCTTTATCACATCCCAACACTTAGCTTTACCCTACTTTTTACAACCTGAATAATGTTTTGCCTTTTTTTACTATTCAATAATATATTTATCCCCCACATTGCTTTGTGAAAAATAAACCACAAAATGCCCTACATTAGGCTTCCTCTTTCAGCTCCAAGACAGCCCTAGTCCCATCACATGAACAGAGTACTGGTCAACCTTTGGCATAGTTGGGCAACTGTTCCTGTACCCGATAGACTCGAGGAAACCCAGTAGCAGACTTGAGCTTTTCTGCTACCTAAACATAAAGGTGGCACTGAGCTGGTCATACATGCTCCTACGTGCTACTGCTGGCCCGATCACTTTGCACCTCCCCACACAGAAATTGGACTGACAGGAACATGAGAATTGTCATTGCTGAAAGTCTGCACTGCAGAGAACTCAACAGATCTAGAGCTGATGGGCATCTAGTGAGACAGTAAAGCAACTTGGTATTTTAAATGCCTTGCTCACTTAAATCTCTTTGCACTAGTGTTTCTACTCATGTGCTGCTTTTGGAGAGGCTGTACTTTATTTTGAAGTAGGTAAGACATGAAAAATAAATACCTAGTGATTGTGGCTCTCCTTCCACTTAGGGTAACACCTCTGTTGGGAAGAATGTGGTTAATCCTTCAACACATTCCTCTGCACCCAGTTCTGGGTAGTGCTAGAAGAAAATACCTTCCTTTTTATTTCTTTTACTTCTGGAGAATCCCAAATTAACAGAAGGAAAGCAAACAGTGCAGCTGCAGGCTGTAACGTGCTTATTTTGCACACTGAAGGTTTATTCTAGTGAATCATTTCTCCAGAGACAAAAGAGACTTTATTAAGAGCAAATTATATGCAGATCTTCTCTCACTATGCTGTCTTTTTTTGACACTGATGGATTGACAGACCAGCTAGCAAAAGGCACATTGAGGAAAACAGCACTGGTAATTTAAGTGGTAAAAAGATAGAAAATACAGCCAGCCAATAAAAAGCAGGTGAAATAACTTCAAGCAGCTTCCCTCCACCCTAGAGGGAAAAAGATGGGTTTATTATACATTAATCACTTTTTTAATTATTATTATTATTATCATATGTCAACATTCCTCCCAGCAATGGTTTCTGCTCTTCTACTTTGTACATTTCAAACAAACTATCCTTACCACCACTTAATTACAGGCACAAAATTACATCTAGAAAAAAAAAAAAAAAAAGAATCCTGAACCAGTAACCTGGTATGTACATACCTGCACACCTGTGTATTCATAAACAGTAAAATTCAAGTAAACATCTATTTCCAATTACAATTCCACAGTGAAAAGTATTATTTAGGCATTTTCAGATTCAGGTGTCCTCCTTTCAGCATGTCTTACAGTGATTGTCTCCTCTTTATTTCAACAGGTATTATTAACTTGAGAGAAGAGCTTGCATCTTACTGTCATTTTTGTCAGCATTCTAGTGACATAAAAGCCCTGTATAAAGGCTGTGTTACATACATGGTTTTGAGACAGATTAACTAGGCTGTTAAATCTGAGTTATATTGCTAGAGAAAATTTAGACCTCGTCTAGGCCTCACTTTCTTTATATTCATGATAGTGCAAATATACTGATTTAAATGGATCTCTGATTTCTTACAACATAAAAAGAGGGTCCTGGTCTTTTGACAAAACTTTCTCTGTTTTAGCTTAATTTTTCCTCCAGATTTCATCAGACTAAATCAAGGTAAGACTACACTAGAAATACAAGATGTTTCTTTAGAACACATAGGATTGTGAATGTGCAATACTGCTGTTTCTCATCACAGGTACTACCTACAGTTGACTTTAAAATATATATTTTAAAAAACATTTTCCTTCTTTTGAGGGGAAAAAAAAAGAAAATAATCTCTCTTGAAAAATTACATTGGTAGCAAAGAAAAGTCACTGCTGATTTAACAGTAACCTTAATTCATATAAATAATACTACATGCATCATAGATTCACATTCCAAGCTTATTATGTTTTTCTCTACATGAATTTGCACAATATAATCTTATTTTACCTAAATATTGTACAAATGTAGTCCTACTTACTAAAATTTCTAAATAAGCCTATCTACCTAGAAACTCCAACGTTTTCATTAACCGTTTTTTCTTTGGTATCAGAATAGGAGATGCATGTATGTGTTCCAAAACACTGATCATATGTAACAGAAATTTTAAAGATATGGCTTTTTAGTCATTAATTATCCAAATACCCTTACAATAAAGAAGGTAAAAGACTGATTTAAAATAGCTTAACTTTTCTTTACTGGATTGTCCTTCTCATTATATCTTACAAAATTGTTATTCAGCTGAAAGCAGCAAGTATTAGGGAGTTTTAATAAATAAAGAGCCCTAATGCCCCAGTTCAAAATAAATACTCAGTAATATTAATGGCAAAGCTTCCTTAGACTTCTTTGGTTTCAGAATTTCACCTACAGGTCAAAATACAGACTCGGGGTAGAAATTCTCTGAAGCTTTTATAAAATCCATAAAATAGAACAGAAGCTTGAAGTAAAAATAAAATAGAATTCTTCAAGTCGGTACACTAATTTTTGTAGCCAGAAGTAAAAAAAACAAACAAACCCAAACTGGTTCAATACTCACAAATATAGAGATTCCAATAAACTCTGATAATCTTATTTACAGACAAACATAGAAAACTTTGTAGTGTTCATGAAGATAAGAAGGAAAGACATAAAATAATCTACAAACCCATGCCTACTCTAAACATTACATTAAAATGATATATAAAATAAACCACACATTTAATTAGTAAGCCATAATTTAAATATATCAAATGATCTTCATACAGTAAAAATGTCTTTACTTTTAAAATAAAATAGCTTAAAATAGTTAAAATAGCTTTGTAAGATTTTACAACTGTTAAACATATTGCATAAATACGTGCGCTGCTACATATAAACAAGTCTTTAGGCAATGTACAGTAATGGAAATCAGAAAATGAATATATGGAGATTACAACATGTAGACTTTGAGCACCATATTAAGACACCCAGCAGATTCAATTTTTCCACTTTGGTAACAAACAAATAACTGTCTTCAAAATACATTCAAGTGGTCATAACGTATGGCCTTTGGCTGGCAAAGTTAACAAAATCCTCAACAACACAAGAGATTCTCGATTGGTACAAATAAATGACATTCCACCAAAGTCAGAAGTTTTATATTGCTTTATGCAATATACTAGCCAAGTATCCTTACACCTGTATTTTAAATGCAGCACATCACATAAATATTATCAACGTGTAAAATACATATTTTGAGAAAAATGCACAATCATACAAAAGGAACTTGACAGAAAAAAATATAGCCGTGTTGTATATTATGTAAGAAACATATTATCACAAGTAGTAATCTATTAAAGAGAAATTATTGTCCCAATGGACTTTTAAAGCTTAGTGTGAACATCATATCCAATGTTTTAAGACTGTAACAGCTTACTAACAACTTAAAATTTAACATGGCAAGTAAAGCAGACTTTGCTTCATAATGATTTCATTGTTGCTTGATTATATCAAACACTAAAAATATTCTCATTCAATAATACTCTGTAAAAGATGTTTCTGTTATGAATGTCTACAATCAGCAGTTTCTACATCTATGACTACACATCACTCATTCCTGTAGAACTAGAAACCTGGTGATTTCTCCCCAACAGTTAAAAGCTTCCACAGCTTCTAATTTGTGAAGGAATTCTAATAAACAAATTAATTTGTTGAATGTACAGGTAGCATTAAAAAAAATTCGATGTACTTACGGATGAGAGAAAACAGTGTGATTACTGCGAACTGCCCATAACAGCATGAGACAATTAATGTTCCTTAATGCCCCAAAGCTCCTCTAGACCGTGTCTCTATGGCTCACCTGAGAAATGCAACATCCCCAAGAAGGTCATAGTCTGGTCAGATTGCAACTTTCCAAGGATGAAAAAAAGGATACTCTTCTTATCTCAGTGGAACCTTTCAAGCATTTCTCTGCACAGCTGTTCTGGGAAATCACTTTAAGAAAAATCTATAACCTCATTTTGGTTTAGGTCTGAAGATTAAATTCTTGCATTTCAGGTGTATCGCTTTTACTGTGTACACTAGGAAGTCAGACAGGCAGACTATCCAGTAACATAGACGGACTAGATATCTTTACATTTGAGAATTCAAAACTAAATTAATTAGGTTTAACAAATTTGATGTAATTTATTTAGAATGATTAAAAATCAATTATTTAGCAATTGCAACAATTTTTACTAATCAATTAGACTGCTAAGATAGTGAAGAAAAACACACATTTAATTTAAAACAACAGATAAAACATAAAAAAAGAACTACCCTTATAAACTTAATCCAAATTGTATATTTAATAATAAAACAGAAACTCAAAAGAGTATTTTATTAGGTCATTTAATTTAGCGTGTTCAATTTTAAATTAACTTGTGATTTATTTTTATATTGGTTTTGCTTTTACATAAGAAGTCATATATACAAACAGTTCTAGCACAAAAGGCAATACCATATTAGAAAATTATTACATCTGATAGTTGTTATTCTTTCACTGTAAGTAGTTTATACACTATTGAAAAGCAATCACAGTAGATAATAAATAACTGTCTTTAAACTGTTTAACAACTTAAAAAAAGAAGAAAAAAGGAAATTGTAAGAAGAAAAGCAATGTTCAAAGCTGTTTGGAAATTTTGTTGAAAAAATGTGGACTTTTAAGTTGATAGATAGAATCTTTCAATGGATGCTGCAACTGAAAATCTAAGGTTGGATATTTTTAATCTCCCACCAGACAAAAAATGTATGGATATGATCACATGCAATCATAATTAGATGAATCTTGGTTTTGATAAGACATCAGAATCCAGGGGAACATCTGTGCTGACTACTGCAGTGGAGGGTAAAAATAGAAAAGCCAGCACAAGTCAGCTAAAATGAGGGACAACAAAGCTAGCATGTACCTTCCACCTTCAGACAGAGATTCCCATGCTTAAAGTCCATCTAGCACCTGCATCTTTCAGGAGGTAGTGGAGACATACAGATTATGTAGGTGTACTATTGAAATAAAGGAGTGCAAAGCCCCTGACATGCTCTTTCAGGTAGTAGATAACCAGATATGGGCATTTGCCTAAAATGATAACTAGAGAAAATACACCTTCTTTATGGCATTATAGGTGCTCAGGAACATCCTGCTACATGCCACAGCCTCAAGCAGCAGATCCAAGCTGCTCTACAGAACCTGACGGTTCATCTGCTGCTACTTATCAAATTTTTGCTTATTAACGTAGTTTAGCCCTTTGTAATTGCATGACATGGGAAATTCACATCCCTTGAGTAGCTGACACTGTAATCATAGTGGCAAGGTATTGTTTGCTATAGTTTTAATGTAATATTATTATAAAACTTGCTATATTGATATAGGTAAGTTCTAACCCTATAGACACAGAAAATAATTCCCAGATATATATGTTTTAGGATATAGTATTACTTTTCAAATGGATGATGTCTTCAGCTATTAATATGCCATATACATTAATAACATTCCAAATTTACTATTCTTTCAGTTCAACTGCATATCCTTTTATTATACTATATAAAAAGTTGAAAAGAAGTAAGTAATCGAAGAGCTAGCATCTACCTTTAATTATGGAGGGCCTACTTCTAGCATTAATGTCATGCTGCTAATCCTTAGCTTCACTCTTTTGTTAACACTTCATTTTTACCCAGAGATGGTTCCATTTTAGAACCACTCTGATTTTATTCTGGACCATCGCAGCTGTGGGCCTGATATATCTCACACTACGGCAAATGGGAAGATTTCCTGGGCTAAAGCTGGGCGAGCAATTGAAAGGTTGCAGACATAGGGAGAATTCTGTGAAATACAGTTAGAAATAATAGCAGTATAGTAGTAGTAGTAGTAATTTCTAATCTATGTTATTCTATTTCTTTACCAAACTGCTGCAGGAAAGAGGGGGATAAAGTGAGGTAAGAATTTGAATCAAACCCTGACGAGTTCCCCATGTGAAGCTGTTCCTGACTTCCCCTTCATGCTCATGTGCTTTTGCCATCTTCACATATTGCACAGACAATGAGGATCTTTACTCTGACAGGTCTGTGTCCCACCCAGAGCTATGTGCAATCAGAGAAAGTATGCTTGGTGGAACCAAGACCTTTTCCTATGCTCCACTTTTTTGATATAAGTAATATTCTCCTTCAAGTCTGCTGTTGATATTTTCCTTTGATGCCTCTCTACCGTTGATGTTATTTTTGTTACATCACCTTTTTGTGCTTTAGTATAAAAGGGATTAGCTCCAACAGTCAGCTGTTTGTGCACATGCTACAAGTAGGCAAAATTTGTCACTGTGACATCAAACTGCTAACACAAACAGATCTATTACCCTTTCTCTCTTGCTCAGTAAGACAGCTGCCCTCAAGGTATTAGCCTCTCAGCCTCCCTGATAAATCACTGACATGTAGGAAACCTGATAATCCCAACATAGCAGGGGTAGAGGATGCCATTCAGCTGCAGAAGAACATGGAAGAACAACATCCATGAGGCTTATAATGAAAGATTTTTTATATACTTAAGTAGTTAACAAAAATTTATTGCAAGAGATAGTTTGTCACTAGATTTACAGTTTCAGAGAACATAGTACAAAACATAGTGCATCAGCTTTGTCTAAACATTAAAGAGGTGCAAATACACAAAGATAAAAAACAAAAAGTGAATACTTTACAACATAAGTTATAGAACTATAAATATATTGTATATACATTATGCGTATTCTAAGACACAATTTTCACTATATATAGAGTTCATATTAGTATTAGACTATTCAGTGCTTTAGTTACAGTATAGGTCTGAACTTTACATGAATGTTTGCATCATTATACTTGCAGTAAATTTTTCCCAAGTAATGAGAGCTTTTAACTAGTTTGTTTCACAGAACCATTTTGCAAAGCTGAGGAGACTGTAGAAACAGCAGGACTGTTCAGCTGAAGACTCCTCTCTTACCTGTCCTAAAAGAGGGGCTGCAGGGGGATGACAGCTGGATGTGGGGACAGCAGGGATGGGAAGACAGTATGCGGCAGAGGGGGAAATGCCAGCTGGGTTGGGTGCAGGACTGAGGGTGGCAGCAGTGGCAAATGTGGAGGGGTGACAAAAGCCGTGTGGCCCCCAGGGCAAAGCCTTGGTCCTACTGGTAGATGAGGTAAAGGTGCTCTTGAAAGAGCTGGTACCTGTGAGATGAACTGCTGGTGGGGCTGGAGAACCTTTAACGTACTGGCGGCAGCATGCTGCTGGAGGATGGTGTGGTGGATGGTGGTAACAGAGGTAGAACACAGTGGTGGCTGCAAGGGTAAGGGCTGCAGTGGAGAATTTGGGGGCTGAATTGCTATGGGAGGGAAGGTGAACTTCACTTTGTTGGCCAGTATGTTTTGTGGCATGATCTGTTGATATGTCTCAGTTGAGAGATCTTTGAATTTTTCATGGTTCTCTGGAGAGAATATCAATGTCTGATCGGGCAGTGTGAAGGGGGCTATTAACTGCTCAGTAGTTAAAAAGTTATGACTGTTGACATGTGCTTCTTTGAATGGCAAGGGTGGTGGGCTGCTAAATATGCCAGGATTACACTGTACCCATTCACTGGTCACCTCATTTATCTTCTCATGGGGTAGAGGCTCAGCCAATTCATAATGGCAAAGGTAGGATTTAGGAGGATCTTGTTCCAAATGTCTGTTGGGGAAGGGAACTTTGTAATGAGCTTGATTTTCATGACTGCTGACATTTTCATTTTTCTTTTCATCTTGCAGAACAGCCTGCGTCTCAGCAGCTGCTGGAGCACTGTGTTCAGGAACAGAGGCAGCAGAACCTATGATGACTTCAGGACATGTACTCGGAGTGCTCTCCATTTCTGTGCACGTCGCCAGTTTGTAATTTTCTTGCATATGTGAGCTATCAGCTTCTAGAGATGACTTGCTTTCCTCCAGCTGCACTGTTTCATTTGTATCTTTTGCATGATCAGCTTTGGTATCCATATTGGTTTCCTCTAGACTGTCTTGGGTCAAGAAGTCCCCCAGAATATTTAATGCAGAATTTGCAGAATTATCTTTGGAAGGTCTGGAGGTCTCACTTCTGGTGTTTCTGTCAAGGAATATGTGATGGATTCTAGTTTTCCTTCTCCTGTGTTTCCCTTTTGCCTTGTGATGTGTACTTAAAGCACGTGCTTGCCTTAAATACTCCTCTGCTGATAATGTCTGTCCATATGAACTTTCATCTGATGAAGAGGAATAGAAATGCTGTCTCCGCTTGCAGTGGGATTTTTCAGGTTCCTCTGTCAGAACAGTGTAACCTCTCTTCATGGACTGGGTTTGACTCAGGCTCTTCTCCTCACTGTACTCTCCTAAACATTTATGCTCTGGGCTACAGTTTGAACTCCTGACTTTCCAGCTACTACATGTTTTTGAGTACCTCAAGCTGTGCCTCCTGGAACTTGGGCCCAGCTGCTTTATCTGTTTCCGAGAGCTTGCTTTGTTCTTTCTCTGCAGTTGTTTACAACCATGGTGCTCGCCACAACCTTTTGTACTCCAAACCTCACACCAGCCTCTGTCCCTGTGTATGTGAGCTGACACATGTGACATGACTCTCCTATCACAATTTTCAGTGTCAAGTCTTTGATGAGATTGCTGTATCTCACCTGTAGCTAGCCAGATATTCCCGCCATTATGTCTGCACTTCTCTGGATTATTTTGGAGGTGCTGATATTTACTTTCATCTCTGTAACTAATTTCTCTTTCAGTCCCTGAGGACATCTCCATTTCTGCCTCTGTTGTGTCCCCACAGTGATAATGATGACAATGACATAATTTTCTTCTCCTTTTCCGTTTCCTACTTTTGTGAAGCCATTTTTCTTGGCTTTCTTTGATCCAGACTTTGTTATATTTCTCATCAATCACAGTGTTTTGTCGTAAGTGATTTTTAGAAATGTGATATTTTTCTATTTTTCTAATCCTGAATGACTCATCCAAGGACACTTTACTTTGATTTTTTGCAAGATCACAACTTCTGATGAGGGAAACATCATTTATAAGGGGTAGTGTATAGTTACACAGATTTTCATTCATTTTTGTTTCATAATCACTACACTCTGAAGTTGGTTTATTTGTAAAATCTGAGACTAAGCTATGGTTGGATTTAGTTTTGTGGGGCAAATGAGGTATGTTTGGCTGATGCTTCGGCTTTTCTTGGCTGTCAATTGCTTTTGACGACTTGAAATCAAAATATAAAGGATTACAGCTATAAGAAATTGATGGACCTGTACTTGTGTAAATTAACATTTCTGATGGCCACTGAAGAATATTTGATCCATGTTTGCTAAGAACAGGAACAAAGGGTTCATAAGGTCTCTTGCGCATGTCTGATTTGCTTTGTGGAGCTTCACTACTACCTTCTTCAGGTGGTGAGGTAACTAATGCATCTGCATCCAGCTTTTTTATTTCAGTTTCAGTTGTGGATGAATCACTGTTCCCATGTTTATAATTTTCCTCCTCAACACCCTGCAGAGATGAACAATTCTCCACAACTGCCAGTTCGTAGCCACTGCAGTCCAGGGGCAGAACCTCAGCACTGTCTGTCACTACAGGCAGTGTTTGGTCTGCTGAGTCTGCTGCACTTACATCAATGCTAGAGTCATCCACGTCCAAGGACACCAATTGCTTTAAATGGGACACAGTAGGAGTTAATACTGAACTTTCTAGCAGCCTTTTTTCACTGGCCAGCTCATTGGATTCTTGAGCTTCAGGAGCTTCTGCTGTGTCTAAGCATTTTTCCACCAGCGGTTGAAAACACTCATTTTTCTGCTCAGAGCAGAGGACTATTTCTGGTACTGAAGGAGACTGAAGGTTACATGCTCCTGGAACAAATCTACTTCTTCTGCTAAATCCGTGCTCCATAGATGTTTCATCATTATATTCATAGAAAACGGCAGCCGAAGACTCCAGTTTGACTGCTGCTTTCTTAGGAAAAGCAAAAGAAAACCCAACTCTATGTCCTTGAGCTCCTTGAACCTGATCACACTTGTCAGCATTGTATTTGTTGCTACATGCATTTCCAGGAGTGGAAGAAATAATGGAAGCAACATCTTTGCAATTATGTGCATCGTGCATTAATGTACAGCCAAAATCCTCTTTGCTGGCAGAATCTCTGGCAGCACTTTGTGAGATATCACTGCAATGATCTCGCACAGTCACTGTAGTAGATTTGAACATAGGGCCACTTCCAGGAGCACTAGGAAGGGAAACAAAACTCTGAGTCAGTACCTTTCCCAAAACTGCAGACAGAAATATGGGTTTTCGTTGGTATGTAAGATATTTTTTTGAGGAAATAGGAAGAATCTGTACATACATGAGTTTAGAATAGAAAAAAAAAAAAGTAATATTTTAATATAAGATCAGTTGACTAGCATAAAAAAAAAATTAAAAATGGAGTAAATATTGTGCCCTAGCTCCTTCATGGCTGTTATCAGCTGAAGGACTAATACTCTTACATGGTAGTTCACTTTTCCTAGACATACTGTCTGGCCCTAATAAAAGAATGTCTATGTCCCTGGAAATCTTGCTTCTCCACTCAGTAGACCATCACTCTTAAAAGGCTATTATTACAAACAGAAGAGGTTTTAAATTCCTTTGTGATACAAAATATATTAAAACAAAGAACACCTCATGCACTGCTTTCCTCTTATTCATCATCCTAGTGACTGCTACTCTGCCCATGGGCAATCACCCAACAGCTTCCATCCTATTTGTGTTCATAGACCAAACCTTTGCAATCTCAGCAATTTCTTTCATGGAAAAATAACATTAGAGAGAGTATTTCAGCTGACACTAGTGCAGTAAGTGATTCATCCCCCTTGAGAAAAAATTTATCACTGTCTGCGTCTGTTCTTCATTTCATGTCCTCCTTCCCATCTGTTCTATTTGACTTAATAGGAAGCAAAGAGAAGAGAAAAAACTTATTAAACTGCCAGTTTACCAAGATCCACAGGAATTGCTCAGCGTTAGGAGTAATGGATCTGTGGAGCATTTTTGTTTGGCTTTACTGTTTGTTTATTTTAACCAAATTATTTCATGTTACAGTACAGAACAATACTAGATGACAGGTCACTGGGAAAACTTGCAAGTGATGTTTAGAACTTCAAGAAGCGCTAAGATAAAGAATGATGAACTATTTATGTCTTTTCCACTACATCTATTGAGTCTAGAAAATAAGGTAGAGGTTTTATGAGGACTGAATTCCTCATGAGAATTTCTGTCTTGTTCAGTTCTTTGTAAATTTAAAAAATATATATTAAAAACCTCACATATCCTTTCTTTAACAGAATAAAAGGTGATGGCAACAAAACTAATCTAGAAAATACCAGTTCTAAATAGTCCTGTGCATCCAGTTTATAACACACCTCTAAGGATACAAAATGGTAGTAAACATCAATTTTTAAATGGAGAAATAAAGCTCAGAGATAAATTCTCCTTCAGGAACTGGAAGAAGAATAATATAAAAACTCAAAAGAAACTACAACCAAAAGAGAAACAACAAAACCCTGCAAAATCTGTCCTTCACTTGCATGGAAAAAAAAGGAAGCAGTAAGTTCTTCTTTCATTCTGAATTTTCCTCTTATCTCCTGAAATATACTAAATTCAGATTTTAGAGTCCATTTAGGGGGAATAATACCTAATATGCTCAAGTATGAAATTTGGTGAGTTAAAACACCAGTGGAGGAGAAAGGCCATCTACATGAGACATCAGAAAAAGATGAAAAGAATAAAATTAGGAGTCATGTTGCTCATGCCCAACAGACTTCATAACATTCATGTTCCATCCACCTAGCTTGGACAGACTTTGTTTCAGCATGCCGCCCACCATCCAAACTATTACTGAAATACAACGTGGTTGGATTTCTCTGTTAGTGTGAATTGTGAGACGAAGGCTGGAAAAGAAAACATTTGTCTTTGAGCATCTACCTTTTTTGCTTTCTCCCCCTGGGATTCCACCATGAAAAGTGAGTACATACATGTTCAGTGGCTTGGCAGTGTCAAAACTGTGTCATAATAAAGTGAGAATACAGTCTTAACAACAGTATGCTAGATGCAATACTAAAACATATGAGCAGACAAGAGTGGCTTTTGCAGAGGGAGGTAAACTCTGTTGAGCTGGGGAAAAGGAGCATTTACTTTCTAATATAAAAAAAATCCAGTTACTGAAATTTAAAACTAGATTTCTGGATGCTTTCCTAGACAAGTAATTTGAAAACTAAATCACAGAGATCTGTTACATCCTAGAAAGACAGACTGTATTCCTCACCTCCTCAATGAAGTAGTGTCAGCGTGCAAAAGCATGACCTAGTTCACTCAGCTTTCAACCAATGTGCCTTGTTTTATGAAATATATATGATAGACATTTTTTTAAACTAAAAATACATGTCATTTTAGCTCCACTGAAAAGGCAACGTTAAATATTCATTTCTGCACATAGTGTGAATCAAATTTCTGTACACATATTGCTTTAAAAAATGCCATAAAAATGTGTGTGTGAAGCTTGAGCTGAGGGACTCCAATAGCCCTGCATCCCAGAGCACCAGCTAACAGTGGAGGACTTATTTTAAAGTATTTTTTATGTTTCAGCAGCAATGCACTTACCATGTTGTCTCTTTCCTTAGCTCAGCTAACTTGTGCAAACGTTGAAGGGCTTTTTCCTGTTTTCTTTCATCTTTCCGTGACTTAGATGCTACGTTTCGAGCAAACTCCCTCTGTTTCAGTTCCTTCAGTCTCTGCAAGAAATAGTCATATAATGCACACAAAAAAACCCAGAGATGATAAATGTTTATAATGACAGATACTTTCTGGTAAGCAGTCAAGACATGAATTATTTTTTAACCTAATTGAAGTGACCCATTCAATGAATTTATACATTTCTGGTGAATAACCAATATACAGAGAACCTAGAGACAAGTTAGCAAGGTTAGAGATAGTGTAGACAACAATTTTACTGTAGCTTTTGTGACTAATAAAGACCAGCCTCGGCAGGATGAGGGAATGTTCAATCAGAATTTTGCTCTTGGCTCTTCCCAGAAACCACTATAAAAAATAATGAGACCACCTAGGTATTTTTCTAGAAAGCTCCTCTGCAGTCTGTCCATTCCCTAGCTGGTATTTTGAATCTTGGGTTTTTCTGCCCGAGATCTTGGACATAGCATTTGTCATCAATGAAATGCATGAGGTGACTGTCAGACCTTTCCTCCAGTCTACCAAGGTCCCTCTGGACCTGTCCTGCGATGTTATCAGCGTGGTATCATCTGCAAAGCTCCTCAAGAGCATGCTGTCCTTCCATCCAGGTCATTACTAAAGATGTTAAATGTTCCTGCCCCAGAAGCTATCCTCAAGGGATGTCATGGTCAGACAAGTCTTGCATTTTGAAATGAGAAGAAATACTCTTTGAAGGAGCCCAAAGCCCATGAGTGTATTGCTCAGTTGCTCAGTGTGTCCCCAATATGGCTCACACCCTAAATGACATGATCTTAACATGATCAAAGTACAATAATTATGAGAAGTAACTTGCCAGAGCCTTAGTGTTTGAGGGCTGACAGTGGCCATGAACAGGCACCACATGGATTTGTGTAAGCAACAGTTCTTAACTTCAAATTGTTTGAGGGGTATTGAGAGCTTTTTTTACCACTACTAGGTACTTTTGGATACATATGTAATGCAGTTTGCAGACCTCTATAAACACTGATCTCTCGTTCTTTCTCAATGTTTTTATTTTGCCCTTTTTGTGGTTTTCTTTCCTATTGAGAGAAAAATGTTTCTCACGCAACATCATTCATTTACACGTTGAATTAGTCTTTGACATTTTGGGTGATACGAATGCTGCTTTGGTAGCCCATTTACTGCCAAGAAACATATTTGTAGAAACAAGCTGAGAAAGCAAACCAATGCTTGCAGAAAAATAAGCACTACTCTATCCAATTTTTGCATTATTTTTCCAATAACTGAAAAACTTTGAAGACAGATACAGATAGATACACAGAAATAACTTGAAAGGTAATCACTTCTTCTGTCATTTTCAGATTGAGCTATCAAAAATTGTTTCACTGTACTGATACAATATAAAGTTATAAATTCACTCAAAACTGGATGTATGGTAACGTTTTTTCCCCAAGAAGAAAGGCTTTAAATGTGAAGCATCTTTGTATAACATTGTTTAACACTGTTTTCCTAAAAATAGTATGTTACTGACCCTGCTTCCCATCAGCTACTCATGAAACCTGAAGTATTCCATTTCATAGGTGGTTTCTGAGTACACAGAATACCAGAGAAGATATAAAGTTTGCTCATTCCAATCCCCATCCTCTAGTCCTTGGCATTTTAAGACAAGATTTCTTTCCATTTTTTAGATCTTAATAATTCTTCAGTTGGTTTTTTTTTTCCCCTCCAATGCACAAAGAAAAAAGTATGTGACATGAGAGAAGAAAAGAGAAATAAAAGGGTATTTTTTTCACAAAGTTAAAAAGGAGGAGCTGAGGTGTATACAAATCCATAATTACTTTCCAGCAGCAGCATTTTACTGTAATTACTGGGATGATGATAATTTGTGGTATGATTCTGACCAGATTTTGACCCCTTTTCTCTCACAGCTGAAAGTTAGCAGGACAGTATGCCTGCCATCAGGAGTGCTAAGGTAACACAACTCTGTGTTTCAGGGTGCGAGTAGGGTCTTGCTTACAGTGAATACAGACAATGACATTAAAGGAAGTTTTACATGATCTTGGAGGCACAGAAGATGCATTTCACGCCTATCGTTGCCAAGCAAACATCATTCTACTGATATGAGACTCTCATCAGTCCTATCATTCATTACATATTTATAGTATATACCAGATCTGGTACAGAGGAATCGTTCACAATTTCAAAGTAATTAATTTTTTCCACTCAATTACTATAAATAGATGTTGACATGTAAGACAGAGGAGTCTGGCAGAAGTTTTGTGTGCACAGGCTTCATGTTGGACTGTCTGCTCTTCACTTTACTCAGTCGCATATAAATTGCCATTAGTCCACACATTCTGAGGATCACAAGGTGCCCATAAAACTTGTACAAAATAAATGGCAGCAAGAAAAATGCAAGTGTTCCTATCACTTCCCCCAGCCTGGAGCAATGGGAAGCCTAACCCCAATTCCCTAGCCTTGCAATGGGGATCTTGAAATTGGGCTGGTTTCACTCAGGCAGAACCTAGATTATTTTAACAAATATAACTGTAACACAAGGCCTGAAGCATAAATATTCCATCTATTTCTAACAAACTCAGCTGGGAATCTTACTGCACACCCACTATATCATGCTGAGCTGAGGTATGCAAGTCCAGACAAACAGGAAGATCTTATCAGCTACTATCTACCCATGTATGGATGAAGCTATAGACAAGAAGATAATATGAGATCAAAAGTGTCTGCATTTCACTCAGAGGCATACAGCTCAAGCATCCCCAGGCTTGCTGTGGAAGATAACCATAAAAAAAATCAAAGAAATACTAAGTGGACTTCCAATGGGACCCCATTTCTGGTTACTTCACCATCATTTCTTCATTTACTGCATTAGACAGTTCATGTCAGGATTCTGCTTTCAAAAAAGCTCATGCTGAGTTTCCTAATTCTCCCCTGCATTTTATAAAGCAGGAACCACAAGATCTTGCTGCTAGAGACAGGGGCCTGAAGACCTACATTGTCCATTTCTTAAATCACTGTTACAAGCTTTCTGCCAACTTGTAAAGTAGTAGCTAGATTTTTGTGTTTTTTTTGTTTTAACTTAAGATTTAAGTGCTTTTAACAATAGCACTTCAACCTAACAGGTCTTCAAAACATAGAGAAGATGCTAATTAATAAATACGCCTAGGACAGTGAAAGCATGTAAAGTCTGAATGATAAAACACAATGTATCTGAATACTATGATACCAGGTGATAAAAGGAGGGGGAAAAAATAATTCTTAAAATATCCTCAAACTCAAATAATTTGAAACGTATAATTTAATGTTACCCTAACTAGCTCTGAAGAAAAGCAGTGAAACATTTAACAAAGTTTATGAAACCAAAGGGGAAATAATAAGGTTGCTATCTGCAACATTAATACCTCCCATAAAAAAAAAACAGACATTCCCCTTAGCACAAAGGCATCATCTAAGAACTGCTTATTCAGAGAGGATCTCATAAACTACCCATACAGAGCTTATCTCCCAGTCTAGGAACAAGTTTAATAGGGTCAAGAACCAATGGCAACAGTTTTTATAACAACAGAAGTTGGAAAGAGGCCTATCAGGGGATTTTGGGGCAGTGCAATTCAGATACTATTATGCCAATTGGCTTTTGACCTTAGACTAACAATTAAATTACATGGATTTTTATGATGCTGATAATATGTAGACTATAAATTAATTTTCTGATCAATGGAAGTGTAAAATTACAGAACTTAAGAACCATGACATCAAATTTTGCTGCTTTATTGTCTTTTTATTTTATTGGGAAAAATGACCATATTCCCAGCAGTCACTGAATCATGAATTCATGCAGTTGCCCGCTTTTAAAAAGAACTTATCAAAGTAAAACTTCTTGCTCCCTAACTATGAAATACCCAAAGCTGCATCCCAAATAGGATAAGCAGGTTGCTACAGCCCTTTATATATCGAGCACTAAGATATCAAATGTTTGTGTTATACCTTGAAATTTCTGTCATAGTTCTTTTTCAAGTTAGTTGGTCCTAAGAGATCAGATACAGTGCACAGCTAATGTGGGAACATTTGAGAAAGCAGACAAGCAACCAGGGAAAGTGACCAGTCATAACTCATCCCAATAGCTTTACATTACATTACAAGAACTGACACTTTGCAGTGTCTATACTCCACACACATTGGAAATACAGCTGTTCCTTAACTGGCATAAGGACTTTGACACTGTAAAGGGAGGCAAAGATAAAAGCAGGAACTAGTGAAGCGTTAAATTGCTAAATTGCGCATGTCCGCATGTCAGAACAGGGAAGATGAGGAGACTGTAGTGCTGCAGCCACAGGCATCAGAGTAAATTTTGGTGAAGGATCCGCCAGACTGGCACAGCAAGGCACAAGTCTGCTTCTCCTTCACCCTCCCAGCCAGCAACAGTAGCATTTGGATGAGACCATGAAGACATGGGATATTCAGTCCTACATGTGCATCCTAAATTCAGCATGAGCTTCCGCTGCTCCTATGCTGCCTATCCTCAATTTTAAAAACAAAGTTGCTAGAAGTACGTTGCAGCTCCATCTTGTCCCTCAAAAATTTTCTGGTTCCTTAAACATGAAGAAATTAAATATTTCTTCCCTCAAAATATGTATTTGATATAAACTATATTTTTAATTGTTAATCAAGGTGGGTTTTTTCTGTATTCAATTTATTTCTTTAAAAATAACTGATTACTGCTTAATACATGGATTAAATATGAGTATTTCTCACCTCTCAGTGATTATTCTAGAACTTATTCCCCTTTCTCTGAACATTATGTCGGCTGCTGATATACCCCCTGCTAACAGACATTTTATTGCTTGTTTATGTGAATTATAGTATGACAAACAGAGTGACAACATGCTCATTAGATAAACACTTGTCACACCAAACTAGATTAGTATCTTTTTGCAAAGAGGATTGAGTTTAATCAGTTATAAATAATAACTGAATAAATCAGAGCTCCTGTAACACCTGTAAACACTCAAATGGGAAATGAAACGTCATTTAAAGCAGAAAACGTTGCTTACTAAGATGTAAAATATATGTATTTTCCTGATGGTATTGGTGGTTTGTACAGGCATATATATTTTACTGTTCTGCACCTGGAGATTCTTTTAAACAGCACAACATGGCAGCATCTTTTCACTTGCACTCTGGTCTGCAATTCTATGTACTTTTCATGACCATATCTTTTACATTATATAATTAAAAAAAAAAAAATCTTCCTTAGTAAAGATGACAGAAAAAATTAAAGTTCCAAGAAAAAGAATACCATACTGGAACAGGAATTTACTTCATGCTACAGGCTTTCTTTAGCAGAAATTAAATAAGGCAAACTATTTTCACAGAAAGGATAAATTTTGTGATTTATCAGTTAAATTAGTAACTTGATCACTCAAATAAGAAGGCTAAGGAAGACATTAATAGACTTTTTTTTTTTCATGCTGCCAGCATAGAATTAATTGCTACAATATGTTCCTGCAATAGAAGAGGAACAGGTGAAAATTTTTTACAACAGTCTACAACCCCTTTACAGGAAGTAGCACAGCAGATGGAGTAACTTCTTGCTACTTATGGAGAAAAAAATGTCCTGGTAGGACGGTAGGGCATTGGAACATGTCCCCCCAAAGAGAGTTTGTGGAAACTCTAGCTCTTCAGAAATTCAAGATACAGCTGAAAAAAGCTTCATCCTAGTCGATGGTGAGCAGGAAGTCAGTTACTCCTTTCAACGACCAATTTTACGTTTTCTGTCTTACACAGTGAGTGATCACGTCTCCTAATTTTATCATAGAATACATTGGCCACTCACTGTTTTTAAGAGGGCTTTAATAAATAACATTGATCTCTTGCTGGTTTATGAGTAAATTTCAGTTTGTAAGCTACTTGTAACTGTCTTTGCCTATAGCTTTACGCCTTACTTCAAGATGCAAAATTTAAACCTTTTCTTAAAAACTGAGAGCTCCACAAATTTGCATTAGAATCACATTTTATGTGATTAGATATTAAGCCCTCCAGATGACAAGGAACATTCTAGTTGTGAATAATTCCTTTCCTCTCCTTTTTCTACCATGAATTGCAGCCATACCCTTTTTTTAATGTTAGAAGAAATCTAACACGCACAGATATATACATATATAGATAGATAGATATAGACATATGCAGGATTTTAAAATGGCAAGTCCTTAGAGCTCACAATACTGCTGAATAGGTAGATTCAGATGAAGTGAAACTGCTTTTTTTCCCAGCATCTCAGGCTGGAAATAAAGTGGGGATTATTAAGAGGAAGGAAAGGTTGGGATTGTTTTACCTGCCTGTCATGGGCACAAAGGAAGGAGGGTGATAAGAAGATTAGATACTTTACATTTCAGGAGATTTTTATTAATTTTAAATGAATTAATGTAATGTAAATATTCACAAACAACTATAACTTCCTCATGAGCACACTTGAGCAATATGCAGTTATTCAATTGATTGTGCAGTCTTCAAGGAAGAACCGTTGAACCAGCTTTTACATTCACATCCTACAAATATGTGCTATGTTAGAAAACTGACAATTCAGACAGGTCTGTTCTACTTTTGTAATACAACTGAAATTATTTTATCATGAAATAGAATTAGCTTTTGAGACTAGCTCATACCTGTCTATGAAGCATCTTTCTCATAAAGTGTCTCAAGTTCAGTTAGATTTTCCTATATAAGTTTGAGGGAAAAGAAAAAAAAATCAAACTTGAGCTTCAAATGCAAATCAAAGCCAAATGGAAATGTTATGACTTTCAAAATCATAAGGAGAAACAGGACGTTAACTATTTTGCAAAATTGCACTCATAATATACATGAAAACTAGATAGTTTTGATGAAGATCTTACTAATTACTCTTGATTAGGTGACTGCAGAAGAGAAATACTGAAACAATATGAGGAAATATTAATCCGCCTTAGTTTTCCATTCTTTTTAAGGCTTTTCTTTCAGACATTATCTGCCAGAAACAAACACATACTTCATTATGTGGCAGGACTAGGGGTAATAAACAAAAGCTGGAACACAAAAACTTCACTTAAGGAAAAAATTCTTTACTGTAAGGGTGAGGCAGCCCTGGCACAGGCTGCCCAGGGAGGGTGTGGAGTGTCCTTCTCTGGAGGTATTCAAAACCTGCCTGGACGCAGTCCTGTGTGATCCGATCCAGGTGGACCTGTTTGAGCAGGGGAATTGGACTAAATAAGATCACTAAAGGTCCCTTTCAACCCATACCATTCTATGATTCTGTGGTTCTATGTTTTCTCAAGTTGCCTAAATGGCAGCAGCGTTGCCACAGTGCAAATCATTGTTTTAAGCCTGCAGAATTGCAGAGTGTTGCACAGCAAATATTTCACTGTGATAGCTACTAGCCACATGTATAACATGCAGCCTTATCTTATTGCAAGCTGGAGAGTATTTTTGTTGACTTCAGCAAAAATCAGCCAAATGCTTCATAAATATTAAGGCCAAGACTCAAAAAAAAAAACCAGCATAGAAATACAGAATTAGCATCTTTCCTATCAAATTAATTTTATCAGATAATGAAAAGAACATAAAGCTGACACATACTTGTGCATCTGGAAAGTGGTTACATATGCTAGTCTCTAATTTAAAGGTATTTATTTTAATGACTCTAGGCCTAATTCTGATTCTCATGAAGTCAACAGAAAAACTCCTGCTGAGCATGAGAAGAGCAGATGGTTTTAATTCAGCATGGAAATTTTCAGCAACACTCAAGGAAGCTTCTTCAGTCCAAAGATTAAAGATGAGATTGGTATACATCACTTCTTTACCTTTACACCCACTCCCACATCATTTAGGATTCTAATTAAAAAAAACCCCAAACATATGCAATATGTAAAATCCTTTAAAGAAATGAGTATTCCTAGCACTGTTAGGGAAAAGGGCAGTGCTGCAGTGAAAAGGGCTTGACTCCAAGCTTCTGGGAAGACACAGGCAGCTGTAAGTGTGGGGCTGCCTTCCGAGGCCACAGCTCCTCCTCACTGATCTGAAGGGACAAGCCAATATGGATCATTTCAGCCACCATGTGCCACTGCCTGGTCCCACAGCATTATCGGCCACCTTCCTTTCCCCCAGCAATGAATTTTAAGCATCCAGAATCCTCTTTCTGAGCATAGTACGTTCAATATTGCTAAGTTCTTCTGCAACCAAAATATTAATTTAGTAGGGCACTGCCTCCCAATATTTTCAGTCATTGAGTGCTAAATGTTGAAGACCACTTTAATCTCTGGTCAGTTACAATTTCCTGTGTGTAAATAACAAGAGGTCCTCAACATCTCACCTAAACTCTATCCAGAAAGCTTTAAGCTATTGCAAAAATCACCATTTGAACAGCATTCACTTTCCATAAATCATTTCATAAGAGCAACGACTTCCTCACTAAGAACTCCTTTCAGAAAAAGATTACGTCTACACTTCTTTGAAGAAGGTGTATTGGATTTCCCTTCAGAAAGACATTCTAGTGGGAGATGATAAGGCCACAAAATGGATCGCTTCATCAAAACACAAGCGTTGGATGGCTTAGCTGTTATAGCTGTCTTTTGCTTATTTTGGAGACTGTTTTGCTGTTTTTTGCATGAATAACAACTTGGCAGCTCTGAGATCTTTGAGACTTTATCGAATAACTCTTCACTCCAGTGCCCTCCAATAACTACTGGTATCTATTGCGACCCACCAGCTTTTCACTTTGGTCAAAGTGTTTTATCGGGTCTCCAGAACCAAAATGCTCTGTAGGATGACACTGCTATTATGATTATTTGTCCTTCTTTACCAAAAGAGGACACAATACCCTTTTCTAAAAGTACATTAAACATTGAAAGCAGAAAACTTTAGTCTATGTTTTCAGCCTCTTCAGTCACTGACATTTTAGGAAAGACTGCCATGGGCACAGAAATGAATCTACCAAATCTTAAATCTTCTCAGTCTTTACAATGTACACAATGACTGAAAAGGAAGAATTAATATTTACAGTCAGATTCTCTAAAGTTCCATAATCCTTGAAGGATATTCTAATAACCCTGATGGGCTGAAGGAAATACATGAATTCCCTCAAAGTGAGCTCTTTATTTTAATTCCTTGTGTCATATCTAAATCACAATCACTCTCTCATATCAGTTTTATATTTGATCACTGAGCCATTCAAAGCCTCGGTTCACAAATCAGTGAATTCAGCAGCAGGATCTAGTCCTCACCAGAGATTCTCCCAGGACCATGACAAACCTCTTCAAAGAATATATAAATTTTGACCAATAAAAATTGAAATAAGAATAAGCCTTTACAAATCTCTCAGCCAAAGCTAACTGGCACAGACAAAATCTGTTATCCTTAATTCAATGTTTAATATTATTCACATAGACTCTTCTGAGAAAAACACAAGATTAAAGAAAAAAAATATTAAACATGAAGACTGCATCTTGCAAAGCAGAACAAATTAACATCGTAATTTGACTTATGCTTTCATTTTCAACTATAAAAATGAAATGTGTTGTAAAATAACTTTGATAACATACCACTGAGGTCACCCTGAGTAGATGTTGATAGCAAGTGATTATGAGAGCACACGTCTCTCTCTATGTGTGTCTTCTACTGCATCATCACTTTTGCAGACTGAATTATTAGCGACTGTAGAGCAAGGATGTATGTGTCACCACACTGTGTTAATAAAATATTAAATTATAAGTAAACCACAGTTTGGAGGCTGCAGAGGGAAATCAGGATTGTAACACAGACAAGCATGAGGTCATAGCAGAGGTCTTGGAAGTGGAAGGAATGAGATGATCCCAGGGCTATAAACAACTCACCAGCATTCAAATACTAGTTGCTAAAGAAATGCAACTTGAAAATATGCATAAAAGTGGGTTTAGGGATAAAACTAAAATGAAGAAGCATCCACATATATCAAACACACTATATCTAATAAATTCCACTACAGCATGCAATTGAGAAACACTGGAGCATATATTTGTGTTAGTAAATACAATAAAATTACTTCAAACAGACCTCAGAGTGAGGAAAAACAAGCCATCAAACTTCAACCTTTTCCTGGCAAAAAGGAGGAAGAAACAACCAATATCAACTTTACACTCCTCCAGATGAGGAACTCATCTTGCTGACAAGTTGTAATGATAGCCTTCTTTTCTTTTTGGGAGGATTGTAACACCAAAAAAGGATCAGATACTAGAAAGTTTGCATAGATATGTATCACTGTCAGGAATGAGATCTTATTGGATAATTTGGACTATAAAACTCTGCATCATTGTAACTGGCCTAATAATAATTATTTCAGTAGGATGTTAGAACTTCAGCTAAACTAACAACAAATCCTTGGCTTCGCAAATCACGTGTGTTTCTTTCACCCACGTAACTGCAAAAGGAGTTCGGTCAGGTGCCTCAGCCTTGAGAACTGGCTGACCATATGACAGGGCTGATAATTGGTATGAGAGGTTCAGCTTTCTGTTTCAATGTAACCCAGAAGCGATTCACAGCAATATTTCTCTGCTTCAGTCAGATGGGAAGCTTTCAGGAGATAATTTGCCCTTGATTAAGAATCACCAGGAAATTAATAAAAACAATAATTAACTAATAACATAAAGCTCATTACTGAAAGGAAATTTACCCAAATCTCAGTCCACATTCTCAAAGGCAGAAAGCATGGAAAATGGAAAGATGACAACATCCTTTCATACCTTAACTTTCCAACAACAACCAGGATAGAAAGATATCCACTCTCATGATATAGGTTCTGATTAACTAGTGAGCATCACATGAGGAAATCAGCACAGAGTGCTACCTACAGCCCTGAACTCTGAACTGGTATGTGCTTTGATGAAAAGAAGAAAAAGAAGCCTATAAAAAGCTATCTATCTGACACATAAATAACAGGGGCAATTAACTAGATGAATCTTCTGTTTATCTTGGCAGAGGATGCATTTAAGATGTCTATACTCATCATGAAAATATTGCTGGATAAAACATTGACACACAAAATGGAAGCTTTATCATCTCACAGTCAATGTAACTATATTTTTACAGCTTTTTTTTTAAAAAACTGCCTTACTCTCTTTCCTCACAGAAAACTCAAACTAACAAAATCACTCTGCAAGAGCTATCAGTGAGAGTTATGAAACCCTTGTCCACTCTTCTTACAAAGACTAGATCTCTTATTCTGAGATCTCTCAGCCCTGCAAACAAACTTCTTATCATCTTCAAGCACTGCACAATCATTGCTACAGCACTGCACAATGAATAAGTATTTGAAGACCACATTCTCTACATTTGCACAAGATCTACAAAATTCAGTTGAAACAGGTATCTCTGCAGGTCTTTCACTTGCTAAGAGAACTCTCTGGGTGACTTCTTGTTTTGATTCACCAAAGTTGATTTTTAAATTTTGTCGACTACACAAATCTCTTTCTTTCTTGAATATCTTACAGGTATTTTTAATGAAGAACAGAAGAAAACTTTTCCTCAAGTTCAGGTTCATGTTTCTTTACATACATCTTTTCCTATATATAGCTATAAAAAATACAGATGCAAATCATAACATTTTCTTCCATCTTGCAAAAAAATTCACTATTTTCTAGAAACCTAGATATTTCAGGTACCTGCTCTCACTCCTTAAAGTAGACTGGTCTTAAAATGTTACTTACTGCTTCAAGATTTCTTAGCAGGATGTTGTGATGTCCACCAGGCTGGTGTAGGAAATAAATCTGTATGACACTTGTCTTTCCCTGCCACATCTTCCCCTTCTGCTAAATTCCATGGAAGATATTTAAGAGAAGTTTAGAAGAACACAGCTGTACACAAGCAACATTTTTTCCCCCTCTGTAGGTCTTAGATACATTGTTGGAATTCTCTTTCTTAATGTCATCAAAGTGACACATCTTTTATCGAAATCTTGAATCTGTTCATCAAATTGTCATCCCCTCCCAAAAATGTTTCTTATCTGCTTGTGTGGGATGCAATTGCATAGGTACAGAAAGTCTCAGAGAAGTTATCAAGTTCTAAATTTTTTTAAGTTCTAAAGCTTGAAAGTTTCCAAAAAATAAAAAAGTAGCGCTTTTTCCTCTAACGCAAATAGATACACATTAAAATGTCTTCTAGTTCCAGTAAAAAACATGCAGTTCAGAAAGAATAATATTAGTGCTACTGTGTCATATAAACATTGAAAG
The DNA here is from genome assembly GCA_013401255.1 of Urocolius indicus. NCBI lineage: Eukaryota > Metazoa > Chordata > Aves > Coliiformes > Coliidae > Urocolius > Urocolius indicus. Next base: position 132,358 of record WBNH01008459.1, on the reverse strand, counting down.
AACTGTCCTTGCCAGTGTGCCACATACCTAGGCTACATGAGCACATGAACACATGGCACACTGGATGGTGAGGGCATTTGTAATTAATGGAAAGTGTGGCCAAACAGGCTTCAAATAAAGACAATCAGGAGACACATACACTGTTTTTGGCTCTTACTCAGGTTTACTGTACAGCCCGAGTTGCAAGACAAAATAGCCTGTCCTTCAAACTCTGCCTGTAAAAACAAGTTAGTGTAAGCAGCTGCCAGGAAAAAGATTGCACAGTAATGATACTGGATCTGATTTATGATTTCAGAATATTTAGAAGGAGCTGCGATCCACATGATCCATTTCATGTTATTTTGTCTTAATACAGAGGCAAAGAGTTTAACAAAGTCATAGACCATTGCTAACATATAGCAGGAGAATGGTTTACAGTTTCATAATTCAAAACATTTCCTCACATGGCACTTATTTCAGGATCATTTGCCAATTCACTGTTCTGTAAATACAGCACCAGACCTTAATTTATGTACCAAAACCTGTACTTGGACTCAGTGAAACCTTCCTGAATTTTGAGGAATTGTGTGCCTGGGTAAGCTGCTAGCAGACACCTAAAGGTCTTTCTTGATCACACTATCCATTGTGATCATTTAACCCATAATTTGGATTAAAAGAAATAGTTTGCTAAAATATCACTGACAACGGTACTAAAGTAATAACTATTTAGCCTTAATAAGTTATTGTAACAGTTATCATGTTTTCTGTTCTCCCCAAATCTTACTAGTGTATAGCACCTTAAAACATTTTGTGCTGTGGTTTTAAGAATTTTTTTTTTCTCTAAAAATTAAGAAAGGTAGTCAGATCCTGGGTGAAAAATCACAAATTACTATCTTTGCAGAAGAAAACCAGCTTTTATAGCGATAGCCTTCCAAAGTGCATACTAATGATTGCACTAAAAAATGGATACTAAATACAAAATGCAAGGAATATATAAGAATTTTTTTTTCTACCTGTTTTGTACCTGTTGCATTAAAATATCTATATTTTATAGCATTAAAACTTCAAGCTTTGATACGATTTTATTCAATGGGCAAAAGGCACTGAAGTGTTGGTAAAAAATTACTGAAGACCTATGTTTGGATACTTTTCAATAGTTCAGACCTGAAACACTATATACACAGCTTCACCTAAAGCAAGTGCAAGGTGGAATCTAGTCACTAAAAACACCTTTAAGCAATGAAAGCGTTCACGCTACTGAAACCAGATCAAACAAAAGATTTAACAAAAGGTAGTAAAGAGTTCTGATACAGTTGTACATAACAGTCTCATGGCCTTACAAGCAGATCAATTAGCACAGCTTAGACTTGTGTTCCTCTTTGAGCAGATGTTGTGGAACAAATCTCATGTGCCTACAAAGAGTATATGTATGTCACTTTGATGCTGCAAACTCTCTCTTCTGCCTCAGGCAATATCACTAACAATAAATCATACTGTTTAAAATTTCTACTGACCCTCAAGACACCAGCTGGCATCCTGTATGCAGCATATCTGCAATCTGTGTTCAGATTTCTGCTTACTGCCAAGGAAAGTGCCACCTTTCTCACTTTGGAGGCTTTCTCCATTGATTGACATGTTACAGAAGAGTTATACACTATCCATTAGTAGCAAATAGATGGCACATAGAACGTAAAATTTACAAAAGACGAAGTCATGTTACTTTTATTGGCAATTTACATTTAAATTAGTTGATCCTTCCTCTTGTACAGCTCAACTATTTCTGGTCTTTTTTAATGGCTCTCTAAATTTGGCTTGTGATGGAAACATTTTCCATTTTTTCTCATTCTTAGACCTAATTGTAATGGGAGAACCTGAGACAACAACTAGTTTTTTAAGAACTGGTCTTTCTAGTCCCTGCTTTTTGAGGAGACAAGGGTTGTCAGCTTGGATTTTCCAGACTCAGCCCAACTGGTACATGAAAATTGAACTGTAATTATTTCTCATTTTGATAGTTTTGCTTTTCATTCTTGCACACTGTGAACACAGGGAAACCATTAACTACACCATCTTAACAGAGGTTATTACATTTCACAGACAACGATCTGAAGAGGAATGGTTTATTGACCTCTCACACTTACTGTGTGTTCCTACATTATTGTAATTCCATCATCTTTCAGGTCAGAGGGAAAAATACTTCTAAAATTCAGATTCTTGAGCATGTCAGAGTAGTCATCAGAAAAGAAACCCAACACATCAAAATATATCAAACTCTCTGAAATACTCTTCCGCTGCATTTTCAGAAAGTGGAAGCAAAAGCATCGCCTTTCACTTGTATTCTCTTCAGCATGAGCTGATCAGTGCCAGAGTAATCACACCATTCACCTGTTGACATGTAACTCAAACATAGGAACTACTGATATCTGGTGACTCAAGTACTCAAATACAGAGAGTAGTATTTTCCCTTAACCCAAATCTATCTTTCTGATAGCAATGAATTCTACAGTTTACCTATAGCGTAGTGTTCATCAATGAAACACAACTGTCCTTGACTTAGATGGTGGCAGCTGCCTGACTGTGAACACCAATTACACCAAACAGCAAGGATGGGAAGAGAAGACAGTACTATCATCAGCTGAAGCTACAGGGCAGATTAATCTAACCAAACCTAATTACCTGCCTGGATTTTGGCCAGTACACGACTGGAGTTACCAAACTTGCTTCTAAAAAAGCAGCCTGTGAACTTCAATTATCTTAGTGGTCAAGGTCTTGATTTTATATCTCGAAGGCAGCAACTCCAGCAACACAATTATATTGGTCTGATACTGACTCAAAGGAAGAAGTGGCACTTGTTAAAGTACCATCATGTCCCATAGCACATAAATGTTAATTAGCATTCTTTTTCAGAAATTATGAGATGCTCTAGTCCTGCACAGTGTGAGATTTGATGAGATGAGTGTACTGGATGGTATAGTTAATAAATCAGTTTACTGTACAACCTCATTTCTTTAATGAAGAGCAAATACCTGAGCCTTAGCAAAGCACTAGCCCCAGGTATACACATGCAAAACAAAATGCTGAATTTAATTCTTTCATGTTCTCTCTGAAACAGGGAATGCTGACCTACCGCTAGTCATTAGAGAATGTACTCCTGTCAGGGGGCAACACTAAGTATAAACTTTGATGTCAGAATTAAAAACATACAGAAGAGATGAGTGTCAAGGCCATTATGAGACAATAACCAGTAGAGATATAGTTTTCATGAGGGAATAACTTCTAAAAGCTGACAAGAGCTGTCAAGATGTCAAGCCAAGAGAAGAGCCAGTGCAATTAACACATACTAGGCTTCAATCTACTGGGAGGGAAAAAAGTAGGATTTATTTTGGACAACTACAATTTAATAAATGGAAGTGTCAGTTCCTCTATAGAGCATCCATTAAAGCCTACTAAAGTTCAGAACCTCTTACAGTATCTGTCATGGTAAGCAACACACTACTATTTCATATTTTGAGCACTTTTACTGTCAATGACAGCAGTTACATATGTACAAAAAAAATTTTCCTTAGCAATGTACCAAGCAGTTCACTTTGAAAAAAACATCTGTGTTCTAAGAAGTGAAGAGTATTTTAGACTTTTATTAGGACCACTGTGTGATTTGTTAATTTATTTTTTATTTTCAAAGCACACACAAGAATGAGTGCTTGAAGTGAATTGCTCAGAAGGGAATGAAATACCACTTCTTTACATCCTCCAGTTATGCACAATCCCTGCCTGAGGAGTGAGAGGCACCTATTGAGGGGGCCTGTCGCTGCAGAGAGCCAAGCAGCCTCCTGCATGTCTGCAGCCACTTCCCACAGGAAGATGAGCTCTCCCTCAATAAGTACAGGAGCAGTCAGGGTATTAATCCCCTCCCTGACCTCACCTGCTGTCCCTGTTTCCCTCACTTCCACTCCCCATTAAATTCAGACCTTTCACAGTGTGCAGAGCCATTAACTTTCCTGTGTGGCTCACTCCGTGAGCTCAGAACTGCAATTCTGCTTTTCCGTCCTTCTACTTGAAAGTCAGAACAAGAACTGGGCTTGCTTTACCTTCAGAATCACCCACATTATGCAGTGGACTAAGAAAAAAGTATGTACACTACTTGAACTCGTTACTTTCTGCTGTCTGCTTAATATCAAATATCTCCAATTCAGATGACAACTTGAGGGATGTGCAAAGAAGTCAGTCCCCTCTGTGCATACACACATAGGAAGGCACAGAAGCCCCCTTGTAGCAGCACATTTCCATTGTACAATGAGCAGGCAGAGAAGCTGTCCTCAAAGCTGGACGTAAATCTTGAATCCCTTTAGAGGAATAAAAATCTCCCAAACCTAGAACTTTTTAATACACAATCTTTTTTCCTTACTATTGATAACAAAAATGATATGAAATTATATTTGCCCTGTTGATCTTGCTAATTGAGGCAGAGAGATGAGTCATTAGCTATTTTGCCTTCCCTTTGTTCATAGCCAGGCAGATGCGTAAAGCCAAAGCAAGATACCTGAACAGTGCTTGAAAAGAAAATCTGCTACCCACAGAGTCATTTGGAAAAGAATAGTTACCATTTAAGACATTATCTGCAGTTATTTAAGTAAAGTAACCCCTACCTCAGCATCCTAAGCGAGGTTGTTCAACACCATTTAAAGGCTGCCCAGCTCTCATTATTGCAAATCCTATAGCTCAGCTGTTATGAGAGCTTTGCTTGGACAGCCCCTTCACCTCACTCTGAGTATTTTTTTTTTCAGGAGGAAAAAAAAAAAGAATCCTAAAATAGGCTTGGATATAGTGTATGCCTTGCAGGAATTTTGGCATGGGGTAGATGGACATCTGCTTCAGGCCTGACCTACTTCTATGCATCTGAACACAAAAAGCTTGCTGTAAATATTTCCTGTAGAGTACTTCTTTTAGCTGTTCATCCCCTAGTGGTTTCGCCTGCCCCTCAGAAACCTTTTTTGCTCTTTGACATCCAAGTTGAACTTTGTTATATTGGGTCAAGCCATTTGAAGACTTGGCAGCGTTGGTCACTAAGGACTAACTCAGAGTAGAACTTACACTGCGCAAAAACACCAAGTGCTCAATGAAGAGGTTACAGCCCTTTTATACAAAGCAGATGTGAGGCAGGTTGACTATAATAGTTTATCTTAGATGATGTTTTTAATACATTTCTCATTATACAATACAGAATTTTAACCAGCCTTAGAAAGCAGGCAGATGCCACTAATTGAGTATATTCCATAGAAATGTAAATCATGTAACTACAGGCAGAAATAAGTGAAGAAAAGGAAGTAACCCACATCAGTAGCAGGTGTTTTACTCACATCTAAACAAAGGAAAAAAGAAAGATTCATTAAGCAAGAAATGAGTCTTGAGATGGCATAGAAGGAAACTTTCCTGCCTGGGGCAGAGACGTGGGATTGCAAAGAGAGACTAGACAGAAGGAGAAGTGTCAGCAATTCATGCTAGCTTAACGTTAGTTTAGCAAAACAGAGTGAAAACAACTAAGTATGAGTTTGATAACCATCATTTTAATCCTTCATGGACTTATTTTACTTATTTTCAAAATGTCTCATTTGTGAGTTCATTTTCAAATCAATGTAGCCTTCCATCTTGTATCACACCTAGGGACAGGTATACCATGCTGTTTGTCTATGAGACAAAGACTACTGATAACCTCAAGTGTCCTTAAATGAGTGCCCTGCTCTGGCAAAGCTCACAGTACTTGGTGTGCCTACATGAAAGCCTCCTTTGGCCAGAGGCACAGTTGCTTTCCTTGCAGTCAGTAGAAGGACAATAACATAGTGGAGGCAGATGCACAGAGGCAAAGAGAAGACCTGATCCTTAAGGGAGTCTATGACAATGATCCATAACCTCTGGTACTGCTGTAACCCTTCACTTCCATGCTATCACTGTGAGTCTCTTGCTTCACTTCCAGCTCTCATTACAAGCAATTTGTAGGGAGATATATCCCTCCGTAGTTATAAAGCATGTAACACAAGATCCTATTCCAGATATGAACATACAGATGCCAGTGCAAGCAAGCACTTAGCAGCTATACTTAACAGCTATATCTATATATAGATATGAAAAACCTGTTTAAAAAAATAGCGTTAAAGAAGGTAGTGGTTACAGCTGCAGACCTAACTTTTTTGTGTTCTCTCTCGGTATTACTGGGCACATCAAGACTGCTTGTAAGACAACAGTAGTAAGTTGTATCAGAGAAGCTAGGCATTTAAAAGTAGTAGCATTAATAATGAATTAACTTGAATGAATATTATTTATTATTTACATTACAGTATATCATGTATCTTTGGTCTCTAATTTAAGAAAAGATGCAACATGCTGTTGGAAAAGACAATTCAACAAAAGAGAAGGAGGCCTGCAGGAGAAAGGCAGAGTCATGTAGACTGCTTGTATTTATATGTTCTTCTGCAGATGGAATATCTTAAAAAAAATAATTCAACCAAAAGATATCAACGCTTTCAATTATTTGATGTTGAACAACTATTCTTTTGCCAAACATGGAGAGTTGGGAAGAAATTGAAAGGTCCTTTACAGCATAATTCAGGTTTGTCACAAGGACATTTGTCATGAACAAGCACAGGTGAAAGCATAGTAAGAAACTAGGAGGTATTATTGGATATCCTTAAGATGAAAGAAAAGGCTCAGCAAGACTGATGGCAAGGATACTCTTCTAGCTTTCCTTTCTGTTCCCTCTTGAAATCTTAAACAAAGGCTACTGTTTGCCAACAGAGGTCAAAACAGTCTCAGTCACCAAACTGCTCAGCTGATTTTTTTCCTTCAAATAGTCACAGAGCCCTGATTTCAATCTTATTTCATTAATTTGCAGTGTGAGGGTAGGGAAAGGTTAAATCACAAAGTCACTCAGACCTTTACTGGACAGCTGTAGGCATAGCACTAACTAAAAAAACAAGTCTGAACAAAAGCTAACCAGCTAACTACTGCAGCTTAAGCCCAAAATCCAACCACAGACACAGAAGAGGCTCCCCAGCTAAATTGTTCTACAATTGCATTAATAAGGAATTAACTTGAATTAATATTATTTATTATTTACATCACAGTATATCACAGGTCTCTTGGCTCTAATTTAAGACAAGATGCCACATGTTGTTGGAGCAGATAATTCAACAAATGAGAAGGATGGCTGCTAGCAAGAGAAAGGTACAAACTATGGAAGCGATAGTAGGTTTCCCTGAAGTGATGGTTCTTAGTCAGTAGAAAAAAAAGTATGAAAAAAATAAAAACCACATAGAAAAAATAGTAAAAGCTTTGTTCATATTTTAGACTTTGCTGAACACTCCTAGAGCGGTTTAGGAACTTGAAGACACTTCACAGTATCATAGAATCACAGAATCATAGAATGGTAGGGGTTAGAAAGGACTTTAGAGATCATTTGGTCCAACCCCGTGCTAAAGCAGGTCCACCTAGATCAGGTCACACAGGAACGCGTCCAGGCAGGTCTTGAAGACCTCCAGGGAAGACTTCCATTTCTGTATAACCTGCTATTGAGCTGCAATTAAAATACATACAGTAATCATTGTTTCTACTGTAGCATTAGTCTGCCTGAGGAAACCACAGTGCTAGTCATCTGCTCAAGGCATAGAACCTTTCTTTAGATGTACTGTGAGTTAACCCCTAGGTCTGCAGAGATCCTTACATCCTACTGCACCCAGCGTGCTGACTGAGCAAGAGTCAGAACTTCAGGGAAACCTACTATCGCTTCCATAGTTTGTCTCCTCACGTCTCTTCACAAAAGACAATGCTGATCGCAACAGCGTGTTTCATCAACAGGTCAGAACTGCCACTAAAAAAAGAACAAGCTTTTTCTGAAATGAAGGAAGGATTGACTTTCCATATAACAGCAAAGACTGCCATAATTACCCTAGGACTTACCATGGCTTGTACTGCAAAGCTTGAGACATTCTTCCCAAGGAAGAATGAACTCTCACATGTAAACCAGCATGCACAAGCTGTAGGGCATAAAAGATAAATCAAGCAGAGCTGCTAAGGATGAAAAAAATATCTATTTTTTTAATTGCTAAAAAGGGTTTTCCAGTATCAGGCGTGCAGTACTGACCCCTCACATGCACCACTTCATTTTTTTAGCAAATTAAGTAATGTTAATGTCATGAAAACTATTCACTTTGAAAGACCAGAATGTAACATATATTGCTAGCAAAATATTAGTTTCTCCTTCACTTAAGAAAATTTAAAACTTTCTGTAGTTACTATTTTTTCTCTATGATCACTGACAGTGAGTAACAAAATGCTTTTCATATTATTTGTTACTTACATTTAATCTACATTCTATTTGATTACTTTCAGGACAGCAGTGGAACTGCATTTGGACTTTCTGAAAATTACACAAAAGATATTCTGTTGATTGGTTTGAACTTCACAACCATAATAACACTTAAATTAACTTCAGGAGATTGATTCTGTTAAAGAATGAATGAAAATTAAAAAGAATATTTTCCTCCAGGTAATTGCTTACCTGATCTATAGCCTAATACAATAAAGCATGTAATAGGTGAACTAGCTGATCTTCTAGTCTGTATAACACAAGTTTTTAATAATTTCTCCCAGTAAAAACACTGTGTGCCAGAAGATGCATTATAATATGCATAATGCCTCAGGAATCATGTGATTGAACACTATATTATTTACCATCTTCCAATTCTAATTATTGTGTCCATTCTTATCCCAGCACTTAAAAGAAAAAAGTATTTTTGTTTGCAGAAATGTTAGCCAAACAGCAGAAACCTCATAAGTGCCGATATGATAAAGCAAAGTTTAAAAGTAGCCTCAAGTTCAGCTAAGTTACATGTAGAAAGTTTATCAAATTGAATTCAAAAGACAAAGCTGGACTGAAATTTATGAGTACAATTTAAAAAAAAAAAAAAAGAGAGTGAGCCATACAGCAACAAAAATGTAAGCCAGAAAGAAAACCATGCAGAAAGTCCAGAGTAAATCATGTTTCCTTTTGTCCCTTATTCTTCCCTTCCTCTCTGTGTTGATGCTATATTTTTTTTCCTTCTACTGCAGTAATTTGCTCTATCTAGATTTGGAAAATAATAGTAAGTCAGCAATGGCTGGTTGAATTAAATTTCTAATTTTTTTTAGCACGGAAATAGAACAGCAGTGATTTATCAGTTTTTCAGACTGATCTGGATATTGAAAAAGACAGAAATGAGAAAGCTGTAATAATTCAAAACATTTTAAAAAAAGAATGAACTGAGAAGAAATATCAGGTTTCTAAACTCAGGAAGGATGCAGCTATGTAAGGTTACTACTATGTTAAAGAAGGGTCTAGTTGTAGAATCAGAAGTGTCCATGCATGGAGTTAATATTCGTAGGCTATTAGTGGGATGGATACATACTTCTCTAATTATGCTTATTCTAAAACTACTTTTTCAGACAAAATAAGTCGGTTATTTAATCACATATTACTACAGAACACAATTTCCCAAATACAGAAACATGAAAATGTTACATACTATTTTTTCTGTTATAATTACTGTCATGGTTTAAGCCCAGATGGCAGCTAAGTACCATGCAGCCACCCGCTCACTCCCTGCCCTCGGGGAGGAGAAGCAAAAAAGAGGTAAAATTCATGGCTTGAGATAAGAACAGCTTAATAATTGAAATAAGGTAAAAAACAAACAAACAAAAAAACCCTCACAATGATGATGATAATTATCATAACCATAAAAAAGGATTTTTTTTTAAAAAGGTAAAAAATAAACTCCAAGAAAGCCAAAGTGATGCCCAGAGCAACTTCTCACCACCCACTGACCAATGCCCAATCAGTCCTCGAGCAGCAAACAGGCTCTCCCAGAGTATCTATTGGGCATAACGTTCTATGGTGTGGAATAGTCCTGTGGCTTGTTCAGGTCAGCTATCCTGGCCATGCTCCCTCCCAGCTTCTTGTGCACCTCCTCACTGGCAGAGCATGGGAAACTGAAAAGTCCTCCATTTAGGACAAGTGCTACTCAGCAATAATCAAAACATCAGTGTGTTATCAGCATTATTCTTACAATAAATCCAAACCAGGTACTGAGAAGAAAACTGACTCTATCCCAGCTGAAACCAGGACAATTACTAAGGCAGGAATGGAGTGATATGTCTTTCTTGGTAATGAGGAAACAGAATGTTCTTTGGCAACAAAATTGGATTTTGCAGTATAAATGTTTTACTCAAGAATATCCCCATCTAACCTATTAGTACAAGTTCTGACCTAAAGAGTGCCTAAATACTTTGTTACAGTGCTAATCAATGAAGAAGCCAATTTCAAAGTTTAAATTTTATAGGTAAAATAAAAACTGGAAGGAAAACAGGTTGGTTTTTTTTCTGTTTCATCCAGAAAACAGTGTTTGAAGTTTCTTCCTAGATATACTGAAATATTAATAAAGATCAGAATTCACCTATTTAATTTTAAAATGCATTCTGTAAAGCAGAATAAAGACTACCATTTGCAGCCTTCCAATTCAGATGCTTTACTAACAGACCAGCAAAACTCTCCAAGCAGCTTTGTGTTCTAATGCAAGGGGACTATATTTCCACTTTTTCTGAAGCTTTCCAGTTACCACTCCCCACTCTTCACTCTGTCTACACCAAAATCTACCTCAAATCACCCTGCAGAGAGAAGTGATCTAGAAACAGCATTCTGGGCATCCTACCATCCAGAAACAGGCTCTCCTTGTAAACTTCTCTCCAGCCCTTCCTCTGGTCACATCCTTACACTGAAAAAGAGCAGAGATCCTCACTCTGTTGCACTCCTCCTTCACAGCCTAGTGTGGTCCTGTTATGCTGTAATTCTGCCTTTCTCTTCACAGTGACAGCAAAGTTTGTTTGTTTGTTATTTCAAAAGGAGTTGAGAATGGAAGCAAAAAGTCTATTGCAATACTCTGCTATAATTAATAAGCTTGGTGATGACCCTTATTTGCATTACTATCAGTATAACTGCTTTAAACTTTAAAAGAAGCTTTTTACTGTAAAAACCAACCTATCAAACCCACATCCAACCACAAAAGGCCAGTAAGTAATGCAGTATTAATGGGAGGAAAAATAGAAATACAGTGATAGAATAGTGTGTTGTCTGTAAGAGGAGAAGGTCATTTCATGGTTCTAAGTTCATTACAAATACACACATATATTTGAACATACAACTGAACATGTTCCATGTTCCCTTAATATTGAAAAAGGCTTTATTATAAAGATGCCTATATTTTCCTGAGGAATAATAAAAAATATAGAGATGCCAAATTACATTTTGAGAAAGTAACAATAACAGTGAGGAAGAACTACCCAAGATCAATTCAATTTAAATCCTTAGCTATGCTTGCTTAACTTTAGGGAAGCTAAAATTGCCTGCCTATAAGAACAGACCAAGATGTTGCCCTCTTCTAACGTGAGAAACAAGGTGAAGGGAAGGAATATAAAATTTCACCATTCCAGAAAATTCAGTTGCTAGAATCCTATTTGTTATTAAAAATGATTAGTGATTTAGCTCAAAAGAAGATAAAAATATAAAGAAAAAGAAAGAAGAAATATTGAAATGCACTGAAAATAATCCTTTTCACTTGCACAGAGTGGAAAAAAAGTGATACTGCAAGTGCATTCCTGTGTCCCACAAGTCTTATCTAACAGCACATGCCAGGGCCACGCTTTCCCTACTAGGGCACATGGCAGCTGCTATAGTGCTTGCCGTCCATATGGGCATTATATGCATCCAAGACCTGCCTAGGAGGTGCTTGGAGACATTACTTATTTATCACTCTCAGGGATTTTCATGGTCCTAAATTCTTACCATGGCCTTTGAGTCTCCTTTGCAATCTTAAACAACCTTCTTGTCTGGGCTCAGTGCGCAGCAAGGTCCAGCAAAATCCAGAAACACGTCAGGCTGCACCAAGCTATACTGGAGCTGCCGACCGGTGGAAGGCAACAGGGCTCAGCTAGAGCAGCCAACCTTGGCCTCTGCCTCTACATCTCATCAAGCACAGCCTGGCAAACCTGGACTCACGTCATGAAATGAGCACTGTCTTGCTCTGCATTGCTCCTTGTGATCCCCTTCACTATTTGCTCTATCAGGTAAGCAACCCCAGCTTTTCTACAGGAAGGGCTATGTTTAAAACTTGAGAAACAGAAGTCTTAATATTCTCATTTTTTGAAATCTCTTACTGGTGATCATCCCCAAAAATCTAACCACCTATGTATCACATTTGTTTTGCTTATGAAGCAAAACCTCAGAACATTTTTTAAGTTCTTAAGGTTTTACTATGCAGTACAATGAAGTTCTTTATTGACATACTGCTCTAGAAGATGCCATTTTTTTTCTAAAAAGCTTTATTTCTGTATTTCCAAGGTTGTATACAACATACTGCCTCTGTCTTGGTCTGATTCCAGGGCAATCCAGCCTGCAAAAAGCAGGCTGAAAAAGTAAAAAATATAAACCATAAAATACTGTTGGCTCCTGGTAAACGGTTAATTTCTTTCATTTTGGAATTCTTTGTAATGCAATTTTGTAATGTTGCATTTCCCTTCAAACAGAGATAAGCTCTTTGGTTTATGCCAGAAGCTGCAGCTGCCCAGTGAGATCAGACGCAGTGCCCCAAGTCCACCTACCCATGACTGGCAGATGCACCTCAGTGCACCCGCTGTGGGCAGCAACCAAGCAGAGGAGGTGGGATCTATTCTCTTTTAAGAGTGAATAACTCTGCAGTGAGGATTTTTTCAAATATCAGTACTCAAGAATACAAAGATTTCCTGCTTCATTTTTAAATTGCAAAGTCAAACAACTGATGATATCAAATTATCTTTGCAGAGATACAGGCATCCTCAAATGTGCTATGCTACTTTTATTTTATATCTTATATGCTTCATACCTCATAGGAGGTAGGGCAGTTTTATTATTATTGGTATGTCTAAGCACACTCTTCCACTTCTGAATTTCTTTTTCTTCACCTCTTTTATATGAAATGCTTATTCAAACACATAAAGATGTTCAAGCAATTGGCTACAGATTAATAGTGTCTAACCTATTTGGGACTGATCGTCTAACAAATCTGCAAAGATGAAAAACATGTAGAGATTATAAAAATGTAGACAGGAGAAATTTGTGTCTGTAAGAGGAAAAGCCGACACCTACTAATTTAGCCTTCCTGCATAGTTTGTGTTTTAGTACTGTCATACAATTTAAAATACATTTTTAGAGCAAAGAGTCACAGTTTCATCCAGGGAAATGTAGTTTGAGAAATGACCTCTGATTCTGTGGGGAAAAAAAATCCTACTTATAATTTACTTAATTGATTGTATTTGCATATGTAGATGCAAATACATTAGGGCTATTAATTTTATATTTCATCGCAGCTTTTGGTTGTTGTTGTCATTCAATATTTGGAAGAACATGCCTGGGAGGTCAAACAGTACCAAGCTTGGATGTGCTGCTGTGATATTAGGTCATTAATCAGAAGTTCTGAGATGGAGAAGAAGATTTTCAAATACAGGAATAAAACCATTTTGTTCTTGTAGTGACAGAAGTGTCTTGAGGAATGACTGAGGCAGGGGACCTAGCTGTGTTATCCAGTCTTCTCTGTTGACAAGCCAAAACCTCACCAACTCTAAACGGTTACAAGACGAAGGTCATTCAGAGCCTTAGACTTAATGCTCAGACACATTTATCAAAATCACAGCACTTTGAAGAACACAGGCAAGAGTTCTTTTACCCTGCATGAATACAGCACTTCAGAGAGCTCCCTGTGCACTTCCAAACACAAAAGAAATGCCACATAAAATCATACAGATGTTTTTAAAGTCCTGGCATGAGTCTCAAAAGCTGCATTCCATGATTTTAAAACACCATCATTGAAGAGCAATTCTCTTATTACTATATTAAGTAATAGCAGCTCTGCTTTAGTTACATTTCTCTCTGTATTGAGACCAGAACTGTTCTGTTTTTAAAGAAACCTGCATTATGTTTTGTTTCTTTCTTTTTTTGGTCTAGGCTTTCAAAGCAAACAAAAGAGTTCATTTTTCTCTATTACCACTGACTGCTTGCAAGTTGCTTTTCCAGAAGTATTTCATAAAGGCTACAGATATTGCTCTCCAAACTGTATTGTCAAAGCTAAGCACAAGAAAGCAGTAATAGAGGCAAGTGGAAAGCCTGAGGCACTGGTCTGAACTCCTTTAGGTCCTAGGAAATAAAATTAGTTTTGTCCTATCCCTTCTTCCTTTACTGGTCAGAACGATGTCATACTATGTCAAAGCAGGTATTCAGAAGCTGTAAGACACAATAAATCAAAACGTAGCCAGCCCCTGACAGTACAGGGCCCCCTATCCAATGGACAGTAAAAGCCATACAATCATAAAATACAATATTTTAATTCTGTACATTTTCTGTGCTAGCAACTTCTGAATCAATGGCAAGTTAAAAAAAAAAAAAAAGGAAATCTTCTACAACAAAAGTGAAGTACAGAAGGTGTTAACAGACATTTTCTCTGATAACTGAATGCTCAGTTACGATAAACACAGTGTTTCAGAAAAACTGGGATGAACTGTGGGTTAGGCAGAGCTTTCATCCATTTGATCACATAGAAACCACTGTCAGGTGCTGGGATTACAGAAACCAATAGTTGTTTACGACTACTCATGTATCATGAGAAAGTTCTTCTATTAAGTGCTTACCCTTACCTGCCCATTATTAGTAAAAAGGTGTGATCAAAGACAGCAACTCCCCTGCCCTGCACTTGTCTTGATCCACAAAGCCAATGGGTATTTTTTCTCTTCCTGTATCATTGGGGCCTTCACTATAAAAAGAAAGGTGGGGTGTATGGGGTGGAAGGTGAGCAAGAGGCTTCATTGTTGGCTTGGCCTGAAACACGACATACCCAAACAAACATCCATACACTTTTTTTCTTCTGCAAAACTAAAACCTTTTGTCTAGTTTCCTACCAGAGAGATTAGATGTGTGGATGTCCTGAAGAGGAAGAGAATGGCTTCCTGTGTTTCAGCAAACACATCCACAAAGCCACAGGTAAACATGGACACACAAGTCCCCTACACAAAAGATGGAGAGGTGGGCTTTGCAGTGTGCTGCCTGATGGTGCACTGCCCACCACCTCTGGTCTAAAGCCATCAGATAACAAGAATAACTGCTGATCACAGGAAAGAAGCTCCCATTTAGTCTCATACCTGAGAGTTTAAAAAATCAATTTTTCATCAATAGTGAACAGAGGAACAAACACTGTATCCTTCTTGTACGTGGTTTAGAGCACTTAAAAATTAATAGAAATCCTAAGAGAGCTCAAGTGGGGAAGACTTTGCCTATCGCATCTTTTTTCCTGCCTTCCATCAAAGAAGTGCTGCTGTACAAACATAACACCTGAAGAATCAGTTCCAGCTGTATTTTAACTAAAAATATTTGCAATTCATAATAAATATGTATCGGATGCAGGGAAGCTGCTTGCTAATTTCTTATCTTTCCATCCAACTTCTCCCAGATTGCTCCTACTGCTGAGGTCCCATCTCCATAATTCTCCAAACCAACACTCATGCTGACAGTGTAAATTGTGGGCTAAATAAAAATACTAGTGAGAGAGGGATGTGTTTCACTGAGAAGCACTGAAGGAAGAAAAGCGAATCATTGACTTGCATAATACAGGTGTAAAACACAAGTAGCAACTTATCTATGTTCATCCTGAGCAGAATTAAAGGACAAGGGGAGATTCAACTGGAATGAAAAGCAATCAACTCAGATCCTCAACTGTATGATTTCACCAGATTAAATAAAACTCAAATCAATAAACAGAATAATTAGCAGATGTATGGGCCAAGTAGAAATTTTCTGAACAGTTACTATATATTTTTATATCATCATTACATATCTCTCTGGTGGAGTAAAAATGTATGATATTTTCCTCTGAATTATGTAGTCCTGACCTCTCTGCGTGCAAAATATTGCACTGGGATGCATTGCCTCTCCTGTTATGTGCAAGCATTGCTTTTACATTAACAAAGTAGTACAAATAACTTGGAGGTGTGGTGATAAAATGTAGTGGCAAAAATGCAAATACCAATGTTTTCAAGCTAGCACATGCTTTACTGTAAGCTGAGCCATAGATCTTTCATTACCATAGTTGTTTTTATAGTCAATGCAATTAAGTAACATCATAGACCATTTCAGAACTCTATCTGCACTAAAGTTTACTAAAGAGTACCAGGTTTCTAATCCACATCTGTTGCAACAAATGCTTCCCAGTAAGTCATCTCTTAGGTATACTAGAGTATTATTTCACATGCAAAATTAAACTGATAGTCAGGATATTATACATTTAGACTTTTAATCATATCTTACATAATTCTCTGTTCCTCTTCACAATTTAAATGTTCCCATTTCCCTTTCTTTCCATCTCAGAATTTTGACTGTAAAATTTTCACGTTAAGTTTTGTTTCCAAGAAAACAGCATATTTTGCTTCCCAGAACCTGAAATATGGGCGCAACTCAGCTATGATTTCCAAGTCTACCTGAAGGATATTATATTTCTTTACTCCACCTGAAACTAAGTTGAAGTAGTGAGCATATTCCTCTTACCTGTTTATGAGCATGATCGTAAGAGTTTATGTGATTGTCAAACTCCTGGTGTTTATAGTACTGCTTGTCACAGAGTTCACAGTAGAAGTTGGCTTTAAGATCTTCCAGAGCTTTTGCTATCGTGTTTTTCTTTTCAGCATAATCCTGGAGGGGGGTGGGAAAAAGTAATTTTAGTTTTGCCTTTGATGCTGCAAATGGATTTTATGCTCTGCAGTTAATCATATTTGTAAACATTTACACACCTCCATAACTAAAAGCTTTCATGTATTTACCGAGTTACACTGCACATATTTACTGTATCTGCTGTGAGACTAAAGATTTGCACACTTCAATTTACTATACAGTTGCCAGCTCCTCATAGGAGCTCTGTCAGAGGCTAGAAGGATCTCCTGAGGTTGTGTTTAGATACAAATATTTATCATGCTGGAGGCTACTTCTTAGTTAACTTCAATCCAAGACTCATTGCTCCAAAGATGTGCTATGTAATAATGCCCAAGCAGAGTAAGCATGAAGATACAACTCCAGTAACTTAGTTATGAGGCTTGTACAGCAAAGTAAGCTTATTAAAAAGAAAACAAAATCAAAGAAATCTTACTGGTTCTTCTTGAAGGCATGTATACATGAAAACATAAGGAACATTTTCCTAGCCGAGATGTAATGAATACCTTCCACAGTTTTGCTATTTATCATCCCATACTAGAAGGATACACACATCTCCATTTACCATACATTAGCAAAAGCATGACAAACAACTGTGCTTATCATTTATGAGCAAATTATATACAAGTAATATATTATTATTATTATATTTCCTAAATATATTGAGAAAAACATGGTCTGTTCTAAAAGAGCATGGAAATGGTCTGTCATCTCAAATTAGTTTAAAACCAGTTAAACACTGAACATTGTGTAAATGCCGTGCAATGACTACAGCTTCTGACAAATCTGTCTGAGACAGGATCACACCCTGAAATCCTCAATGCAACAAATATTGTTTAAGAAAATACACTCCTTTTATTTGTTTCACAAAATTTCATCACTGTGAGCTCCTTGGAACTCATCCTAAATTCCTTTGTTTCTGTCTTCTTCCTCCTTCAGTTAGATTAAGATAAAATATGATCTAATAATCACAACATCCAAAACTAAATTAATTTGGGGGAAAAAAGTACCAATTTGCTAGCAGTTTTCACAGCTTAAGGATTCATATATTTCAGTATATTTTGGGAGTTAAAAATGGGAATATTTTCACAATGATGATTTTATTAAATAGAGCAATAATAGTCATATAGTTAGAATTATGTCCAAAAAGTACTTAAATTAGTATTTTAAATATAATTCAGTATGATTAGACAGCTAGCAAGCAATGTTAATTCATACCCAAACTGAGGCACTCCCTCATCAAAATGTAGTCCATTAAAAGAATTGTGACAGTAATTTGAAGGTGCTTTGAATACTGGCTGAGACATAAGGAATTTGTACATTTCTAACACATTTCTAAAACGATGAAAACATGAAATCTGTTTCATTTAAAACAAAAGTAAGTTAGTATTTCATCTCTAGAAATAGGAGTATTTTACACTTCAAAATACATTTATGCTGTATGGAAACATAACCTGGAAACACTGCATTTAGTTCTTGGTATGAAGTAGTAGGAAACTACAGCTTTTGAACCACTTCGATAATACCGAGATGCCTATGTTTAGGAGAACAGTGGAGATGGCATATCACAGAATCACAGAATCTCAAGGGCTGGAAAAGATCTCGAAAGACCATCTAGTCCAACACCCCTGCCACAGCAGGATCACCTAGACTATCAAGACTCTTATGAGATATACTCTCTTAAAACACTTCAAAAGTAATTCTAGTAGTCTACAAGGAGATGCCACCTAATCTTGTTTTTTTGTTTTTTTTTTTTTAAATGAGAGGAAGAAAATTCTGGAGTTGGGGAAATTACCAGAACTCTGAAATATTAAATATGAAAATGAGTCAATGTGATGGATTCTAAGACAAGGTCAGTGAATCAGATAATAATTTTTCTTTATATAAAGATCTCACAACATGCTGTTGATTAACCCTCAAGCAAAATTTTGCAAGACTTACTAATGTAGCATAATACCCTGAATAAAGTTACTTAATCTCACTGGTGTTCCTCTTGACATGAAACATCATTTTTAAAACAATATCCTGATTATATAGCAGGACCTAACCTGAATGCAATTATGCTTGACATCTCCATGCATCTTAATAGAGCAGAGACATTGGAGCCTCATGAACAACTTTACTGCAAAGTAAAAAAAAAAAAATCTCATAATGGTCTTTGGGTTTCTACTTCTAAGTTTATTCATCCAGGGTTATTTTGAGTGTAGGGTTCATTTTATACTACAACATTACACTACAGTTTCAGAGGCAGGTAAAGAATTTCATCATATCAACTTAACGAGATGCAAATAAGTAGACAGACTATGAATAACAGAGTTCAATCATGCACAGGGGAAAGAAAAAGGGAACTTTTACATTTCAAAATCTTTTAAAATTCGAAATCAAGATCTCTAAAAACCTATAAGTATTCAATCTTAAGGAGCGTACGAATGCTTATATTGGATAAGGTCAAATTTCTGAAGTCATGTAAGACTCTACTGTGTACAGCTATGGAAGTTGACACTTACCTAAGGAGCCTTCCCTTGGCTTTGCTTTGAAGCTACATTCTGCAACTTTTATTTGTCGTCATATATGGAAGAGGTCAAAAATATGCACTTTTTATTCCCTTTGTATGAGCCATTCATAACTACGTACATGCTCTAGCACACTGTCTCTCAGGTATATGCATCTCTGAACCATACAGTCCTAGTTTATTCAGGCATTCTTTATATAGAGGTCAGTCATTACTGTTGTTTGTTCTTTTCAGCCTCCAAAAGAAGACATGATAACACAATGCACCATGGTGCCATACAGTACTTTTATAAATGTTCTCTATTTTCTTCCATATTCCTTTTTGTAGTAAGTCTTGACACATGAATTTTTTAAAATCACCAGAGCGCTAAGCCAGCACTTTCATGGAACTCTTATCACCTGCATCCTTTACTGCTGTATAATATTCTGCCAGTAGGAGATGTTGCTATCCAACTACTAAGCTTCTCTTGACTTCAGAAACCTCATGTTTCTTCAGTGGCAGCAATGGCTGTTAATAAATCTTGTGTCTGAGACAGTCACTTTGAGATCCAAGCATGGGCAATATCATTAACTATTAACTGTTGGCAGTGAAGCATCTATCTCCAACAGGAATATATTAGTTACAAAATTTCTAAAGCGATAGCAGCAGAAGTATTTATTTTCACAAAATTTTGCACTGTATTGCACTTCAAACAATCATGAAACATTAAGAAAAGGTAATTTCTTCATGTGAGCTTCTAAGACTATCAAGATGAGACTTATTAATTTTACTTTTCATCTGACAGATACTGAATCGTCTCTCCAAATGTTTTTGTCTGTCTTTTCCAAGACTTCAGCTCAGTGTATTGCACATGTGCACAAAAACCCACCCTTATAAAACCCCTAATGGAGGATACTCAGGAGATTTCCTGAGGCTGTGGGATCCCCCTGAGATAAGTCAGGATTGAGGATAAGTTGTTGCTGCTGGTTGCATTAGGAGCTGAGGAAAGTCCGATTTCAAGGATGAATGAGGAATGGAAACAGGAGAACACAGGCTGCTGGTTCTGTCTGCTAGGCTATTTTTCTTGGTAGAATTGTATTTCTCCCCAGAAGAGATACCTTTCATGAGCTCTTTCAATTCTGATGAGGGATAACTCCCCAAAAACTGACTAAAAAATTTACACTCCCCAAACCTTGATAGTACTAGGAAAAAGTCTGCAGACAGAAGTGACCTGGAAACTTATTGGAGAGAAATATTCCTGGAGTACAGTAGCAGCCAAAAAACTCACTTAAACTGGTTAACTATGATTAATTTCATCAAGATTTGAAAACTGTCCTGGAAGTTTTAAAGGAACTTGAAATTATGACTCGGCTTGATAATGAAACTCGGAACTGAGCTTAGTTCCCTTAGTTTCATTATTTTTTTCCTGAAAGGCTTATCTGAAAGGCTACAGCTATGATACACTGTAGCTATTTTACATAATTTATATGAAAGAGCTCTAATAAACAATCACAACTGTCAGCTGGCTTTATTTCCCTAATCTATCTTCTCCATCCTCCTAAGCCTTAAGTCTGGGCAAATAGTATTGCAAACATCTGACAAATTGAATGAAGAGTGGGCTTCATCCACAGAGGGACTACCTGTAACTACCTAGACCAGATTTTCTGCTCTAACTACATGAGAGAAAACCAAGGAAAGCTACAGAAACACTAAACACTTTATATAGATAACTTTGCAGAATGGAAAAGATGTTTCAATCTAGTGGATATTTTGTGGAGTGCACTACAGACTTTTACTGTCTGCAGAAAGATGAGCTAGAAAAAAACAGTAGGAGTGTGAAATTCTATCATCTACTCCATGGTGATTGCCAGCGTGAATATTCTTACTTTACAAGAAATGTGAGCTCCTTTTATTGCAGTAAGCTATTCTGCATTTACTGTAGCCCTAAAAGGGTCAGGTCTGCAGTCACTGTAAAGTAAGATGTATTACAGAAATAAACCCCTTCTTCAGGATAATTTACTGGTATAGTCATCCCAGAGAGGATTAGACTGCTCTGGTCTGATCCTCTGGATTAGATCATATTAGACCTGACAGATGTTCCAGGGTAACTTTGTTTCACAAAAAATGTGAAGTCTCAGTCATTAAAAAAAAAACCCAGCAAAACTGTATTTTAAACATTGTCAAAAAACTCGAGCTGATACTTCTGATTTAAAAAAAAATTACTCTATATATTAGCTGTATTTATAGGAAAGAATCTACCTAAAAATATGCTGTTACTAAAAACTGAGAAAAACAAATCAAGGGAAAAATTAGCCATAGTTTCTCTATGGTCAAATAACTGTGATACCCATGGAAAGAATTAGCAAAGGCCTCCTTAATTTACAGTGTATTATAAAGACAATATGTAGAAGCAGATTTCACTGAATTAAATGCACAATTTACTATCATTTCCTCCGCTATTCATCTCAATAGTACTTGGTACATATAATTTTTTTAATTGTCTTTGCATATCACTTTTTTTCACATGTAAGCAACCTGTATATCGCCAACTGATGAAGGTATACATTAAAAATACAATTAACAATATTAATGCAGTCTACTAACAAACCTGATATTTTATAAGGTTGTCGTCCTTTTCAAAGCAGTGAGACCAAAGCAAAAGGCAATTAGATGCACTGTCAAATTATTAATCTTAAACTTATTTCCAAGTAGTGTATTGCAAGTTTCAGTTTCATATTAAGCTTATAAGGAGAGTGGCTGTGAAAATACATATCAAGAATTTTGTCATATCTTTTTTATTACCTTACCTGAAACTTTCCCATTAGCTATGAAATGTGATAACAACCTAAAACTCACAAGGCCATGAAAATCTAATGCTACTTCCTTGATTCCTTGCTCCCTTCTGACATTCTCCATTCAGGCAAAGGACTTTTCACAAGCAATGACTCCATTGTTTCACTGCACTGGATGAGGATGAGCCTAAGGAAGAAGTAGTATCCTGAAGACCCCTACATGGAATCTTTACCTTTATTTTCTCTTTAACATTATGGGTAGACAACAAATTCCAACCGGACCACATTACATTAAAAAAAGCTTACTTGAAAATGCTATTGAAGACATGCAAATAATTATAAAACTGGTTTCTCAGCTTCCTAATAAACACACAGACAGTATTTCACATTTAAATAAACACCCTAGCATTAAGATAAACAACACAGTGAAATTAGAAAGAAATTGCAAAATTTATTCCAATTTGTGCTGTTTGTATCCTAAAGCCATTCTAATTTTTTTTGAAACACTGGATTTTTTAACCATATACCTACTTATGCAAACAGCTGAATTCCACGCCTCTTGCACTAAATGGAGTCAGATGGTTGTACACATGGACAGAGATGGACTCAGTGGAGAGTAAAACAATGCAGAACATTGTCCTGCAATGTTAAGATTGAATTAACTGGAAAGGAAGCTTATGATGAGACAGCAATTTGTTATCAGATTTCTCTGCCTCATTAACTTCCTTAAAGCACTTACACATATAATTACTCTTAACTGGGACTTGGAAGATCACTTGATTGGGTTTTTTTGCCATTAAAACTAACCGTTGTGCATAGACCTGTAAAATTATTTATTTATTCTAGTGCTTTAAAACCCACTTCCAGGCAGAGCATGCATTTTAAGGTGAGAGTGTTGGCTAAAAATCTTTGCTTATATACTTGTATTAAGAAGGAACTCTTACTGATGCTTTTAAGAAAGCCTTAGTCCAGTTATAATGGAGAAAAATGTACCTACCTTGATGCCTATACAAGGTATAACTGAAGAAGGCTTTGAAAGAAGGTTTAACTCTTGGTAATATCTTCCTTATTGGATCTTCCTTATTGGATTGGATTAAACTACTGTTTAATGATAAGCAAGGGTAGACAGAGATGGGTGTTAATCTCTTTTACTCCTCTATGTTAAATAGTCCAGTCACACACTTTAATTAGAGCAGAATTTTGATTTAAAAACATCCCAGGGTTGATTTTTGGCATTTAATTTCCTCATTGCAGGCATGCAGACATCTAAAGATTTTCACAGCTACTTAACGTAATTTCATTGACAGGTAAGTGTCTAATGTAATTAGACTCTTTGGGAAAATCAAGCTTTTCTATTTGATCCTTCCAGCAACACACTAAATTAAATGAAGTACCTTTTAACCCTGCAGAATTTGCAGCCCTGGAGATGGACTGAAAAACCCCTCTTGAGTATGAAAACTGAGGACTGGAACAAATGTCACTGTTCATGCCTGGCAGCCCTCAATCCAAAGGGAGCATGACCATGTCTTGCCCAAGCCATTTCAGGACTCAAGGAAGGGCAAAGGGCAAGGTAAGGGAAGTTGATTTATTTCACCTCAAGTTGACTGCCAATTGATCAGCTGCTATTAATTTGTCTTTAAAAGTTGCTTTAGAGCTCTTCAAGCTTTGACAAGCATGCAATTAGTTTTCAGCCTAGGAAAAATTTTCAGTAAAAGTTGGCTGGGGCAGCAGGGAAACAGAAAATTGGACCTTGTTCTATAAATATATCTAGCTTTGAGAATGTGATTGATCTATGTGACAACTGACACATGAAGTCTGCATACCTCTGTTTTCAGGATTAGAGTTCTTTGTGAATACTGAATTTAGTTTTTCTAGGTTTGGCTGTTGTGTTTGACTAATAATTTTTTTCTGGCAAGATTTTTAACGTGATCCTCTACATAGTGGGTTTTTTCCTAAGATTTCAAACCAGTCTTTTTCCTATATTTTCTCTTTTCTGCTTCTCATTTAGTTTTAAAAGTTTGGGTTTTTTTTTAAGAAGGCAAAAGGGAACACAACCATCTTTGAATTCAAATAAAAGTACTTCTGTCCCATTTTCTTCATCTCAACAACACAACTTCTCCACGGCAGGTTAAAATTGCACACTGTTGTACTTTGAAACAAATAAGAAACTTTGTTATTTAAATATAAAACAATGTCTCAAAAACATGAGCATTATATTTGCCCTGCTGAGGAAGCTTCAAATCCTATTTGATAGGTCCACTGAGTATTCACAGTCAATATGTTTGTTAGGAGCAATGTGTTGCTGACTGGTGCATGCTGTCTACAAAAGTAAAGTGCTCCTGGAAATTCCCCCAGCAGGCTCAGCAATTATTCTTTACAGACTCTTTTACTGATTATATTTTACTATGGCTTTCCAGACCATTAAACCTTTTCATGCAAATTTACTATCTTTTCATAGGTTTAGAGACCCATCATGACCAGCCTTAGGTTATGTGCTTTTAAGTTAAATGCCATGAGCACTTGAACGCTCAGCCATTTAAGAAGAAACCTTAGAACTGAGCAAGGTCTGAAATACACCTTGACAGGTTTGTGTCTGTCTGCCCCAAAAGACCTGAATGCTGGTAGGAAACTTCTAGCTGCAAACTCTAAAAAATGGTCTATTATGGTATGTAGCTGACAGTCAGTATCAGCTTACCCACTGGAAAGAACTATCTACACAGATGTTTGATTATTAAATGGATATACCCTGTAAAGGTGGACGTATGTACATTTAATTTTAGGAGTCATTTGTTAAAAAAACTACCACAATAACACCAAAACCTGAAAAACCAATAGGAATGATGCTTCTGAGCTCCTTTAATTGTCTAATTATGAATATGCATGAGCTTAAGATTTGCATTATGATGCAACATGATGCAATATTTATTTTCCTAATATTAATCCTCAGTGTTGCCATAGTCACAAAGAGACTTAATCTAAACACAAACAAAAAGAAAAAAGGTGGAGGGAGAGTGAGGGGTATGTGTTTGGAGGGTGGGGTAGAAAGAAATATTGTTTAACTTGAGATCTATAATGCAAATAAATATTTTTACTCAGAAGCCCCAAAGAAGAATTCTGTTTTATCATGAAAGGCAATTAAGTTTAAATTTGCTGGAGAAAATTCCTTCTAAAAAAAAAAAATCCTAAAAAACCCTTCTAATTTTCCACAAAAAATAATGGGATGTGATCAAGATGCTCAGTTTAAGTGAAAAAAAACAGTCACAATACCTAGGCAAAGAGAAATGAGGTTGCAATAACAGCATTTTGCAAACACACAAACTGGTGTTGAAGATATTTCTGAGATTGCTTTGCAAGCTGCCATAACATGAGAAGAGTGCCACAGGAGCCCTGATTATTTACCTTGGCAGATCTACACTAGCTAAATGATGAGTGACCTTATTGAGGTCCTAAACTCAGATATAGCATCTTCAAGATGACATGGGCCTTGTCTTTGTTGTCTCTGAAAAGATAATAAAAAATATTGCAAACTTCTGAGCAAGCTTAAGCTTTAGGGGAAAATAAAGGTAAAAAGGTTAAAAAAAAAAAAAAAAGTAACTGACAACCCATGGCAAATATCTTTATTCCAATGATTTTTAAAGAGCTTTTCTTACTTCATTATTTGTGTGAGAAACACATGAAGCAGTTATTATTGCTATAACCCTTTTATATACAAAAATTTATTTGAATAGATACAACTCACAAGAATAGCTACTTTATGTGAATGATAATACTTAAAGTTCTGAAGACTTTAGGCCATAAAGCTGGATAGTTGATAGTCAATAATTTTAATAAAAAGCAAAGACAGTGAAAACTTAATAAAAATACCATTTAAGGCTCATAAGTGCATAAAAGACTGATTTAAACTCCACCTCATGGCCAAAGGGAAGAAGGAAATATTTCTGTTGATTTGATACTTTTCACTCTTTTGTTGGAAAATGGGGAGAAAACGAAAGATGTTGGTGGAGCCATGTGTCAAGATATACCGTTAGGCAAACACTTCTGAAGTTGACAGTTGAAAAGATATGAGAAAGCATTTTTATTGATCTCTTCACTTTCTACCTACCCAGGCAAGTGTTCAATAACAGCCAGTCCTGCAATGAGGACAAAGTCAAACGTCATATGGCCAATATCTGTACAGGAGCTGATGGAAAATACCTAAAAATGACTGGCCATTACCACCAATGACATTTTCAAGGAGACTCTGAAAACAGCATCAGGACTGCAGTCGTGCTCTCTATAGCTTTGCTGTCAGCAGTGTTGTGTGAGTAGCACCTTTCACTGTGTGAGATGAACACACAAAGATTAAGCATTTACCCAGTATTGCCCACAGTCATTAGCTGTGTTTGAAGAGATGCAGAGAAAATGAGCCATGTCCATAAAATAGTCGAAGCTTCCTCAAAAATATCATACTGAAACCCACACATTCACATAAATGATACGTGTAGACTGATCCTTAGTGACACTATTCCATTTTCTCCTTTTTCAGTCTTATTTTCTGTGTAGCAAATTGTCAAAAATTCTTGAAGTTGGGCAAAAAATGCAGAGAATGACATGCTGTCATGCCATCTGGTAAAGAAATGAAGTTTAAAATATATTTTCAATATATACTCACAAAAGCTTAGGACCGGACTAAAGACCAAGATCTGACTGAAGTTCGAGGGACTATTTCTGCCAATCTGTCACACCCTGCAGCAATCAAACCAACTAGCAGAGAGAGAGATGCTAAACCACAAACCCTATGAAAGCAGTGCTAATACACTCATCTCTGCTCTTCCTAATAACAAGGACATTGCAAAACCTATCAGGTCCAGTTTGTCATGAAAAATATTCCACCTACCTTACTGACCATTTCTATTAGAGCAGTGCCTATAGGTTCCTACCGAATTAGACTCTGAAAAGAATGTAAAAGACAGTTTTAGAGTCCCAGAAGCTGAAGTGGTACCTTATACATACCTCCTCAATAGCAAGGCTTCTTTTCTATGCCAGCACACTTACTTGCAGAAGCATGCACTTATTTAGACCAGCAAGTTGATTTAGGTTAAAAATACTTCTCAGGGAAAAAAAAAAAATGTTCAATTAAAAGCTGAATAAGGGCATGTATTCAGTTTAAGCAGTATCCAGCTCAATCACCACCATCCTCAAACAAACAAGGTGGTTGCATATGTGTAACATGTGAGAGAAGTGGCCAAGATCAACTTACTACAGGGGAATGAAAGCTAATAGCAAAAGCATAAGGTCTAAAAGAAATTAGTACAACAACCAAAACTAAAAACAAAGCTTCCCAATGTTGTATACTCTGATAAATGTGCTCTTTTGGGTTTCTGTAAAACTATAAATCCAAAGATCTTTCCTTTTATGAACAAGTTGCTATATGGTTGTAAACTGCTCACCAGTTACAGAAGCACTTTAGCCACGAGGATGAAGAATCCTTCGATACAACTAGAAAAAAAGACTAGAAGGGAGAAATAATGGCACAACACACTAGATATAGACATATATTGAGGCAACGCCAACATTAGTGATGAGCCCAAGGTATTCAGTAAAAGAAACCGATTTCTTGCATACAGCTACTGATTTGTTTCCAAAGGCTTCATATTCTTGGATTATTCAATTCTTTCTTAGCCCCAAGCCATCCCTGTCCAGCCAAAAGTTTTTCCTTTTTAGTTGAAAGTATCTTCAGCTGCTTTGAAGAAACAAACAGCAGACAAATGCCCCGTGCCACAGAAACTGCTGGATGCACAACAGGTTTTCCCAGCAGGAATCATCAGTAGAATGTTTGAAAAAATAGCATTTCTGAACCCACTAATCATTTTTGTTAAAAGGGAACAGTATCTGCAATGTTGCTGATACAGGAGTCAAATGAAAAGGATTTCAGCTTAGCTTTAGTTCATAGTAAACCAACAAAATTTAATATCGAGATAATACAGATACTTAAAAAAGAAACTAAAACTGGCATTCTGGATACAGAGCTTAGCAAGGACTACTTTAAAAAAAAAAAAATCAATCTTTAAGTATCTGAGAGCAGAAAAAAAGAATACATATATACTCCAAACTCTGAAAGTCTTTGGATCTTGGACTTTGTTTTCAACAAAGCAGAGCTGAGCCAGCAGCTGCAGCAGCAGTCTGACTTCCTCTGGACTTGACTTTCAAGTGTGGAACATTTATGAACAAGATCCTCACACTGTGGTCCATTTTCCTCTTCTCTTAGATCCTCCAAAATTGTACAATACTGAAATCTTCTGCTAATTTAGACTGAAATGCATTTTCCATTTCATGTATTCACATACATTAACATGGACACGTGGCAGCATAAAGCCAATTTTGGAAAAGAAAGTCAAAATACGCTACTGAAAGGGCACACCTGTAGTAACTGAAATAGATTTGGGAAAAATATCAGACCAGGTGCAATTTTACAAAGAAATGACTCATCAAGAAATGTGAAGTGGGGTAAAAACGTTTTTAGAAAAAAAAAAAAATGTCAGCACAGTGGAGAGCCTTATCCTGAGGTCTAAACTGAAGGCAGTTTTAATCCTGACCTTACCAGAAAGGAATGTCAGGATGATCTTTTCTGCTTTTGGCTGTTCTGCCAAATGCTCGGAAAAAAGTATGAGAACAAAAGTGATGAGAGGTGGAGGTGGTAATTCTGGTACCAGCACATCTTATGTTCTGCTCCTCCACCAATGGTCAACCTTTGCTGTCTCTCACAGTGAGAGCACAGAGAGGTCTATTGGATCAATACACCTATGAGATTTTACAATATATTAACATAGCAAGAACTTATCACACACACACAAAAAGAAAAAAACCTCAAAACATTCAATCACCTTCGTTCTTAAAAATGTGCTAATGATTAAAAAGAAATATTATTATTACATATTTAATATACATATTCTGAGCATCCAGTGAAAAAATATTTATTTCTATAAACTGAATTCCAGCATATAGTAACATATTTCCCAATGATTAAGTTAAAGTCTTTTAACCACTCTAGATAAGCAACTTCTTTCTTCTAAACAGAGTAGATGGGTACTCAGCAAAGGATCTTCATGTTGAAATTTTATGTTGAGATGCTGTCAGGACATGTTAAAAGAAGACAAAGTACTTTGGTGTTCCTTCCAATTTCATCCACAATGCAGAAGGTTTTATATATGCATCATTTAATGGCTTCATTTTCAGTGTGCTGCCTTTCAGTGGGATCTCAACTAGCTTGAGAGCTGGGCAGAGAAGAACCTCATGAGATTCAACAAGGACAAGTGCAGAATCCTGCATCTGGGAAGGAACAACCCCATGCACCAGTACAGGCTGGGGGTTGACCTGCTGGAGAGCAGCTCTGCAGAGAGANTGGGCTTTTCAGCACAAGAGGGACTGGGAACTTCAGGAGAGAGTCCAGGGCAGGACCACCAAGATGATCGGGGGACTGGAGCATCTTTCTTATGAGGAAAGGCTCTGGGATCTGGAACTGTTCAGCCTGGAGGAGACTGAGGGGAGATCTCATTAATACTTACAGGAATTTAAAGGTGTAAGTCAAGAGAATGGGGTGTCACTTTTTTCTGTAGTATACAGTGATAGCACTAGGGGTAATGGACAAAAGCTGGAACTCAAAATGTTCCACTTAAACATAAGGAGGTACTGTGAGGGTAAGGGAGCCCTTGCATAGGCTGCCCAGGAAGGTTGTGGAGAGTCCTTCTCTGGAGCTTTCAAAAGCTGCCTGGACCTGTATGACCTGATCTAGGTGAACCTGCTTTAGCAGGGAGGTTGGACTAGATGAGTTTTAGAGGTCACTTTCAATGCCTACCATTCTGTGATTTTAAGCATTTCTTAGTCAAAGTTTTTGGTGTATATTTTGATTTCTTGGCATAAATTTCATAAGCCAATATGATACTTATATATTATATACATACATTTGTATAACAATGAAGTAGATGTTAACTTCAGATAAACATTTTCACTGATGAAAATACACAACTTTTCAATCAGTTTTATCTACAGGAGCACATTAAATCAAGTAACGACAATGTCCCTGCATACAATAAGAGTGCACTGACAGAAAAGGAGCTCAGTGAGCTCTCATACTGTGACTCAGCAATTGTTCTGTGATATCTTTAATTTGTTACAAGCTAAATCCTCTTAAAAGCGCCTTCTGGAATCCAAAAGGTCAGATAGGAAAGTGGCAGAAAATCAATACTGATAGCTTCTGTTATTCTCCACAATCTATATAGCTCTTTCTAAGCTAAATTGCTTCTTTCTAATCTTTCTGATATTTGGCTGCTTGATTTTTTGCTTATGTAACATTTTTTAAAAAATAAAAGTTAAAAAAAAAAAAAAGAGAAATAATTGTTTTCCTGAAAAGAAAGTTGCTATGTTTAGCACTAAAAATCAGAACAAAGCTGGTACTCGCTCGGGGTTTGTGCAGATACTGTTGTTATCAATGCTGCATTTTCACACAGACACTGTCCAAAGCCATGGTAAAACCAAGTGTTCAGCTAGAACACTTTTCAGGTGGGTTAGTCCAAAATTTGAAAGACAGATTAATAACAGTTGATTTGATTTTCTTGTAGTTCTTTAAAAGTTACGGTTCCTCTGTTTATGTGTTTATAAGGGTTAATATAAGGGTTAATATAAAAATGCACTGAAATAAAAATGCCAAAAGGCTTTAGATCAAGCTTTTAAAATGGTTTTCTTGCCTACTGCATTTTTAATTATGAATAAATACCAGCACTAATAATCAATACATGCAATGTGGAGGAAAACATTAATTTTTCAAGAAAGAGACTTTAACACAAAGCAAAGAAAAGGTCATTGCAATCTTAACCAGATTAAAGGTAAAATAAATTAAACATCCCTTAAACTTTGCTATGGGAATTTATTAGGTGCTGCAGCTGTTGGCAATCTTCTCTTAGAAAAAAAAAAAATCTTAACAACAATAATAGGAGAAAAACAGAGATTTTAGCAGATAGAGAATGATAATTTGTGTCTTTGAAAAGAAAATTGAAAATACATAGGAAAGAATCAATGTTCAGCAGTACCCGGGTTTTATTTGGAATCTTTTCCTGAGAATGTGAGACAAGGCTGTTGATTACATATATATTTTTTTTTCCAATTCTCACCTTGTGAAAATATTTTTAAAACATTTTTGTCAGGATTGTGCTTCTGTCACATTAAATTGGATTTTAGATCACAGTAATCACCTGTGAAATTGAAATCACCAATGAAAATGGAAAAGTTGTAATGGTGGCCATCACTTTGGATTTTAAAAATAATTGCTAAATATTTTCAAACAAGGCAGTGAAGTACTTATTTCTGTCTTTATTTAGAGAAAATCTTTCTTAGACCAACTTGATACAGCATCTATCTGCATGGAAACATATACTTTAAGCAACTGCAACTAGTAGAAATGAAGATCGAGCTCACAATACCAACATATCATCACTTATAAAAGTGTATCTTCAAGCTCAGAACCAATTATGCTCCCCAATACAAGCTCCAGCCAAACAACTACCCACAGCTCCTGGCCTCCAGGTCACCCCCAAACAGCTTTCCAACAGGAATGGAAGGTGAGCTCCCTAACTGATATAAAGCACACAAACCACGATATAAAGTAACACAGCATGACATGGATAAGATATGTATTTTCCCTGACTGATTTCCTTTCAGAGCTATCAAGTATTCAAAATCATCTCAGGACTCATTAGGAGAATAACTTATACAAGACTGACTAAATCCAACATCAGAGCAGATTAGCTCTGATGGTATATATACACACATATATTCTCTACATAACAGACTATTTCCATTTTGGAAATATCATGTCAAAGGATATGGCTCTAAAATTTTTGCTGTGAATAACAGCTCTTGGAAAAGTGGTATGAAGAAGTAAAAGTTTTCACTGTTTACTCCTTCTTGAGCCCAAGTGCTCAACTTCTGCTTTAAATGGCAATTATGTTGCTGATCATAGGGCTTTTAATGATGGCCTGGCATACTTAATTGTAAAGGCAATGAGAAAATAACAATTTAATAGAAATTCATTGACCTTTTAAAAAGCTTTCCTACACCATTTTCTCTCAAAAAAATGGTAAAATATTTACCAGCATCAACTTTTACTGTTTCCATTAACAAAAAAAAAATTTCCTGCTTACTTGATTCTAGTCATAATATTCTTTATGATGTAACTATAATCCAACCAAATAATTATTAAATACAGTACTTTTAAATGCAATTCAAAAGTAATAGAGTCACAGAAAGGTCTAGAAGGCAAAATAGTTTAACAGTATGCAAGTGAAAATGAAAATTCTTTAACATATATTTAAATGGATGTTAGCATTGTCTCAAAGCTCCCCGGCTCTAGTATTGCTTGTTTCAATCTTTATTCTGGGTAGTCTTTATTCAAAAGGACAGGCAGAGAAGAGCTGACTCCCAGTAGATCTCATCCTATACCCAAATAACCAACCTCAAACAGCCCATCCACTATACTCAAGGGCCTAACAATTAATGAAATAATATCACCTGCAAACAATTAGGTCATCACTTATGACAAGACATCATAACTAGCCATGTTAATTGGATTAAAGAAGTTTCAACCAGGGGCAGGGAGGCAAGTAAATCATGCTGGGAGACGTTCCCAGCAGAAAGACAGGACCTGGCCCATTCCCACAGGTCCACAGCTGGTGCTCACATGGTGCAATCATTGACTTTAAAAAAATCTTTTTTTTCCCCCATCCTTAATTTTTCTCCATATCAGAAATTCAAGCACATGACTGCAACACATTCTCCAATTTTAGGCAGCAGGACTCACATAGTAACATTCTTGAAGAAAGACTTAAATAACAGTTGCTATCCAATAAAGCATGACATTTCCTACCTCAGTTCAAAAACTCTCTTATATGGAAAAGTTCCACTCTGTGTTATGTTTTTGTTTTAGTTTTGTTTCCTGTCTCTGGAACATTAAAATAATGTTTCCTAAAATCTCTGATTATATAACACAATAGAGTTAAAATTATTTTCAGACTTTCAAGCCTAGTTGCTTCTCCAAACGTGATACATGTAAACGATTCTTTCTATATATTTGTATCTCTGTTTTTCATTTCAGTGGTTCTCAGTCAAGTTAAGTTCTGGTGAAGAATTTTTGAACATCTGATCACAGCAGATATGTGTCATTTATTCATGCCAGAAGAGACCTTATAAATTTCCTGCAGCTCTCACATATATTAACATACAGCACACTACCTCTACCACTACACAGGAGGACAAGAAGGTAGAGATTTCTTATTGCACTTATTTTTCTCCAGCAGGAAGGGAGTAGCTCTTAATCTACTGGTGAATGTATTGACTTCTGTGAACAGAAAGGTGACATCAGTATCATCAGTGGGTAGGATCAATGGAAAGGCGAAGAAGTCAAACAATTCCACCTAAATAAAAGAGGACTTACACTAAGGCCATTGTAAACTCAGACAACACTTATTTGACTAAATAGCATGGAGAAGAAAATGTGATGTGTTGGGCTAACATTTAACAACATTAACTGACCTAAAACGGTACTTTTCAGATTTTATTATCAACATAACTACTTAGAAACACACATAATCACAAAAAGACGTGTGTAGGATCACTCCAGTGCTATGTATTTAAAATCAAACACGGATCACTTGACTGTGGAAGCCAGAATCTCTGTCAAATACAACTTTATTGAACAATAAATTAAATTTGAAATTTGCTTATTATTTTAAGATTAAAGCATGCTGTATTACACACAGAGAGCAACATTCTCAGAATGCAAGTGGAAAGTATTCATTACAAAAGCAGTCATGCTTCAATGACAGCAATTATCATCTCACACTTGTTAAATGCCATAAAAAATGAGTTGCTTCAGATGGTTTTATCTCAGCCCACCTGACTTGAATTAAACTAATGATGTACTGTAAAAGTTACACTTACACAACCACCAACACCACCAATTGATTACTGTGTATTCTTTTTATGGGTTTTTGTACACAAACATCAGGGTGAATACAAATAACATCTTTTATTTTACCTTTATTTAAATATAAGTCATCTATGCTTGCATCATCATGGAAAAGCAGTTTTATAGTTTTCATTTCAACTGATGTGGCTTAACATCATTTTAAAGACTCAAATTTCAGATTGAGTTTATGCCAAGTTTATAATATTGAATTAAATATATTAACAACAGATGATAAGTGAAATCTTTAGGATTGAGAAGATTTCCTTATCTAAAGTGTGTAAATAACAACACTATCAGTACCTATAAAACAGTTTGAACCTGGGAACTTAAAATAACACCAAGCCTCCTCTACAGGCTTGCAAATAGCCTTTACTAGAAGCAGAGGGGAAGAGTCTGATGATTGGCATGCTCAGGGTACACAGAGAAAGTGACATCTCCAAGCATGCTACAGATCTCTTAAAAAAGACAAGAGAAAACAATGTATGAATGAAAGGCTGATCAGCTGCCAAAAACCCACCTTCAGAACAGCAGTTACCTTCCAACTAGTTAAAGCAGAAAAACAATCCATCTTCCTAGAGCTTGTACATCAGTGGGTTCTCAGGTAGCTTTTCTGAAATGCAAACAATTTGAATGAAGGGGGAGTTTTGACAATCTTTCTTCCCTCATTTCACATAAATTTCTAAAGCCCACTGAAGTTGATTCTTCCTTACCATTTATATCCAGGACATAGGCGAGAAGGAAGAGCTATTCTCTCAGCTGCTACCTATTTCAATTGTTTGGCAGAGCACAGGTTTTTGTCCATTTTGAATAGCAAAGTAAAGCTTTTCAATAGAAGAGAAAAGACTGAATTAGGGGAAAAAAAGTGCTGATGAACTACAGACATTGACAACATTTTTTTTAGCATATTGTAACAAGTTTGCTCAATACTGATAAAATATGTAATGCTTAAAATAAAACCAAAAACCCATCCTCAAATCTCTGTATCAGCAGGATTGCAAAATATTTATTATGTTTGCATTTTCTTCTCAGTTCTATATGTGTGAAATTCTATTTAGGAGTTTACATAACATTTATGTTGAGAAGTAAATTCTTCTAAATGGCGCTAACCTGAAGAGTCAGATCTCTCAGGTAAAAGTTTGCTCCTTGAAGGTAAATATAGACATTATTGCCATTTTTAAATATCACCTGTGGCTCATTTCTTAGTCTACATATAAAGAAAATATCTGAAGCAAAATATTAGGCTTCTAAAAGACTGTCCAGCCCTAACATAACGTTGGCATTTTGGCCAATAATACTCAGCTATAACATGATACTCATAAAAAACAGGTTTTAAGCAGGTGAATTTACTCTTAACATGAATTTAGCTTTCTCAAAGCAACCTTAAGATTCAATATGTAGCCCCTTTTGTTGCTTAAGGTATAACAGTACATATTTGAGGAAAAGAGCTGCACTTTTGGGATCTTTAAGATTACATACAAATACAGCAACGGGCTCTAACTCAGTCAAGAGTAACAACTGATTTTGTTTCAGCAGATTTCCCCCATAGGATTGTGGAACACAGTCTATTTTGAAAGATGTGATTGTGTTGAACTGCTGATATTTCTCTGAAATATTTCTGAAAGGGAATTTTGTGTTTCACAAAAGAACCGAATGCTTGTATTTCTACATCACCAATATTTCTCTCACAAAACTTGTTAACTTTATTGTAAGAAAGTAAATCCGGTCAATAAATGGAAGTAAATCCAGTCAAAATTTCCTTGATCTGGAAGTTCAAATTAATAATCACCTGGCTGAAAACTTAACTCCTCCAGTTTTTTTCCCTCTGTACCCATGACACGTCTTTTATACCTTAGCTGCAAGATTTGATATTAGACCACAATACTGCTAGAAATTGGTGCAGCAAGCAATTTAGATCTGATCATGCTGATGTCCCACTCTGATGCATTTGACCTCAGTAAGAAACAAACTGAAGGCCTCTGTCTTTAACAATGGCATTGATGAAACAGAGGATCTGCCTACTGCAAAATGTGTCGGGGTTGAGAAGTGTGATGGAGGCTGATACACATAATCGGCTTTAGCCTATTTTCCACAGACAATTACACTCATACTCCAGAAACTACTGCTCACCTGTAGTCATTTATTCAATATTTGTATTTCTAACCAAAGCTTAGAGAGACTGAGCAAGCATCTTGAAAGCTAAATCTAAATGAACTGATTTGCTAAAAGAATACTGTTTTCTCCAAAGCAAACAAGTTTTGTGACTATCAGATTACAGTTAATACACAGTAAAAATAAGACTATAAAATTAACTAGCAAAAGAAAATGGACAGTTTGCTATCCGTTTTCTTTCTCTCCCAACATTTCTAAGAAGCACCATCACAAAAAATAGAGGCAAACAGAAGTGCAAGAGATCTCATATTCAAGCATATTGTTCTGGCTGAGAATCAGAGCATCACTGAAAGCCAACAGACCTATCAAAGCATAGATTCCTGAAAACAAGAATTAGAAAGGCATTGAGGAATCCAGAGACAGATATCCCTCATGCACTCATCCACCAATGTACCCATCTCATTCTTTTCTGAACTGGCTCAAAAGTGAATTATCACTTTTTCTCAATACTAATAAAGCTACACCTTTTGTTGGCAATGTTGCAATGTCTATTGCTCCCCAAACAACTTGCAACTCCACTGCTTCAGACATGCCCTTCTACTCTTGCCCTTATTTCACAGAAACAAATTGTAACTCTCCTGGCTTTAATAGTTTATGCCAATCCTCATACAAGCTGAAAAACCAATAGAAATGCAGTTTGAGTCTAATGAAAAAAAGGTATCATATCTTCAAAACACTGAATTTCTTTTTCTTTGCTTCTAAAGAAGATGGGCAATTTTTTTCAGTTATATGCTTCTGTATAATTATAATGTTCACATGACTTTTGTATTAGGCTGAAGTTTCATATCAGCTGAGAGATAAAGAGAAAATTTGATCTCTGACAGCTAATCACAGAAGCTGCAAGTCAGCTTTCTGAAGTGGATACCATATAGCAAAAGCTAAAATTCATAGTGTGCTACGCCTTCAATTTTATAAGAAAAGTCTGCTACTTCAGTCATTATAATCACAGAATCATGCAAAAATGGTAGAGGTTGTGAAGGGACTTCGGGAAATCATCTAAATCCAAACAACTGCTAAAGCTGGTTCATCTCTATCAGGCTGCACAGGAATATGTTCAGGTGGGTTTTGAAAACCTCCAGAGAAGGAGACTCCACAACCTCCCTGGGCAGCCTGTGCCAGGACTTCCTCACCCTCACAGTAAAGAAGTTTCTTCTTATGTTCAAGTTGAACTTTTTGTGTTCCAGCTTGTGTGCATTACCTCTTGTCCTGACACTAGGCACTACAGAAAAAAAAGACTGGACCCATCGGCTTGCCACCCAACCTTTAGATACTTACATATGTTGATAAGATTCTCCCTCAGTCTTCCCTTCTCCAGGCTAAACAGCCCCAGCTCCCACAACCTTTCCTCATAAGAGAGATGTTCCAGTCCTTGGTAGTCTTCCACTGGACTCTCTCCTGAAGTTCCCTGTCCTTCTTGAGCTGGGGAGCCCAGAACTGGACACAGGTCTCTATATGAGGCCTCATTAGGGAAGAGGGGCAGCAGAACCTCCCTCAACCTGCTGGCCACACTCTTCTTGATGCATCCCAGAAAGCCATTGGCCTTCTTGGCCACGAGGGCATATTGCTAGCTCATGGTTAGTTTATTATTAACCAGGACTCCCAGGCCCCTCTACACAGAGCTGCTTTCCAGCAGGTCAATCCCCAGCCTGTACTGGTGCATAGGGTTGTTCCTTCTGAGGTGCAGGACTCTCTACTTGTCCTTTCTGAAACTCACGTATTTCCACACTGCCCAGCTCTCGCTTGTGATATAATTGTAATGTATTGTAACATACTACATTGTATTGTAATATGTTGTAACAACAACAATAATTTAGATCTATATTAATGTAACAACACAAGACCAGTATGATCTATCCCACTGCAATCAGAACTGCACAAATATACAGAAAAGGACCATTTATCTTGAAGAAAGAGATCTAAACTAGTGACAGAATTTCCAGTGAACAAATGACATGAATCTCGAGGTATTGATTAATAGTGAAGTAAACAGTCAGAATAATTTTTCAAGAAGCAGGAGATACAACTAATACATAATTTCTAATCACATTTTAAAAATCTAGATAAAGACCTAACTGTAGAAGAGGTCTGCCAAACCATAGCATTAGTGACAGCTCCCTTTTCTCAACAGCTCAGAGAACTTCTAAAGAATCTGGAGGTGGCCTCAGAATAAGGGATTGTTACAGCTGTTCAGAACATCATACAGCTATATTTTCACCACTACTCACATCAGAGAACAATAGCAAAATATTGTATAGCAGAAATGCAGGTACTGTGGCTGGCACCTAGCAGCCATCGTTGCCTCCTGCATTTAATCAAATGTTTTTCAAACAGGTTGTGGGTTTGTTGTTTGGGGTTTTGGGGTTTAGTTTGTTTTTAAAATGTGAATATCTAAAATACAATATCAGTTATGGGCTGATTACCAATTTATATTCTGTTTTTTATCATGTTCCACAAACACTTCCTAGAACCAAAATACACAAGCAAACTAGATTTTTTTCCTGTGAGGTGCCCTCAAAAGTCACAAATTTGGAATTTCTCTTGAAGTGGTTTCATCCTCAGGTAAAAAAAAAGAAATTCTAGCTTAGTTTCTGTAGGCAACGACTGAGTTTGGAAACTCTTTCTGCCCAGTTTAAATAGCTAGCCACAGACATAAAAGGTAATTATTAAATTATAATTTTGTCATCACAAGGTAAGATTTTGTTTTTCACAGACTGAGTTTGGCACTACCTTGCACACAAATTTGTTACATACATCAGCATAGCAAAAAACCCAAACCACCCAGGAGTCCTTCAATACATGTGTGTAGGATGGACCACATTCAGTCTTCTAAAAAGCAGTCACAAAAAGGCTTAAGAAATCAGGACTGAAGGCTCCAGTCTCCCCTCACAGGACATGCACGTGTTAGTGGATTAAATATGCTTTCTTTTTTGCCATCTGCAAAGTATCTTCATGAAAATACTTTAAAAATATCTTCATAAAGATAACTGAAAAAAGGCTTTCATTCCTGAAACTCTGAAGAACCTGAATT
Source organism: Urocolius indicus (assembly GCA_013401255.1). Taxonomy (NCBI): domain Eukaryota; kingdom Metazoa; phylum Chordata; class Aves; order Coliiformes; family Coliidae; genus Urocolius; species Urocolius indicus. The sequence continues at coordinate 93,100 of WBNH01008459.1, read as the reverse complement.
ATATACCTGCTTCTCATCTCTATATCCACTCTGCTAACTTCCACGTAATACTGTCTCTGAAACACAGAAAAGCAAGCTCTCGTTAGAGTTTTTGGGATAAGCTTTTCCATTTAGCTGTAGGAGATGATCTGGCATCCACAGAAAGAAGTAGTAATGTTATACTTTTTCCATGCCATGTTTAGTTCAGAGGAACCTGGACAATAAGCTCAGTGTACTTAAAACACAAAGAAATGACCACACTCTGCTTAACATTTTTAAGAGTACAGTCAATAGTAAATGAGATACAATCAGAATACAGGCTACACAAAAAACAGAAAGAAAGAATAGAAGAAGGACACATTTGTCACTGAATTGACAATAAGGTTAAGGTTTGAATGTTGTAGCTTTGTTAGGAAGAACTAGAGAAAAATAAAACCTGATTTCAGTTAGTGGGTAAATGTATCAGTCTGGTGTTGGGGCTTGGGAGTGTGTGTTGCCAAATATCTTAATTGCTTTGAATAAGAACATGATTTTTCTGAATACAAACATTTGCTTGCATTAATTACAGTAGCATATCACAGTTGGGAATGTATCTAGAATATTTTGTTTAGATGAGTGGGTATATTAATAATTTTTATCCATTATGTGTCGACTGGTTTTAAATAGAGATGCACAAAATTAAATCAGATTCATAGAAAGTTGAAATTCTGCTATACGAAAAGGCATGCAAATTGATACAAATTTCTTTGGGGGAAAGTACAGATAATTACAGCATTTCTACTATAAAGTCTTATGGGAAAAAGAAATGCTTTTGGTCCAAAGAATTGTACAAAAAATGATGCAAGGTACAGAGAGAAAGAAGCAGGTATTTCTTACTCTAGGGGATCCCTGATTTTTAATGTCCTCCCAGACCAATCTACTACTTGGCAAGTAGTGAGACATGAAATAAATGATGGTGATGCTACAGTAGCTAAATATTTCCCCCCTTGAAGAGTGTATCTGAATTTCCCACTGCTCTTGTAACTCTAATAGCATCCCATTATAGCAGTGTTAATTAATTCAATATGAGCTTCCATTCTTCCAAATAAACACTTAAAGTTACAGATATATTGAGAGCATGCCATGCCAGCAGCTTCCATGGCCAAATGGAATGGATATGTACTATACAGGTACTTTTGACAGATGAAAACTAAATTCTCTTCAATAAGCTATCACCAGAAGAGGCTATGCTGCACATGTTTTTCACTCAGATCTTTTACCAAAAAGTACATATGTAAATGAATCATATCGTGATATGGCAAGAAGTGCCAGTCAAAAGGAAAAAAACCTAAATTAATGCTAACCTCCAGTCACATTTCTCCAGTGTTCTTATCTCTATAAAATTAGATTTAATAAAAAGGGGGCAAGATTATATTTTTTCTCACTTTTTAAAATACATAGTAGAACTTGCAGTGACTTCTACAGACTGTGGAAATACACTCAACAAGTTTTTTTCTTTATTTAGAGCTTATTTTTCTTATCTGGAAACGTAACAGACAAGAAAGAAAGACCGATTGTCTTCCAGTTCTAAACCAAAACTGAATTTGAACGGCAAGTACTGAAAAAAATCACAGAAAACATGTTATTATCTATAATACATCTGGAAAACTTAGTGATTGTACAAATCATTAAAAGACCTTCAATGCTCTGGAGAAATACAAATGTAGTGTCAATAGTTACTATTTGAGGAGGTCACTACATTCCAAATGATGAAGGGCGCCATTGGTAGGTTCTGCATCAACAGCCTTACATTATGCTCTGTTCAGGACAAGAAGAAAAACACCTCCATTTTGAAGAAAGAGACAATGCAAATAAAGTAATTAAGACTTTATAGTGTTCAGAGAAACTAGGGTTTTTTTCCTAATTCTTCATAATTTTTTTAATGGGAAAACAGGGAAGTTTATGAGGTAAGTTTACTCTTCAAAACAAATGGCTGAGGGTTTGGTTTTTTTTTCTTTTTTTTTCCTCTGAATTTATATTTTCGAAATTCTCTCTTTGTTGGCTATTTTTTGTAGTTACTGTTGCAATGCTCCAAGCTACTGTTTGATCCTAGAATCACATTTCAGCCTTTTCATTGACAATTCTCTAGTATGATAACCAAGATTCAAGTTGTTCCTCATACAAATACAAACCTGAACTAGCTTCAGCTGAGTTTCTCTAGCTCTACTCTAGTGGAAAACTACATTTGGACATCCAATCCTAAGTATTTTATAGACACTGTTTTTGGTTATAGCTGTTCATTTAAATCTGGTTCCCCAAGAGAAAAGCAGTGTCAATAATATGATTAGAGCTATTAAGTCATGTAAATATGCATTGTGCAGAATTATTTGAAGATTTCAATAAAACCACCTCTAAACTATGTAGAGAAGCAGGTGGCTGTATTTCTACTAACATATTCTATAGTCAAAGACCAAGATCCTACTGAACAACATATGATTAATTTACTCCATGAGGAAATGTAGCCTTTTATGGTACCTTGAAAAAACACTCTTTTCTCCACTTCCCTTCTGCCTTTCATTCACTCACTGCAAAATATTGAGCAATTAAGCAAGTTGCTATATTTGGTGTGTCTAAACTTCACAATTTGATAGCATAATGATTTTAATAACTACTTTAAAAGTAACATAGTGACAAGTTGACACCCGAGGGTTGCATCCTGCAGTTTGATTTTTCCAGAATTCTTTTGTTATGCCTCAGGAATAGTAATATGATTAGGAATAATTTCTTGATAGTGTTTCTTATTTTTTAACTTTTTTTCCTCTTTTTTATTTTTTTTTATTACAAACACTGCATATCTACTAAGTACAGGCTCTCTGGTAGGTATTAAAGGTTAACTCTTGCACAAAGATGCTTGGTAGTTTATAAAGGCATCACCAGGGAGCCATACCCTCTGTAAAAATATAAACAGCAATGCAGGTTGAGAATACCAGTATTAGAATATTTCAGTGCTATAATATCAATAAGGATCTCAAAGAGCACTTGCAGAATCATTAGCATCAGAGTCTGTCTCCATTTACAACAGCAAAAATCCACATCATAGAAGGAAAGAATTATCATGTCCCTTTGCCCTCAGAGAAACATGAAGCAAAATATTCTTACGTGCTTTTGCCATTGTAAAAGCTAAAGTCCATGGAATACCTTATTCAGTCTCATATGAGATACTGTGTTTTGCTGCAGCCTTCAAATACCTATTTTCTACATTATTTTTCATTTTGATATTTCATACAATACTTTTTCCAAGTCTTGTGAATTTGAAACAGCAATTTATTTTGAAACCAGCTCTCAAAATTCTGTTTGTGCACAGAAAATAACTTTAATTGGAAGTGCAGTCTTCAGAGAAATTGTATTTAGCACATTTCTGTAATCTGCAGCTAAGTTTACAGACAGTGTGTTTCACTGTTGCATTTTAGATGAGAATGAATGGACATAATAAATTCCACATTTTAAAAGTTCCCAGTAAAAAACAGGGAATCACTAAACAGTATTACAAACACTAGATTTACGTATCTATCTATCAATCTATCAAATGACTTGAGGAAGTTGAGTACTTTGGAGTCACTAAGCACCATTTAACAAAATGTGCAGTTTGCTATGCTTTTAAATAATTTATATTTATGATTAAGAAGGTTAATCTATTCCTCTGTTTTTCAAGATAGATAAATTTTCATTGAATTTACAATGCCAGACTTCCTCACATGCAAGATCACTACGATTTCAAGATTATATCATTAAAAATGTAGTAAAATCTGAAAGAATACAAATGACATGCATTGAAAGCATCTTTCCATCACCCTCATTGTCATAATCCTTAATGAAGTTAAAAATGTAGCTGAGTAATCCTTGGTGATGTAGAAAAAAAAGTTTATGGAAAACAACAATCTTTAACTACAGAATATGTATCAGCATCTTTCTGTATCTAGCCTTGAAAAATTACGTCTTTGGTAATGCCCGAAGTTTTCTGGAAGATACGGTAAAGTGACAAAAAGTAGTTAGAAAGTACTTTTTTGCCATTTTTGTGTTCTAATGATGATTAACCAGGGCTCTTTTATACGCAGTATGTAATGTGAGAAATCAGTAAAACTCATATTCGTTCAAATTACGTTGGGTAAAGTGCAGTCTCCAAAAAGTAGCATTTGCCAGTTGCACATGATGAAACAGACCTTCAGTTCAAATGATCTGCTTTCTCACATATTTTTTACATTTTCAAATATTCTTAATGCTACTTCATTTCTGTATTGAAAATAATCAGGCAGGCTTTAATTACTGCCTTTAAACTGTGTCATAATGAGCTGCTATGGAAAACATTTAAATGGTTCTCTATATCGAGTAAAAAAAAACTTTATAAATAAGTTGCCTAAGCCTACAGATGAGTCTGTACTTTTGATTTCTACAGTGTCGATGAAATGACAGGACCTACAATACACCCACACATTTCTGGACTAGTAGTTGCTAGCCAGACAAAATATTTCAGAGCACTGAATACATTAGACTGTCTATAGACAGCTAAATCCATCAACATTTTTCATTTTCACTTCAGAAGTTAGTTAAAAACATTTCTGGCACCACATAAAGCTCTTCTTGACCTATCAAAACTAAAAAAAATGGGAAAAAAATTGCATCAAAACCAAGAATTGTTGCACAATGTCCTGAAACCCCTTGCAATGAGAGTTATTCACTTTTAACAGCCTGCTGAGCCTATATGACTTTTTGCTTAGTCTCTTGTAAAGCCTCCACTGAGTAAATGCCCAGCCCTGCCAGGGAAAAAGTCTTGATACTTTATTTTAATATCTTGTTTGAACATAATCCCCATTTACCTTTTACAATAAATATATTTATGCCTATATACAGTACATATTTGCAGGTAACTATTCCAGACATTTTCTGTCTTTTATTTTGTATAATATTTTACTTGGCTTGTAAACGTAATAATAATCACCTCCAATAACATACTATTGACACAACAAGTCTCAAATATAAACTCATGCAGTATGTTTTTATTTCAAAACTGCAACTTCTGGCAGGCAAACGATTTTAGACTTTTTCACAGTAGTGTTTGCTAAAAAATGCTTACTACTGAGTTTAAAACAAGAGTTATGCAACACTTAGATTGCTCAATGGATTTGCCCAGTAAAGACTTGACGGACTGGCACAAAGTTCCCTCTCACACCAGTGCTTTTTTTCCTCAGGTAGAAGGTAGATGCTCATCTCGATTGCATGGAAGAATACTCTTTCCACCTATCCTTCTGCATTCCATAACATGAGGATCAGGTAATATTCAAATTTCAAATTCTCATTTTTTATCTCAATGGCAATTTTCAACGACTCCCTATTAGGCCATTTGCAGCCTAAATTTATCAGCTCAAATTAATTTTGTGATAGCATAAATGATTCAACCAAACACTTGAATAGTAGTTCAACCAAGAAGGTAGCATTTCTGTGTGTCATTAAACTGTGCAGACTAAATAGGAAACAATTACGTATCCTATAATCTCAGAAATCACTGAGATGTACTGTTTGTCTTGAAAAAAGTACAGTATATAAAGCCTTTCCATTTCAAACATATGAAAAGTAGCTATAGAAGCATTTAAATATATGATTTTTTTAACTAAAAGATGAAAACATTTATTTCTGGAACACACTTATCTATCTACTGCAATTGCATTATAGCCTAATTGTAAGCCCTCTAGAGATGAAGGATGAAGCAGCCGTTTACTCTTCTAATGCTCAAAAGCATTAAGATGGAATAAAAACAGAAGAGATATATTGTAAGACACTCAAAACACATAGCTAAAAGCAATGATTGGAAGTGCAAAGAAGAGTCAAAGTCTTGCAATTGATGCAAAATGTTACAGATATCCAGATTACATATTAGAGCTTGGAAATGATACAATGGCTAAATTTCATCTAGGTAATCTAGCTGCAGCACTCAATTAATTGCAATGCATTCCGACTCACATCATTCTACTTAAAAGCAGGAGATTGTGGTGACGGTAGAAGTATAACATCAGACTGCTAACAAATGCAATAGCCCTGGGACTGATTCCTGCAAGCTTCTGGGCACCGATCTTGGTGCGATTACTCATGGGGTAATATCATTTACCTATTTGCAAGGTCAGATCCATTCTTCCAGCTCTAAGAATAGTCTTTGTCTAAAAAGAAATGTAATAGCAACACAATTGAAAATACTGCAGCCGTAAAGTCTAATTATTATTTCAAAATGTTCCAAAAAGAAATTTATTTTGCCTTGGATAGTATGTAGAATGCAGTTCATCTCATTTCTATGGTGAACAATTTTAGCATATCTGGTTGCCACTGTTAAATCAGCAGAAAAAATGTAAAATAAGCTACCATACAGAAGAAATATACATTACAAGTAAAAGGTCCACCAATTAATTTACTTCTATCAAAAAAATCCTGTTTGTCTGAGTATAGCACAGAGAAATGGTTGTGAGTCATGGAAACTTGAGCTTCCCCTGCTTGGAGACTACAGTTAAAAAAAAAAATCCAACATATAAAAAAGCAATCAACAAGAAGCAAAATTTCTACACTTTTCATACACACTTATTTTCACCAGTGTGTTGATAAGTCTCGAAACTACACCATAATGTACAACTCCAGAGCAGCATGATGGAAAGCCTTTTGTTTGTAAAACCTTAGCACAGACTAATAAGGAGAAATGAAAGCACTGTATTGCAACATTTCTTGTTCTGCTTTTATGCCTTTAATTTCGAGGATTTAGAATTATGCAGGAATTTTAAAAAGCCACAATCACCCTTCCCCCAAGCCTGGATTACTTAAAATATGCAAGGGAGGAAATTGTGTTTGGTTTGCTGCAGAAAGCTGATTAATTTGTTAAGAATTCAGGCCCTAAAATGCAACCTCACAAAGAAACTGGATGGATAAAAAGAATACTTACAGAGTTTATTAAATAGTTTAATTATAATGTTATGCCAAGCAATTAATCATATTCAGCATTTAAAAAAAAAGATATAGTATCTAGATGACAACTGTCCTAGGGTGAGAGTTACATTATGGGCTTAAACAAACTTTGAAGGAAAATTCCAAGGATTTTATTTGGCCTATATGTAAGCTTTGCAGAAAAAAAAAAACAATTTTTTTTTTTTTTATAACTTCTGCCTTCTCACTTGTAACACATTTTCATCAGATGCTTTCTCTTAACAAACATGAAAGAGTTGTTCAACGTCCAGTTCTTCTCCAACTTTATAATTCACTGAATCACACTTGGATTTATTGCTGGATCATATTGTTTTACAGATCCAAAAACTATACAAATTACAGAATCACAGAATGGTAGGAGTTGGAAGGGACCTTTAGAGATCATCTAGTCCAATCCTCCTGCAGAAGCAGGTCCACCTAGATCAGGTCACTCAGGAATGCATCCAGGCGGGTCTTGAAGACCTCCAGAGAAGGAGACTCCACACTCTCCCTGGGCAGCCTGTTCCAGCATTGAAACTAACAAAATCAAAGCATGGTTCAAGATCAAAATCAAAAAGTGGATTTCAGTTCTAAAGGTAGTCTTAACAATGCCATTTTCTATCTTTAAAAAAACTGAGAGTTACCACAAGTAGATGCTATTTTAGAAAAAGAAGCAGAATAAATTTCTTCCACAGATGAGGAGTTGAAGATAGTCTTCCCTTCTTCTTACTGGCAACAATGGCCCACCTCAACCACACTTAATATGCTGTGTGCAAAATGACAAAGGAAAACTTTTCAGCTCCTAAGTACCAGTCCAACATATAGAATCAGAATGGTTTGGGTTGGAAGGGACCTTAAATAAACATCATCCAGTTCAAACCTCCCTGCCATGGGCAGGGATACTTTCCAATAGATCAGAATGCTCCAAGTCACATTCAAACTGTCCTTGAATACTTCTAAAGATGGGGCGTCCACAGTCTTCCTGGGCAACCTCTGCCAGTTCCTCACCAGACTCACAGTAAAGAACTTCTCCCTTATATCTAATCTAAATGTGTACTCTTTCAGTGTGGAGATATTACTCCTTATCCTATCAATCCATTCCGTTACAAAAAGTTCTGCTCTGGCTTCCTTATTGCCTACCTTTGTATCCTGGAAGGCTACTATAAGGTCTACTCTTCTCTAGGCTGAACAACTCCTAATCTCTTTCCATAGGAAAAGTGCTCCAGATCATCAATATATAATGGCAAGTGTAGCATCAGCCAAATAAAATCTAAATGTCAGGAAACGGTAGTGAGAAAATACACCATTTTTCATATGTCATTTTGCTTAAAAAGTTTTTAATAGACTTATATAAAGTATATATGTATATGGATTCATATTTAAACATTTCACACGAAGCACTTGCAGACAAGATCAACCTAAGCTGACAGCTATGCTTTAATTGTTTAGGAACTCTGTAGGAGAAAAAGACTATTCACAGAACAAATGCAGCCTCATATTTCATAACATCTTTCCAATTACATTTATCTTCCAAAACTAAAGCTTCTTCAGTAAAACTATACTACTGTGGTAGTTTGCTTTATGTATATGAATTTGGGTCATCGACTGGAGAGTCTCTAAAAGCTATACAGACAATAGTTGGGGAACAGAAAAAAAAATAACATCACTCAGTTCCTCCCCTTCATTAAGTAGGAAACTCACAGCAACACCTCCAGAATATGTCTGGGAAGCCCTTTCTTTCCTCCATGTGTGTGAGTGTAGAGGAAAAAAAAGCTTGGATGAGATAGAAAATTCATCCTGTGCTACATCAAAATCAAAGCAATCCATACATCAACAACATGAGAGCACAAAGGAATAAAAGGTAGAAGAGGCAAATGAATGGAATGGAATGGCATGGAATGGAATGGAATGGAATAGAATGGACTGGAATGGAATGGAATAACTAATAGCAGGAGCGCAGAAAAACAGAGGATTCTGTAGTTCAAAAGGATGAGGAAGCAGCATTGAAATAGCAAAGGGGTTCTCAGGATAAGGACCACTGTCCATTCAGAGCATACCAACAGTCACCACAATGCAACATCCTGTATTCTGCACTGAGGTTCCCATAAGGTTTTTTTTTAAAGTTTTCTTCCTCCTTCTCTCATATAAAAGTTGAAAGAACAAAGATCTTCAATTCTCCATAAATAGAAAATGAAGGCATCTTTTCTGTTAACTTCATTCTATTCCGATTAGTCTCACTAATTGACCCAGCTTCCCTGCTTTTCTTCCTAACAAAATTAATATAGAGAAACTTTCCTGTGCTGAGTTAATGCCTGGGGAATTAGTATATTTAATAGGAACAGTTCAGTGAATTTAGAAAGTCTCTAGATAATTGCCTTCAGCAAACGCTTCTAAGTCTTTTCTCCAGAGCCTTTAACATTAAAACCATAATTCTCTATTTTGATTTGTAAAACAGTATGCTCCTTTATTTCCACAGTTTTCAGACACACATACACAATCACTATATTCTACTGAAACAGATCCCAAAATTATAACCCTGATTAAAATAAAACAGAGAGAAGAAAAAGATTACATCTCTAAACTTTGAGAACTGCATTTTTAATATATTAGAGTACTTCATTCCTTTTTAAAACACCTGCAGTATTCTTTTTTTCTATATTGCACTTTTACATACTAAAACTCATAATTTAGCATGGTTATAATTTACTGCTGATTATAACCCTTGCTAAATCAACTTAGAATATTACATTGTTTTGACAAAAGCAGATGCTTTTCTTTCTTTAATGAACATCCCCATACCTCTTATGTGTTTGATTTTGAAAATACTTTTGAAAACTTTTCTGAAAAACTGTAGGCTGTTTTAATCCATATCATCTTGTAGAATATCTCTTTATTTGGCTGACAAATTTTCTGTAAGTGAAACCCATAAAAATATCAATGCATTACATTCAGCATCGCATCTTAGAAACATCTGATTTTGATTATACTAACGTCATAATGCAGTTATATAAAACTTTGAATTTTTTAACTATCTTTATTTATTTGGAGATACATTCCTAGATGCTGTTTCATGATGAAGGCTTTAGTGAGGATTATAAAAGCTTCATACATATTATGTCTAATTTATATGTCAATAATGTATATTGACATTGAAAAGTACTTTCTGCAAACTCCAAAGTAAAACATGTGTATCCACTTTTTCATTCTCACAATCGTAAATTATGTTGGGTTTATACACTTTTTGAAAATCCTCTACTTATCTCCCAAAGAAATTAAGGGAGGGAAGAATAATCACATCAAAACAAACTAAACTTACCTTTGGTTAATATCTTGTTAACAGTTTTCAAGTTCATTAAAACCACTTCATGAAAGATGCTGGAAAAATAACCATTTCCTCAAAAAAAATCATTCTCCTGATGTCTTTATTTTAGTAAATTTATTCAAAGAATTTTACTCCCTTCAGTTTTCATATTTCATCTGCTATAATTGCAGATCTAAATAAAGACATGCTTTGTTTTGTCTTTAATCATGCTCTTGGCCTCAATGGTATTGTGTCACACTGAATTATCCATGACTTCAAGCTCCTTCTCACAGTTTCAGATGCCCCGTCCCTCAGTTTCAACAGCTGCTCATTCATTGCTATATCCAAACAACTTTAAAAGTTTTAATTGCTGTATCTTGTGGGGAGTGGGGATGTCAGGAATGAGAGAGTAAGAGCCCTCATTATTTATAGGGAAGTGAACAGACTCTTTTGTCCCCCTACCTTTAATAAAAGCAACACTAAAGACTTTTCACTTCTAAAATTACTTTCAGACTTTTATTACCTTGCACAAATCTTTAATAGACTCAAAAACTGTTAGTGAAAGACTTGTAGAGAAACCAGGACTAAAAGAAGAATTAGAATATCTACATAAATGTGCAATGGTATCAAATGGTACACAATTAGAAAGTTAGTATTGGAGGTTTTACAGTATTTCACCCAGTACTGTACATTTTTAAATCAGCATAATTTTAAAATCTAGTATGTTTCTGTTAAGACAATGATTGATTTCAATAAAACTGTATTACCTTTTTGCATTTCCATTGTTTATTTATTCTCAGCAATAAATTCACAAAGTCACAAATCTCCACAAGGACATCTAGATCTTTACCACCCATGGCTTGTTTGTATGTATACATACATAGAATGATAGAATGATAGAATGTTAGGGTTGGAAGGGACCTTTAGAGATCATCTAGTCCACTCCCCCTGCAGAAGCAGGTTCACCTAGATCAGGTGGCATAGGAACATGTCCAGGTGGGTCTTGAAGACCTCCAAGTAAAATAGCTTTTTCTTATATTTAAATTAATCATAACTTACTAATTTTTCTTCTACACTGCAAAATAACCATCTAGGGTTTTTTAGCTTTTTATCAATACTTTGTACCAAATCAGTGTCCTACAGAACTTCATTACATCAGCCAAAATTGTAATATCATAAAAATTATATTAAGCTAATTTGACAAGGTCTGTTTTCCACAAACTCATGCTGATTAGCAATAATTATATTACTCTTGTTTAATTCTTTATTAATTGAGTCCTTTAGAAACAATTCCATTATTTTGCCTGAGATCAATGTTAGGCTGACAGACTTATAATCATTTGGGTTGTCCCATTTAGCCTTTTATTGGCACAACATCAGATTTCTTCACATTGTTTGGAAATTCCTCAATATTCTATGACTTACTAAAAATCAACAGTAATGACTCAAGAGAATTACTCAAGTAGGTTTTTTAAAACTCTGAGAGACTTGCAATGCAAACCTGTTGACTGCAAAATGCCCAGCATTACTACTCATTATTAAGAATCCTTCATTACGGTTGTAATGAAGTTTTCTTGTGCTCTTTTGCTTTCTTTTTGAAATACAGAATACTAATACTTGCCCAGCATTTCTGACATTTCTATATTATTTTTTCAAGCTCTTCTATTTTTAATTTCTATGAAATGACTTTCTACTTAAAATGTTTTCATTTTCCCTACTAATGATGTAATAATTCTTTAAATTATGTTTACTTATTTACATATTATTTTTCAATGTAATATTCTAGTACAAATGAAAAAATGTTTCACAATGTTGATTATACCTCACCATTAATTTAGCATTGTATTTATATACATATAAAATACATGTGATATATAATACATATATATCATATGTATGTATACACACAGAAATTCCTCAGTAGCTTTCTACAGCTTCTAGATTCTGATTCATAATCTTAAGTATCAACTTGCCCTTCAGTTTTTCTTGGTTAATTTATTTTAGCCACTCTCCCTTGTCCTTGGTGAGTCCTCTTTTTAATCAGAAATGTCACAGTTATTCTCAAAAGCTATCCTCTTCAGTACACCAAGCACACATACATACTCATACTCACACACGCATACACATTTTTCTAAAGTCATTCTTGCAGCTCAGAATTTAGCTAACTCATGTTCTTTTGTACTGTGGTTAATTACTCCCTTTGGTACTTAAGCCGTCATTAATTTTGTCTTCATCCATGAAGATGAGGTTTAATACAGAATTTTCCCAAAATCAGATTTTGTAAAAGAAAATTAATCATCTACATTTAGGTACATTAGATTATATAATTTTTAAAGAAATTCAAACAGCACTGTTAGAAAGCAGCGTGGCTCCAGTAACATCATACAAATTGAAGGCTCCCACAATACTGATTTTTCTTCCTGCACATTAAGGAAGCCTTTTAGGGAGCTGGCCACATTGCTCTCTGCTGGTGGCCTACTGCACACAGTAAATTAAATCTCCATTTTGCAAATTATATATTAGAAAGTGGAGCTGTGAGTTATTCAGGAGAATTACTTCATAAGTTATTACCAGCACAGAAAAATGCCACATATTAGAGTCAACCACTTCTCTTCTTCCCTCTCAGTGCTATTTAAATACATTTTTAGCCTTTCAATCATTTGAGTTTTCCCATTAGGCTATATTATTAGAAACCTGTTCAAATTTATTATAAATGAGGGATTTTATTACGTTTTATTTATTGCAGCCACTTAACATTTGCATATAGGCAAAGCATTCCTTCTTTTCATCTTCTTTGATGTATTGATTAATGTTGTTTTCCATTATCTTGATTTTGTGCTAAATAAATGGGTTTTTTCTCCCTTTTCATCTGTTCATTTCATTGCACCTATGGACACATTCTCAATCCTAAAGACTAGATCCTCTTATAATAACAAGTAAATCTCCTTCCACCAGAGACCAAGCCTAAAACACACCTCAAAATATTGTCCCAAATTACAATTCATGTCAAGAATCTCTCTTTAAAAACAGGTCAAAAGATTGAGTGCTACTTTCCTTTGTCCTTCTTCGAGTTCTAGTGTAGATTTACTTAAGTGAATAATTCACTGGAATGTCAGGATAAGCCCAAGGAAGACAGGAGTTTAGGAAAGGATCAGTTAACAGTTTTGCATATGACTAAACAAGCAGATCATGAAATATTTGAGTAACACAGCATAGAGAAGGAACAGCTGATGTAAAAGAGGAAAGAAATTTGTTTAAGGTGAAAAAATCTAAAGATCAGTTAGTCATATGTGATGCAAAACAAAAGAGGCAATTGAAGTTTGATGGAACAAAGATTTATTATATTTTTTAGATTTTTTTTTTAAGATGATGGGATAGTTGCTTATAACCTGTTTTATAAAAAAAATGGAAAAGCTAGTGAGTATCTAAGGACACGTTTGAGACCAGAAGGTGGTCAAGAGGGACAAGGTAGTAATTAATAAACCAAAAATATTAATTAAATTTAAAAAACAAACCATGAATTAATTTTTGCTTATATCCACGTCAGTAAATCACGTGGTACAACAGGCACAGATCTCAGGAGGCATTGCTTTGGGTTAGAAGTACTCTTCTTCCACTGCTAAAGGCTGTATGGTGCATCAGAGAAGACTAGGATACATTTAAAGCAAGGTCATCTGAAAACTGCTCTGGTATCTGGACAAACATGTGGCAAGAGAAGATGACCCAGAGACAAAAACCACTCCTGATTGATGTCAAAATGCTTGGTAAGCTGATCAAGCTAAAAGCTTCATACGTCCTGGGGCATGCTGCCAAAATATTCCAAACCTGCTGTGGATGGAAGTATTAAACACCATGACAACAGTTTTAGCTTGAATCAATCTGTACTTCATGGTTTAAATTGTATGAAGTCTTTGAAAATAATAATATGCATTTAAAGAGATGCTGACATTTTCAGTCCACTCTTAAGTCTTCTGTTTCGACAGCGCAGTCAAGTGAATGATTGGTATTTGTAAGCAGAATATCCAAATGCCACAAAAAAAAAGTTTCAGTGCCAGAAAACACATCAGTTGTACAAGACAAATTGAGATGGATAAATCCAGAACAGATCCTGGTACACAGTGCTCCTAATGAACACCTTAAATGCTTGCCTATACTACCTTCCCCATCAACAGAGAAATACCTTAAGGGTATCCATTCCATCTATTTCAAAGACTTCTTTAAGATTAGAAAAATATACATTGATTGGAAAAGAAATAGCTTAATTTTTCTTTAATACCTTTACAAAATAAAGTTTGTGATGTATGCAGAGACCAATGGATAAAGACAGGTTCTACACAAATGTCAGCTTCTATTACAAGACTGTCTGTTATGCAAAATCCTTGCTTATTAGGAACCATTGCTGAATACTCTTCATCACATTAGCTGATTCTGCTAAGATTTTGTACTTCTCACCAATTGCATCAATTGAAGCATTGAATTTTTTCGTGGAACATTACATCTTTAGTATTGGATACTGCCAGAGAGATTCCACCTCATAACATTTTTTTTAAAAGCAAATGCCTTTTATATTTCCCTTTACTTCTTTTCCTTGTTACTTTTTTCTTTTTCTTAATTTTCTACAGCTCCTTCAAGAGCTACAATAGAGCTACATAGGATTTTTGGCATTTCTTTAATAATGCTAAATCATAGTGTTGTAGAAATACAGTTATCAAAATACCATGAAAGCAACATCTACCATTCTTGTTTCTCCATATGGAGAGCTTGGCATGTCAGTAGAAAACATTTAACGCACATAAAGGCTGTGCAAGAAATTTTAGACATAGACACAACTGTATTAAAGGACCAATCCCACAGATAATAAAACCATCCCCAAACACAGTCTGCACTAAGTGAATTAAAATATGCTGTTGGTAACTCGAGAAAATCTTTGTGATATAGTGTCACAGGTGGTGTTATGCCATGAGTTTCATATTTTCCCTGTAAACAAAAATGTCTATATTGTGAATTATTCTACCATTCTATGATTCCACGATATCAATAAATTTGAGTTCTGATCCCTAGTAGAAAAAAATTACTTGGATGTTAGCATACAGGCACTACTCTTCTCTATTAGTGTAGTTGCGTCAACTTTCTCCAGATATTCAAAAGTGCTAGGTAAGCATTTGGTACCACAAAACTCCATGTTGTATGAAGATAACAAGTCACAGAGAGAAAACAAAGCTATCTCATCACATCACATCTTATCAAATCAAAGAAAAAACAGTTTGCATACTTCAGAGAAAAGTTATGACACACTGTAAGTCATCATATGTTCAATATCAAACAATTGTAAATTTAGAATAAAGCTGGCATAATTTACCAAGATAAAACCTAAGGCAGGAAAACTGTATTATTAAAAAAATACTCCTGGGAATCTGAGGAGTTTATAATTAACATATAGAGAGAATTAGCCTTCAAGGTGCTGCAAAAATTATTTTTCTTCTTATATTACTTTCTTGAGTGTTAGCTAAGGGTGCACTTTGCTTTTCAATAGTCATCTGAGTCTTAGAAATAGGTGATCAGTGACTGTCAAGATACACAAAATTCTCTCAATTCAATTCAAACAAAAATGAGCTTTCGTTAACGTCCACAAACATAGCTGATAAACTGCATAACTGATCAGAAAAAAAAGTCTCATTTACTTAGACTTTTGCAACCAATTATTACTATCAATAAAATAAGAAAATCTGAATTTCAGCTAAATGCCAGGCTGAGACTAGTGCCAAAAATGCCAGAAATCAGAATGAAAATGGGTTAATGTGCACTCAAGTATTTACATAATTGCATTATATCACGCATTATGTATCATAAGCTCTGCTTTGAATTAAGCTGATATAAAGTTATGGTTGCTTTAAAAAATATTTTTATTTTAAAAAATCGAAGTTGAAAAATAGTTCACTTTGATATAAAAATGGTAACCAAAATTTTACCTGTTCACTCTAAAAAAAAAATAAAAAATTGTTCTCATTTCCACATATACTTGATTCTTCAAATGATTTCTATTAGAAAATTATTTTTAATCAAGCTCTTTCTTCCATATCAGTAGTGAACTTCACATTTATAGAATGCTACTAAAACCTCTCCTTCATTGCTCACATACAAAAGCTGTATGGGATTTTAACTAATGGGATTTAGTTAATATATTTCCATGTACCTGCTACATAGTTTGAATACAGTTCAGTGTGGGAATGAAATCACCAGTGAAGATTACAAACCTCATAGGAAACCCATTAAAATAAATCCGGCCTCCTCTTTTAACTGTTAAAAGCTTGATGGTTTGCAAATGTTGAGTTATTCCTTTGCATCACACGTTCCTTTTTCTGCCAGTTTTACATTTGGCAAAACTTCTATTACAATCACATTTGACTTCCACAGGTACTGAAACTTTAACATTCCTCCAGCTTAATATTGTCTGATTCAGAAAGAAAATTTGTACATGACAGTTTTCAGCCAAAACCAAATAAGTTTCTTACCCTTCCCATTTCTGAGACATACTCTGCAGTTAAAGAAAAAATTAGACAGCGACAGCAATCTGAATTTATCCCTTTTCAATGCAGATGGCTAAAATGAGAGGCTGCAGCATTCATTAAAACGACATGAAACGGAGCTGAAACCATTTTCAATTTGTAGGTGGTTGAAGTTAATTGAGATGAATCTAACCCAGTGTCTGCACAGCCTTACATCCGTAACAATACATCAGATATGTTTGTGAGTTAATTTTGGCTCATTTTAATTTATTACTGAGAAGCAAACAGAACTAAGTTAGACTTCTAAATGTAAAGGAAAATCTAATTCAAAGATTTACAGATAACAATAATCTCAGCTCCACTTCTGAACTATGGATTCATTCAGAATGGCACAAAATACCAAAGTTAATTAAGCACTATCATGGTCTTACAAAATGCGGCTCCATGGCTTCTTCTGGAGACAGAGATGGATTTGACTGAATACATACTTTCTTGCTCCTCTCTTCCTAAATAATATGGTGAGTATCATAACAAATTCTTTTTCAAACAGACTAATGTTAGTTCAGTACTTTGATAACTGAACCTGGCAACTTAGGAACTCTTAGCTAAACATCAAAATGGCAACTCCAACTGAAACTAAGCAAAATATAAAAGGGGACGCAACCAGAACTGGCATGACATTGCAGGGAGAAGAAAATACTATCGAAAATGAAATCTAAGATCTAAAAACTTTTAAAAACTTTTAAAAACTTTTTAAAAACTTTTTGCCACTGGTTTTCTGTTATTATCTGTTGCATCTCTGATGACTTTGGAGGAGGTAAATAAAAATTTGATGTGATGTCTTTTGATTTGCCATTAACCTATAGAGATATCCGTCATTAACTCAATGCCCTATAGGGCAATTTTTTCCTTTATAACTCTGCAGTACAAGACTTTCAGCTTAGTGACACATTTGGACAGGTTTTGTGTCTGCTTTTCTTCTTCCTTTTTTGAGAACCGTACTAATTAAGGCAGCCCAAGTGCTTCCAGCTTTTTTGAGAAACTGAGTTTTGAAAGCATTGCCCAGACAGGTGCTAACATTTCCTTGCATTCCCTAGTCCTAAAGAGTTATTAACAGTTTTCTCGCAGTATATGCCTTTTATTCTTGTGCTAGTTGGCACAGATCTGAAAAAGCCCAATGTCTCAGTCTCACCCAGTTCTGTGATGTAAATTGTCAATCAGGGTGAAGAAAGGAAGATGCTCAGTGAGGAGTGCTCTTCACAAAGTCCTTCACTTCTCATCATCTTCCCAAAAGGAGCTGGTGAATATCCAACTGCCATTTTCCAACACAGCAGCAAAATAGCACAGGGACAAGGCCATGCTCAAATTCTTCATTATCCTCAGTAAGGCGGGATTTGGCCTCAAGTGAGGATGTGCTACATAGCCCCTGCAGACTTGGAATTATTTTTTTTTAGTGAAGGGTAAAATAAGCCATCTTCATGAAATTGTTTGAAGTGGATTGACATTTTTCAGTTGAAGATTGTTGTTAGTTTCACAGCAGGCCTAATTTTTAAATTTAATGTTCTAGCACATATAAAAAGGAAAGCATCCTAGGGGGATAATAACTTTTAGCAATCAATTGATTGCATATAGCTTCTGTTTTTTCAGGTACAATCTCTGTAAGGAGGTTGTAAAATAGGAAAATCATAGCCTTCTGATGTATGAATTATCTGAGTTTGCAAGAAAACTGATGTCAGGATTATTTGCTTGCATGTTGTAGAATTTTTTCCTTCATAATTATGTGGTGGTTTAATCCTGGTTTACATGCCAAGTGCCCACCAAGATGTTCTATCACTCCCCATCCTAAAGTGGACAGAGGACAGAGAAATATCATAAAGAACTCAAGAGTCAAGTTAAGGACAGGGAGATCACTCAGCAATTATGTGGGCAAAAGAGACTCAACTTGGTGAGAACTGGTTTGATTAATTAAAAATAAACAAAAACATAGTAGGAAGATGAGGAATAAAAAACAAATCTTAAAACACTTCCCCCCCCACCCCCTTCTCTTTTTCCCAAGACTCTAGCTCCTTCCTCTCCAGCAGTGCAGAGGGACAGGGAATGGGGATTGTGGTCAGTTCATCACAGATGGTCTTTGGTCCTGCTGCCTCTCAGGAAGAAGACACTTCATGCTTCCCACTGCTACAGTGTGGCATCCCTCTCACAGGAGATAGTCCTCCCCAAACTTTCCCAATGTGAGTCCTTTCCATGGGCTGTAGCTCTTCACAAACTGCCCCAGTGTGGGTCATCCACGGGGAAAACAGTCCTTCAGGAATGAAATGCTCCAGTGTGGGTCCTGCACAGGATCACAAGTCCTCCCAGCAAACCTGGTCCGGGGTGGACTTTTCTGTCCATGGATTACCAGGTCCTGACAGGAAATTGCTCCAGTGTGGGCTTCCCATGGAATTACAACCTTCTTCAGGCATCCACCTGCTCTGGCGTGCCTGAGAGTGGATCTCTGCTCCACCGTGGACCTCCATGGACTGCAGGAGGACAATCTTTCTAACCCTGATCTTCACTACAGGTTGCAGGAGAATCTCTGCTTTGGGCACCTCTTCTCTCCTCCATTAACCTTGGTGTCTGCAGAGGTGCTGGTCTCACATTCTCGCTCCTTTCTGCTGCTGCAGTTCAGCACCTGTGCAGCAACTTTTTCAACTAAAATATGTTAACACAGAGGTGTTACCTCAATCACTGATTGGTCTGGCCTTGGTCAGCAGCGGGTCTGTCCGGTAAAAGTCGACTGGCACTGGCTCTGTCAGATATGGGGGAAGCTTCTGACAACTTTTTTTAAAGCAGCCACTCCTGTAGCCCTCCACTACCAAAACCTGGCCACACCAAACCACTACAAAGCAACAAATGATTGTCAAGTCAGAATGCATCATCAATTTTGTACTGTCACCCTCAGGGTTTTGTTGGGGTTTGGGGGCTTTTTTTTGTCTGTTTGGATTTTTTTGTCTCTGTGCACAGTTCTAAGGATAATTTGTTTGCAATTTTACTGAAGGAAAATCTCTACTCAGTCAACTGTAATATTTTAATATTTAAAGTTTAATAAGTTTAATATCATATTAATACTATAGCCTTGAACACATCCCTGAACCAAGACTTTTTCAGTTTTCATTCAATCTCTTACTTTTCAATCTCTTTCCTAAACACATATATTTGTTATACCCACAGAGTAGCACACAGAGGAAAAGATACTATTAAAATTTAACAGCATTGTACAATAAAACCCTGTATCACATTTTTCATAAGAAATACAACCTCTCGGGTAGAATAGGATTTCCTGAAACCCATCTTCAGGTTTGTTTTTACATTAAAGCAATATGATTTAGAGAGTGAAGATAAATTAAATGAATAAAATAAATTATTATCAACATCTGTTATCATGTAGTTGTTAAATATACCACATTATACACAATATATGATATTTGGCCATTAGAAAAAAAAATGCTGTTTTCTAAATGTAGGTACGTTACACTGACAAAAACTTTAGCAGTGATGAAAAATCAAGTTTTCATGTATGCAAAGATGATGCAGTCATACAGTCCTCATGACTTTTGCGTAAATTTCAGGTTTAGTACATTTATCAGGTGCTTCTGGTTTCAAATTAGAATCAATAAGCACTAATCAAAACCAAAGAATACAGATATATGTTGTCAGCGATGAATTTCAAATAAAGCCTGTCCCCATGTCTTACATCAGAAAAATAGGGAAATGGATACATGCTGTGTGCCACAGATACCATGACAGTCAATGGTTTAGCAATAGTTTCTGAAGTGTCTCTCAAGAAAAAATCATATTCATAAAATAATTATTGTGAAGCATATTAGCCTGAAAGACAGACTCAATTTTAAATTTGCATTTATGTATACAGTGGCTTATGCAATATAGGGGACATACAATCTACAATTGTATACACTTGTAGACAACATTGTATGCAATATACAATTGTGTGCCTAAGTTCACACAATTTAGAATGCCATTGTAAATATAGGATTTAGAAGTTTATAAGAAGATTCATAGAGACTAATCTATTCCTCTTTACCTCCTAGTATTTGTTTCTATCACAACTCGAATGACAGGATATATTCTTATTACCTTTGTACCTGCTGCTTTTAACCAGGCTTATAAATAAAACAATAGGAGATATCTATCATACTTTCACTTGAACTGAACTCAGTAAGAGGTCTTAAAGTTACTCCATCAGTATCCATGATACAGGACTGCCTGTCAGACTTCTACATCAAAACAATACACACATGAGAAGATCTCAGCCCAGACTCTAATCACAATCAATCACTACTATGTTATTACAAATATATTACTTTTTTTTATTTTTAATTACTTAATCACAAATACACGACCTAAGAGATGAACTTACATTTAAAAACTCAAGGTTCTGGACTGTTTGAGCTTAATAAGGACAAAATAATCAGTTGCAGATGCTTTCACTTAACATTCAGAAAGGTCCCATGGGACAGCAAGATTTAATTGTATGGTCATTTGCCATTTTAATGATGTGCATGTTATAATGCAGAACATCTCTATCTTACTTGTCTGGTTACAGAAAACAAACTAAACTGAATTGGGAACAGATTCACCTGCACTATCACTACTTTGTATCATTAACAAATATTATGTCCTTGGAATATGAATTAATAACATATCTACTCTGTTTTCTATTTAGAAAAAAAAATAAATACTGCTTAAATATCAAAGTTATAAGTCTGTCACTTGCTTTTATTTACATTTTCTTTGCTTCCAATCTTGAATTTCATGCAACCTAAACTTTCTTCTACATCTTAAATTTTTATTTTCTGATGCATTTCTATCTATTTGAGATGTGATATAATATAAAATTGTTCAGAGAGTTCATGTAATTTGGCTGGAAGAGCATAAACAATTTAATTTTCAGTGAGAACATTTAAAAAAAAAAAGTAAGATTTTACCTACTGCTACCTATAAGGAAACCTGTGGATCTTAACTAGCTCTAAAAGAAGCCATAAAAAAAAGAATTATAATTTATTTACACAGTACATTACAGGTCAGATTCTCTACAGTCTTTACATACAAAAACCTTAATATCTAATGAACATGGTAATGTAATCAAAATGAAAGAGACAAAAAGATCTCTTGGAAAGGTCAAAGACACATTCACGGCCTGTTTTCTGTTCCCTTGCAGAATAAATATAAGATTAGCTTTTTATTGTAATGTTTGTAACGGGCTGAGACTATAGACAAAAGGACTTTTGTGAGAAGAACGAAAAAACTGTCATACAAAGGAAAGTATTTTTTGTTAAGGACTAAATAATTTTTGCTGTATAATAACACTTAATTTGAATCAAAATAGTGCTGCCTTACCATATTTTGTCTAGGAAGAAATTAACACAGGAAAGGAAAATACAATCTATGTGTATAAAATGTCCATTTCCTTCAGGTTTCAAAAGTCAGTCTGCAATTACTCCTCTGACTGGAATCCAGCTAAAGAAATGCAAAGACCACATCAGATTATTACCAGAAGCATCAATACATATGATTACTACATTTAAATTTTATTTAACTCCTCACTGGAGTTTGTTTTGCCCAGAACCGTAACTGGCAGTGAGCCCTCCCTGCCCTTGTCTCAATCCACAACAACCTTTCTTATCTTTTTACTCCCAATTTCACTGGGGCCTCTACCATCCTAACGAGGGTGGGGGTGAATGGGGGCACCCAGTGAGAGACTGTCGTGGTGCTGCTGTGCTAGCTGGGCCAAACCACGACATCTATAAGGAGGAATTGCCTCAAATCTACATCACTCTGGCACAAGAAGCAGAAGCTGTGATATTAACAAGATTTGAATTTGGGACAAAAAGCTAAGAGAGTGGCAGGCAAATCCCAAAGCAGAGTTATCTCCACCAGCAGTCTAGGGCTTGCATGCTTCCCTCTTTGCTTCCATTTAACTTGAACATTAATGTTCCTATTTTCGTACTGGAATTAAATTTTAATTTATCTGCTCCTAGGTAGCAAGATTTTTATACAACCCTGTCTTTCTACCTAACATCTCTATCCCATTTGCATTAAAAATACAGCTTGGCTTTACATTAGCAGCTTTGAACAAACAAACTCCTGGCAAAAAAATGGTTGGAAGTATTATTTACTCTACTACAAGATGTTGTTGCTCCCGAGTTCTCTTTTCACTAGACCTGATGGTAGGCACAACAGAGACTATTTAAACATTGCCATCTGTCTCCTTGGCACTTCATATCAACTGAGTTGCTACCACTTTGATGGTAAATTAGAATTTCCCACCAGATATAGTAAGCCAGAGGCTGCTGACAGGTTGCCCTATCTCCCTCAATGCCTTCTTCCCTTAAATCTTTCTCTGTAACAGAACAATCTGAGTATGTTAAGAACAAGCTTCTACATAACATGGATTAAATTGCAGGAATTATCAATAACAGTGTAATATATGGTCTAAAAAAATACATTTTTAAAAGACTTTCAAAGGCGCATTAAATTTATTAGAATACTTCTAGTACATCTTAGGCATTCTCATGAGAAATGCTCACCAAAAGGTTAATGTGATGCTTGGGAGCAGAAGACAGACATGGTGATTGGATATATGAACTCAGAGAAGTCAGAAATAGTTAAGCGAAGACCATCCCACAACTGCTGCTAAAATGGCAATAGTGTGTTTCAGCACTTTCTCTTAAATCTAGCTCTCTTCCAAGATAAATCACTGCAGCATGTTAAGAAAGTTATAGTCCCAGTTTCTCACCACTGAATGTCTTGTCCAAGACATTCTAATTCTTTATTCCATCTTCAATTTTTGTAGCTCTAGAGGTATCAGTCTACTTGACAGCTGAGCTTGGAAGAGAACAGCAGAGCTTCCACTTTAGTGCTGGAGGGAGGGTATGAGTAGGTGTCTTGAGGGAACAGAAAACATTGAGGATATATTTTGTTGGTGGTGGTGTTGCTGCAAGGTGAGCAACCAAAGATCATCCTGAAGGTCTATCCAGTTTAATATAAGGAAAAACATATTTCCCAATACCTTTGGCTCACCACATATTTCTAAATATTCTTCCAAACATCAAAGCCAGACTTTCCAAGTTACTTTAAAAAATAAGTCCATTCAACCTCAAACAAAATACAGTGTAACATTCCAAGTTACTTCAGGGAGTTGTAGATTATGTTCAGGACAAGTGATCAAGAAGCCATTTAGAAAAAATAAACTATTCAGACCAAATAGACAAAATGGCACATGGTTAGGATTGGGATACACTTTCCATTGAAGTCCCTCGGAATAGTAGTGCCAGATCAATATGACAGAATCCACATGTTGAACTTCATTCACACACAAATGAACCACAAAACAACATTTATTATGTAGTACTGAGCTACTTCAGGAGAAAATAAGATACAGCACCAATTTCTATTCCAATGCTGAGATAAACGAAAGGGAAGGATCAATTGTAATACTGTTTTAAAAGTTTCTGTTCCTGACAAAACACATAAATTAAAATTCCATAGCCTTTGATTAAAATACTATTTTCAGTCTTTCAACATATTTTAATGACTATCTAATATTTCCTACATCAAAAGTCTCAGGCATATAAAAGTGTAATAACTAATTCTGCTTCTGAACATTAAAAAAGACAGGGACATAACTTAGCATTTTTCTATTTAAGTGATCCTCAGTGGATAATTCAGGGCACTTACAGATTTTCTCAGTGAAAATTTTTAAAACTTACAAATTTTTCATCTGATTTCTCCCTGATACAAAGGATGCTCAGACAGGTCAAAGCATTCTGCAGATGTAGCTGCCTGATCCTAGGCAGGTAAGTGACTGTGTGTGTAAGTAAAAAAAACCCACAAAACAAAAAAAAAATCGAAAACCAAACACAAACCTCCTATTAAGTTTGCCGAATGTGGGTTGTCAGGAAGGCAGTTGTCTCCAAAAAACATCTCTCCTCTGTTAGATACTCACTGCAGTTATCAGTGCAAATATGAACTGATGTTTATATTAAATCAAAGATTATAATACTAACAGTTTTACAGAGCAAACAGCCTGTAAAGTTGAATTGCCCTGGGCTATTATTTAAATAGGCTTCTTCCTGTTCTTAAACAGTTAGTAGCTCCTCTGGAAGATGTTGAACTGGAAGATGTAGATTTACTTGGACACTAGAGACCACCTAGCTCAATATTTATTTAAGCTTATTTGACACACTATACAATAGAACTTTTTTATTTAACATACCAGTACAGTATAGGATTTATTTTCTGGTGTATGCTACTCACCATTCAGATAAGAATCTTAAAGAGGTTGCCAAAAGATTTTACTCAGATAGAGGCTGTTGCAATACAGCCTGGCTAAAGCTTGAAGCAAGGGAGCACAGCTCTCCCTTGGGACCTAAAGCAGTGTATTCATGTTTGCTTAAATACATCCTTTAGGGCATAAGTGGCATTTGGCCACTTACCTAGATTTCCTTGTCCCAGTGACGGCGCACTCTTTATGCTTTCTCCCTGACAAAAACTTATTCCCAGATTAAAAAAAACAAAAAAAAAAACCCAACAAAACAAAACAATTATAGGGCTCAGATTTTGGGGTTAATATTCCAAGCTTCTATCACTAAATTATATAAACATACTGCTTTTGAAGAGTAATTGTTTGACACTAGGGAGGGGTTAAGAAATTAGTAACTATAATTTATTATCTCTATACTGTAAGTACAAGGAGACCTAAGTCATTGACTGAAATAATTAAACATGGAATAACAGTGCTTTTCAAAGACAAATGCAAAATAAGTTTAACTTTCTGATAGACATATTCAACCTTCATCAAGTTCAAATCCTGGACACTTTAATTCCTCTGCAGTTGCTATGGTACAGCTTAGACTTATCCACCAGAATCTCTGTCAGGAAACACATGACTCCAGAAACATATTAAGTTCCTCTACATCACGGGTTAAAATCATACAAGAAAATACAGGCCAAATACCTCCATCTATTTTTACCAAACTTGCTTTCTCCTGGTTTACAGCATTTGTAAACTGAAAACATTCAGTGTTCCTCATAAGAAATTCATAAGACTCAATGTTTCCACATTAATTAGGGACAAATTTGCATGTGAATCTGAACTGAAGAAATCATAATTAGAAACCCTGGACTTGTCTTCCAGTAAGTTGGATTTCAGTCACTCTCTAACACTCAAAAGAAATCAAGAAACCAGAGAGCTGCTAAGAGAGCCAGGAAACAACTCTAAATGGAAAAGAGAAAAATGAAGAGATGAAACTTCCCCACAATCTTTTTAAGAAACTTCAAGATAAAGTGAAAACAATGTTTATTGTAATGGATTATTATTTTCTTTCCCTCTTTCAATGAGGATAGAATATTTTTATCTATAATTGAAGTTAAATAACAATGTTTGAATCAGCATGATTTCAACAGTTTGTAATGACTTTCAATTGAATGAATATGATTATTTCCATCTTCATTGCTTTTAGTTTTTTAAAATGTGCCTGCATTTTCCATTTTTCACTATATCTTTATCATCCACGACTGGAAAAAGTACTTCATTGTTATTAAATGTTATGCATTTATAAATACATATTTTAAAAATTTAAGTTTTGGTAAGAGAAAGGTATATGAAGACAGCTATGAAAAATGTTTTTCAGCTATGAAAACCAGGGATTCACAACAACACAGAGCACTAAGTATCCCAGAGGTTTAAGAATGGTAATCTGACTGCTAGTTCACTATTTTAAAGTTAATTACTATCTGAAACCTCAACATGATATTTGTTCTAGGAGCTGAACCATGTGCTTCTAATTTCTCAATAATTACTGATGAATCAAAAAATCAACCAACATAACCTGTTTACCATATACATTAGAAGTAATTAAAATATTCATTCAGTGATTCAAGCTATTCCATGGTTCTGTTTTGGAAAGTCTGCTTCCTCAACTGGACACTTCCATCTTACAAATATACAGTTCCATGAAAATTCATGTCAATTAAAATGAATTAATATATCCTATCCTTTTCACTTACAAATGTCCTGTGTCCTCCAGTAATTCTGTCTCGATCAGGAACTGTGAGAAGGTAACAACTCAACAATACAGTGAGTGTATGAATAACCAGAAGAAACAGCAGTATTTTACTGTGAAATTACTTTTTCCAGACTATGCTTTTGACTAAGATGCTTTCATACACTTGCTATTCTCAAACAGTATTGCTATTCACAGCCACTAATGATCATATTTTCTTGAATTTTTTCTTAAGACATCTTAACAAAAACACAAAAGTCTCTCATTCTCATTCTTCATTTCTTAAAAATTAGGCAACCCTCCCATGCTATTTTCCTGCTGCCAGACACATGCATCACGTCCATCAGTGGAAAGAAGTTTCATGTAATTCAGGGGTTTGCACCCAGCTAAGCAAAGCCTCTTCGATAAGCTATCCAAAATGGGATGTGGGGAAGTATTTGCCATAGTAAATGTGAACCACAGAAGGTCACTAAGGTTCACCAAGCACTTATAATTAACTTGCAATTGCTTTGAGCATATTTTAGTGTCCACAGAATTCCCTCCTTCATCTGCTGCTGCATATCCTTCTTGAATGAAGCAGTAATACTGCGTTTACTCTAAACAGACACCCCTTGTGTTCACCCTTGCTGTCCTCTGAGCATTAACATGTCTCATCTGGGATCAAACTTAATTGCCTCACATTATGATTAAAATAAATTGTTACAACAAACATGAGAAATAGTGAATATTTGTGGTTGAAATCCATCTAACTATTTTTTTCCAGTCTAAATAGAAGGTTGTGAATATTTATTTTCTAAAAACAAACTAACCTCAGAACAAAATGGATGCTTCCCAAATTTAAAGTTCTGATTCAGATACAGTACCATGAAGTATGTGCAGAAATAGTTGGATTATTTAATGGATTCTGCAGAGTAATGTCCAAGCTAAGTTACACCAGAACCACAACACTGCATTTCCCCCTTCTAACCAGGACGAAGACTGATTGAGTACAAAATTTCCACAAGGAAGCCCACCTTTTCAAACTGGGAAGCAAAATCACATGAGGAGGAAAAAAATCTTACCCTATTCCTCAACAAATAAAGAAACAAAAAAAAAAAAAAAAACCCCAAAACTCTACCTGACTTTTCCTAACAGTAATGTTAACTTATTCAATAAGGCTCTGTCATTAGCTTTCAGAATTACCTGGGACATGGAAACAAAGTTTAGTATCTTGCCTGCAGTCAGACCTATTATTACAGAAAAGAGAGCTCATTTCTACATGTCATAGCAGGGTTTTTATGTTCAGGGTCTCTCTAACCTGTTTTGTCCTGTATGTTGTTCAATACATGTGACTTCCTTACAAAATCTTTTCTAAGTCACAGTATATCATTGTAGATAATGTCCTTAGATAAGATGTAATTATATCCCATAGAAAACAGGAGCAGTCAGATACCCGTCAGCTCCATAATACCATCCAGAAACAGGACAAAGGTGGAAAGTGGGATCTCCTACCTTCATTAGATTAGAAAAAGAAATAGTTAGGATGCAAAGATTTAGATGAAGTTACTTTCTTGGATAGAAACCAAGTTATTCAATAGGATGCTGAGGTAATAAATAGGATTTTATTTCAATAAATGTAAATATTTCACATGACCACTGATAGGAAGATATATTTCTGCTTACTTCAGCAGAAATTAAGACATAGACTAGCAGTAATACATTCACCTTAACACAACAGGAAAAAAGAACTATGCATTTCAGAAACATTAACTTGGCAAAATTTGTGAAGATAAAAAAAAACATGTTTAAAAACATGTTTATCCCTAATTTTATCTACTTTACATATTACTTCCCAAATACCTTTCAGCTATGTATTTAGAAGAAATCCTCTTAATTTACCTTTTTTTTCATTATAACAAACACTGTGCCTCTACTAGACTCCCCCACCTCCAAGTCTATTTTCATCATGTAGTTAAAAGAAGAAAAGTTTGTTGCTGAATTTTTATTCTCCAAATGTATTAGAACATTAGCTGCCTGGTGAACTAAACATCCATGTAGTGGCTGGAGTTTATGACTCACTGTACAGTTATGATTAGAAGCACACGTGAAGTCACTGATGACCATCAGAGTCATTAGCATTCTACACTAGCTGCAACAAATTAAAAATGCAGAAACTTAAAAAAACCTCACAGAAACAGTGAGACAACAACAGAATAAACCTCCCTTGAATTTCCATCAGCAATTTTTTATCTGACCTGCAGCTACCCAAGTCTGCTCTGAAACCCAGAGCAGTGGAGTCTGTTCTAAGTGACTCAATGCTTGAACTCATAACCTCTTCTTAGATTTGTGGCTGAAAGACAGCAACATACTGATGCAATAGTACTGCTTTTGGGACCTGATCTAGAATTTCAACACTTAAACACTTTATCATTTAAAACTCTGTATGGATACACCAACTCCTCATACAAAGGTATGAGTATCACTTTGTCACATGGTCCAAACGTAACATGTTTGCAATATGTAAAGATTGAATACACTTTTATAATTTCTGGTACTGACTCTTAAATAGTAAAGGAAATAATACAACAATTCATATTGTGTTGCCATGGTTTTGTGAGGAGCTGCTTTGCTTGGTAACAGAGGGAGAGGGTTGCAGTGCAGGCCCAGTAAAGAGTTCTCAGACTTTCCCCCGGCTCTGAGTCTCGGAGCCACCTCTGGCCCAGCCAGGCCAATCTGGAGTCTCTGCCATCACTATTTAAGGATAGTAATTCCAAGTGCGTGGAAAGAGATGCAAGGGAAGGGCAAGGTGGAGACAACTCCAAGGATCATGCAGTCAGGAAAGGACAGAAGGAATGATGCCGGACCAGAGATATCCTTGTAGCCTGTGATGAGAAGCAGAAATCCCATGACAGAGGGTGTGAGAGCTGGAGACTGCAGGTCAGAGGGAGCGAGCAGTTTAGACCTCAGCCCAGAGAAGATAAACTGGGGTCGCAGTGCCCTATCTAAGCGGCCCGTGCAGGGCTGCCCGGTGTATGGAAGATCCTGAGTTGGAGGGAAGACTGGCGAAGAGCCCTTCTCCTCAGGAGTGTGATAAGCAGCAAGAGACATCAGGAAAGGACTGACTGCACCTTCCCACCCCACCCCCCCAATTCCCTGAACGCAGCACTGCTTGTAGGGGGAGGAGGTAATGACATTGGGCTCACGGCTCTGAGCCTGGGAAGAGAGAATGAGTAGGGGAAAGGTGATCTTAAAGGGCTGGTTGTACTTTCATCATTAGCCTTTCTCTATTATTTTTTATATTTCTGTTTGTTACGTTTTAGTTAGAGGCAGATTAAATTTTGTTTTCTTACCCAAGCTGAGTAGCCTTGTCTGTTTTGTCCAGGACAATAAGCAGCAATTAAGCCCTCCCTGTCCTTCAGGAGTTCTGTGGTACTTAAGTATAATTGTGGTCTTTTGTCCCTGGATGGGCCTAAACCTTGACATCTGTGCTTGTCAGATTCAACACACAACTATTGATGTTTTTGGACTAATTTTGCTCTCAATTAAACCTGTTACCTTGCTGATATTGCTGATGCTGAAGAATATGCCCCTTTCACACACCTGAACCCTCTGTCATGACTGTTTAGTGAGAATTCTTGCACATGAACATTTTTCTCCTCTTCCCACCACCATCCTTTACCTGTTGGCTGGCTTTTTCAATGCAGCATCATGACTTTTACAAAACTGTCAGAGGTCAAGAGCAGCTGACACACTGCCTATTCAGTTCAATGTCTGGAGACATGGCTTTCTTTCCTGAAATAAAATAAGTATGTGCTGTACCCTGAAATTATTAATACCTACACCCACAATTGTCTTGATTGGGTTTTGGTGTTGAAACAATTTCTTCATACAATATATATCTCTGATTTAATGAATAGCATATCATTCCGTAAAAAGTGTCTTCTATGTAACACTTAAATGGGTTATAAAGGTTGATATAGCATTTTATAACACACAGGATGATGACAGAAAACAAAAATGCTATTCTGAAAAGCAGAAATGTCAATACATCTCTAAAGACATAAAATGACACAAAACTAAATGTTACCAACTGCTGAGTCTAAAGAAAGTCTTCTTGAAGTAAATAGATGAAATTTAAAAAATGCACAAATCGTCTTTTAAAAAGCATAATAATCTACTTAATGAAACTTTATTGAATGCTTCTTACATACATAAGTTTCTAGAAATAGTGTTCATTTCCTTTCTACTGCATTAATTTCAAAGGGTCAAAAAACAGAGGGGTCCACAAATGCTGATCAGTAATAACTCATTATCATTTTGTAGAAATTAATATATAAGCTTCCATATCTTTTGGCAAATTATAAATCATTCAACAAAACTTTTTTTTTTTTTTTGGAAGAACATTTTGTAAAATGAATCATGACTTTATATTTCATTTAATAAGTAGGGATGCATAAGTGTGTATATACAGACACACACAGTCACCTCCATACTGTTTCACACTAGGTATAAACACGTATGTATTTCTAGAGATTACATATCAACAACACTGTGTGGGAGTACACATATGTAGACAGACAGGTTTGAAAATACTAGACATTCAAAAGAAATGATGCCATTCAGCTTAAATGATGCAATTTTCAAATCTTCAAGAGGAGGACAGGGTTATTCCGGAAAATGGAAATGAAGGTGGGGAGGGCGGTACAGTTTCCCTCAGGTACTAGGAATGAAAAATATGTGTTTAAAAGAACTACTTAAAAAAAAAAAAACCACAAAAAAACTCTAGTTAGCCCAAGCTAAAATACAGGTTCAATGTAAAATGAGGAGACCTGTTAACATCTTGGATTCCCTCAGACTAATTTCAAACCTAGTCCATTGAAGAGGTTTAGCAAGGAAAATGGAGTGTCTCTACTTTATCAACACCAGCAACCCACAGCTGTGATAATAGTTATCCTTACCACTCTACTGATTTCTGAATTATCAGAATTCAATCTTCAGCTCCTCAGGTTTTCCACCTGATGCTTTTAAGCTAACATGACCAAGGGCTAACATCTATAGACAACAGTATAGCTCAAGCTGTAAACCTATAAAGCGTAGGTCAAACTGTAGCTCAAGCTGTAAAACTACAAGGAAATGTGAAACAATTGCTTATATTCCCAAACAGTCAGACAAAATCCCACTGGGAGCAGAAGCACTGCAATTAGCTTTCTGGCTCAGTTCTGCATCTTTAAGTTGCCAAACTAACCCTGGAAAAAATGTCAGGAGAGGAGCTCCATACAGGTACCCAATAGGCAGAAGTGTAGCAAACAGAAGACTGGATTTACAAAGGGAATTATAATGCTGCAGGGTCTCAAAGCCCTGGGCCACATTCTGCTGCCAACTTTGAACCATGCTTTCCCAAGAAAAGTTATGCCCTGGTTAATTTTATTCATAATACAGACATTTTTTCTTCACATTGGATGCACATAGGCAGTCAGCTGGTTTTCTTTTGAGAAAAAATGAGTGAAATACAGGCATAAACAGGATAATGAACACAGTCTTGATTCTTTCAATGTAGTTCCTATAGAAGGTACAAAATATGCTCCACTTCAGTGTAACTATGCTGCTGTAAAAACTATAGTCCTAGCAGACATCCAGGAAATGTGGAAGCCAATTTGGCCCTCTTCCTTTATGACTTCAAGTTAATCAAACAAAAATCTCAGCCAAAGGGAACAGACCAGTGAAGAAAGCTATTATAGCTCCCTCTGGAAGAGATTAACTAGAAATTCATAATTACTTACTCATTTCAAAGCACCAATAATGAACATGGGTATGTTTGTCATACCACAACAGAAATGAGAGCAGAAAGGAGGGGGAAAAGAGAGATAAATGATGAAGGTAATGTCTCTGCCTGATGTTACCAGTCATTATAATGGAAAATGATGGCAAAACATTTGAAAGACAAATCCATCCAAGATATTTTGTCCAATTTTTCATTATGTTGGACATTAGAGACCATTTCACTTCTGCAAGACAAATATGGTACATGATAATATTTTCAGAAGCAGAAAAAATTTGAAGGGATATGAATGTGTACAAACACAGATGTCTGAGCAGATTCCAGCACAGAAAGGGTATTTTGATCTCTCCTATTTCCTATCAACAGCCACGATGCTGAACTGCTCCACAGAGCAATAATTTTCTTTCTCTTTCTAGAAATGCATGTTGAGATAGCTCACTAAAGCAAGGAAAGACTTTTAAAAAACCTAATCAAAATGATTTTTTCCTACCGCGTGTTTATTCTGTCAATATTTCCTGGGTCAGACCCTGGGACAGTGATGCTGACAGAATTCCAGGCTAATTGTTGATTCTATGGACAATGTTATCATGTAGTAAATATTTTTAACTTAGAACTTCATGTCAGTGAAAATGTTTCCTGTAAATGCACCTTTCAATTGTTCAACTTGTACAGTCAATGAGCAAATTGTAATGGATTATGAAGTAAGGCCAGTAGTCATTCAGCACTGTTCTGCTTCCCATAAAGGAAGGGAAGTCGGGAGGGACTATACATACACAGTTGCTTATCTACAAAGAATATAATGAAATCTCACTTCAAAATTCTCTAATCAGAGATATAGCACACACATATAAATACATGTTTTTAAGATTAATGCTTTTGTATTTACAGGTATGAGACAATTATTAGCTTTATTAGACATCTGCCTTCCAAGTCAATAACTTTCAGCAAAAATAAACCAGAGGCATATTATTAACAATACAAAAAGTTTCAAGATAAATATTTCCAAATATAGCATAAGTAGAATAAATTAGCTATTTCTGGGAAAAGAAAAAAAAACTAAGGAATCAACCAAAAAAAATGAGTAAAAAAAAAAAAATCACAAACCTGAAGTGTGAGCACAGTCATATATAAGTCTCTGAGTTATGTGGATAGATTTCTCAAAAAATCTCTGAACTCTTTGCAAGTATGTGCATAGGTTTACAAAAAAAAAAAAAATTAAGATACAAATTGTAGATTATACTGCAGCCACCACTGTTTTCCATGGAAAAGATGAGTCCTACTTCTTCACAATCTTTCAGTCCACAGAGATTTTTACTTAGATCACAGGTAGTACTTTTGAAAGATATCACAGTCTCAGTGTTTGAATCTGTACATTCAACAGATCCTGCATGACCTCCAACAGATCAAAGCACTATGGTTTTAAATGTCAAAATTACTGTTGTTTGTCATTATGATGTGGACATGCCCAGAAATTCATTAATAGTGTAGACTTCAGTAATCTCAAAGCAACAAATATAATCCCAATAGCTATTACATCTTTTCCAGTATTTAGACTTCAGCACCTGCACAGTTTTCTCATGTACTGGACACAGTCCTGTTAAACTCCAATTCATTCTGCAAGGATTACTCTTCCTATCCCTATGTACTGGCTATGTATAACTCCAGTCACATGCACATATATGTTTATCACCAGGCTGGGAAATTCCAACACAGCTATAATAATTCCGAAGAATGGGATCAAGGTCATTCTCTACTTTCTAACGTGGCTGCAACACGTAGGGATGACATAGACTCATATATTAAAGCCCAAATCAGCATCTGTTTTCCAAGACTCTTTTAAGCTTTCCAAGTCCTGTAGGATCAGGAGATCTTCCACATCCACTCACCAAAGCAGTAGTGGATAAGTAACTGCAACACAATTATTAATATTCCCATTAACAGAAAATAAAACTATACTTTTTTTTCTCCTGCCAAATATCTCTTGTAATAACACAAGCAACTTTTCCCTATAAATTCATCTTTCATCGGTCTCTTCTAGCTCTGAGCTATGCCAGCTGGTATGCTGAGAGCAATGAGCTGTTGAATTAGATAACATGTTTTTAATAAGTCAGTCTAGTAGTGCAGCTTTGAATGGCTTCACAATGCACAGATGTCTAAATTGCCTGTAGAGTAATATCAATACTAAGTGGGAAAAACAGGGACCTACAGAATCACAGAATCATAGAATCACAGAATGGTAGGAGTTGGATGGGACTTTTAGAGGTTATCTAGTCCAACGCTCCTGCTAAAGCAGATCCACCTACATCAGGTCACACAGGAATGTGACCTGGCAGGTCTCCAGAGAAGGAGACTCCACAATCTCCCTGGGCAGCCTGTGCCAGGGCTCTGTCACTCTTACAGGAAAGAAGTTTTTCCTGATGTTTAAGTGGAACTTTTAGTGCTCCAGATTTTGTCCATTACCCCTCGTCATAGAGAATTTTGAAGTAAGATTTTATTATATTATTTGCAGAAAAGTAGCTGTGTATGTCACTAGACACTACGGGAAAAAGCGTTGCCCCTTGCTCTTGACAGACACTTTTTAAGTCCATGTAAATATTATTGAGGTCTCCCCTCGGTCTCCTCCAAGCTGAATAGCCCCAGAACCTGCAACCTTTCCTCAAAAGGAAGATGCTCCAGTCCCCTGATCATCTTGGTGGGCCTGCATTGGACTCTCTCCAGAACTTCCCTGTGCATCTTGAGATAGAGTGCCCAGAACTGGACACAGGACTCTGGATGAGGCCTCACCAAGGCAGAGTAGAAGGGGAGAAGAATATCCCTTGACCTGCTGGCCACACTCTTCTTGATGCATCCCAGGATGCCATTGGCCTTCTTGGCCACGAGGTCACATTGCTGGCTCATGGTTAGTTTGTTATCAACCAACACTTCCAGGTCCCTGTCTTCAGAGCTGCTCTCTAGCAGGTCAATCCCCAGCCTGTAGTGGTGCATGAGGTTGTTCCTCCCCAGATGCAGGACTCTGCACTTGCCCTTGTTGAACCTCATGAGGTTCCTCTGTCCAACTCTCTAGCTGGCCGAGATCTCACTAAATGGCAGCACAGCCTTTTGGTGAATCAGTGAGTTCTCCCAGTTTGGTTTCATCAGAGAACTTGCTGAGGGTACACTCTGTCCCCTCATCCAGATTGCTGATGAAGATGTTGAATAACACACCCTTAAACTGACTCCTGCAAAACCACACTGGCCACATGCCTCCAACATAACTCAGCTTTGTTGATCACCACCCTCTGGGCTCTGTCATTCAGCCAGCTCTTGATCCACCTCATCTTCCACTCATCCAAGCCAGAGTTCCTGAGCTTGTCTATGAGGATGTTATGGGAGACAGTGTCAAAGACCTTGCTGAAGTCAAAGTACATGACATCCACTGCTCCCCCATCATTTAACCAGCCAGTTATATTCACACAGAAGGCTATCAGGTCGATCAAGCAGGATTTCCCCTTGGTGAATCTGTGTTAAGTCCCCCCGATAACCATCTTTTCCTTCATGTGTTTTGCGATAGCATCCAACACCTTTCCAGGGATGAAAGAGAGGCTGACTGACCTATAGTTTTCTGGGTCATTCCCCTTGCTTTTATTAAAGACTAGGGTGACATTGGCCTTCCTCCAGTCCTCAGACACCTCACTAGTCCTCCACAATTGATTGAAAATGAGGGAGAACAGCTTAGCAATAACATCAGCCAGCTCCCTTAGCACCTCATCAGGTCCCATAGATTTATGGGTGTTAAGCTTGCCCAACAGCTTAAGTCTCTAACATCACCACATCACCCTCATCCACTAAAGGAAAGTCTTCTGTTCTCCAGATTATCCTATTATTCTACAGGCAGTGGGCTCCCTGAGGGATGGCCTTGGCAAAGAAGACTTAGGCAAAGAACGCATTCAGTAGTTCCACCCTCTCTGAATCCTCTGTCACCAGGACACCCTCCTTGTTCATCAGCAGGCTCACATTCTCCCCAGTCTTCCTTTTGTTGCTGAGGTATTTGAAAAAGTCCTTTACTTCCTTTGCCAGCTTTAATTCTAAAAGGGCTTTGGTCTTCCTGGTTTTGTCCCTGCATACTCTGGCAATGTTCCTATACTCTTCCCAAGCAACCAGGCCCTTTTTCTACCTTACATATATTTCTTTCTTCTCCTTGAATAGTTCCAGTCGTTCTTTTTTCGTCCATGTAGGCCTCTTGCCTCCTTTTCCCAATTTTCTACTTGTGGGGATACACTGATCTTGGGATTGTAGTAAGTGGTGCTTGGATTAAATGGAGCAGACAGGTTTCCCTGGATGGGTGCAAGAGGATCCTCTCTCATTAGACATTCCCTCAGGGCAGTCAGCCTTCTGCTTCTAGGTGTGTGGCTGAGGAGCATTCATCAGTGCATTTCCTGCCTGGAGCTGTTGGTATCACACTATTGGTAGGGAGGGCACATACTTTGCCATTTCACACCCTGCCCCTTGAGTCCTTCAGTTTAAAGCCCTCTTAATCAAGTTGGCCAGCCTATTCCAGTGCGCTTGTGAGACAGATGTACTCCACCCTGCCCTGTCAAATTACAGTCATCACAGAAAGTCTCATTGTCATAAAAGCTGAAACCTTACGATCCTATTGAGCCCACAAGTGACAAATACATATTTTCTCAGCATAGCTATCGGCTTTTAATTAGTCCTACATAACATTGCACAATTATATAGCATTAGGAATTATTTTAGACAAATTACAGGTTAATAGGAATAAAGCATTTACCTGAACTGAGAGCTAAGTTGAACGTCTAAAGAGATAGGTAATCCCTAGCTAGTGGTGAATAAGGAGAATTTGTGCTACAAAAACGAAAGTTTTTAAACTTCCTGCTCAGACTTTTACTGATCCAAAGAAAAGAATCCATGAAGCTCTAACCATCTGGCACCAGGTAAGTTCAGGAGTCTCATATGCTCCAGTATGCCTCT
The DNA here is from genome assembly GCA_013401255.1 of Urocolius indicus. Taxonomy (NCBI): domain Eukaryota; kingdom Metazoa; phylum Chordata; class Aves; order Coliiformes; family Coliidae; genus Urocolius; species Urocolius indicus. Next base: position 55,546 of record WBNH01008459.1, on the reverse strand, counting down.
ACGAGAGTCCTACTCGTATGACAAAAAGATCTAAGGAAGAGAGGCTCTTGGATAAATGGAGGATTTTATTGCTGCTCAGGCAACAGGTGCCTGCAGTATAAAGCTATGCAGAAATTCAAGGATACTTCAGAATCAACTGCACCATTTCTCAGGACTCAGAAAAGAAAGAAGCCCCGGGACCTCTGCCGGACTGGCATGGCTTCATCACACCCCAAAGCAATAGGTCTTGGCCACTCCATCTGGCAGCCCTTATGCAGGCTTGTTGGCACACAAACACAGTAAATCTGGGTCAAAAGCCTTTCCTGAAAGCAACTGGAGATGCTGCAAATGACATAGATGCTCTCAAAACACAACAGCATATAAAAATTATTTTTAAAACGGTCAAGAAATGCATTTTGACATTTTCCTTGCAGCTTTTCATAAAGTTTTCATTATTTTTTCAGAGAGCGTGCTAGTTCAATTATTTTTATGACTAAAAATTTAATATGGATTTATAGAAAGATGCACTTCCAAGGAAGACAAGGTTACTTTTAAAGTTGCAAGTGCAATGTGTTATAAAAAACCCAAGCAACTGTTTAAAAAATAAAAGAATCAATGAAAATCCAATAAAGGAAAACCCTTTTTTCAGAAGCCAAGAAAATATGTATGACTTGGAAATGAAGCTTACAACAAAACTAACATGTGTCCTGGTTTAGGCCCATCAGGGAACAAAAGACCACGATTAGCCTCAAGTACCGAAGACTTAAGGATTGCTAAAGGGCAGGGAGAGCTTAATTGCCGCTTAAGGTGCAGGACAAAACAGACCAGGCTACTCGGCTTGGGGAAGAAAACAGAAAAATAATTTAATACCAACTAAAGCATAAAACCCCAAAACAGAACCAAAA